>JAZKLR010000457.1:600000-1200000 GCA_037103525.1 Ganaspis brasiliensis | reverse complement strand
AACCATACATTGTCCCAAATTTCAATTAATTCTAATTGCGATGGTCACGAATTTCAATCGATGCCAATTTCAATTAACCCAAACTTTTATCGAGACTAAATTTATGAGACACTGGTAATAAGTGATATAGATTATAATAATTATGTTTAAAGTTTAAAGACTTCTTATTTTCAATAACTTATCTTGTTTATTACATTATATTACTATTAACATTAATTAATATAACCAGAATTCTAATTTCAATTAGTCCGAGTTATAATCTCAATGTAATAATTTCAATCAATCCAAACAATGGATTATATAAATTTCGAGAAATTTGAATATATATCAATGGATTCAAAGTGAAATTAATTTATTAATTTTATCTTTTTGATATATATATAATATAATATCATCTTTTTTAATTTTTAAGCTATGATTCATTTAAAAACATTTATGTAAAATTTCTTTTCCTACCTATTTTACAGTTACAGAAAAATTCCATTGATTGAAATTTGAGTAAATGGAAATTAGACGAAAGTATTTAAAAGTATGCAATCGTCATAATTTACAATAAAAAAAAAAGATAATCACTCAAACTTTAATTTATCCAAATTTTAATTGATCCACACAACTTGAATCGATTCCAATATCATAAATGGTTAAACTGTAGATTTATTCTTAGAATAAATTCCAATTCAAATTCGACTTCAATTTAAATTGGTTGCAACTCGAATTGATCCCAATTTAAGTTAGTTCCAATTCAAATTAATATCAATTCCAATTGGTTCCAATTCGAATTAATTCCAACTTAAATTGTTTCCACATCCAATTGATTTCAACTTAAATTGGTTCCAATTCAAAGTGATTCAATTTTGAATTGATTTTGATTTGAATTAATTCCAATTTTAAATTATCCAAATTTAAATTGATACCAATTTCAAATTATTCAAATTTGTATTATTTCCAATCTGAATTGATTCCAATTCGAATTAATTCCAATTTAAATTGTTTGCACATCCAATTCATTCCAATTTCAAATTATTCAAATTTAAGTTGTTTCTAATTCAAATTGATTCCTATCTCAAAATATTCAAATTTTTATTATTTCCAATTCGAATTGATTCCAGTTCTAATTAATTTAAATTTAAATTGGTTCAAATTCGAATTAATTCCAATTTCAAATTATTCAAAATTGTATTATTTCCGATTCGAATTGATTCCATTTTCAATTGATTCTAATCAATTATTATTTATATGTAATTGATTCTAATCCGAAATAATTCTAATCCGAACTGATACTAATCCAAATTGATTCAAATTGGAAGTAGTTCCTAATTTAAATTCATTCTGATTCGTGTGAATTTGAATCGATACCAAATTAAATTTTGTCACAAATGTCGATAAATATAAATAATACCAACGAAATAAATAAAATTTCAAAGATTAATTAAGTATATCAATATAAAGAGAACATTTTTTAAAACAATATCCATCAAGAAATTGGTATTTTTATTGTTTCAAAGCAGTAAAATATTTTTAAAATATTACAAGTACCTTAAAAACGTAGTATACCGCAGTTCTTCTTTTCAATTTATTTGAACCTAAATTTTATACATAGGATTTTATTCACAAGTCATTTTTTTGGTTTTAGAAATTTATTCAAAATGTATAAATTTATGATATTTTATAGCTGCTGAATCATTTCTCGCTCAACTTGCAATAAAATTTTACTATTCTCGTAAACAATAGAGAATACGTCTTTGACACATAAACTTTAACTGCATTGTATCAAATAAATAAACTTTGAAATGACACTAGATTTATTAATTTTAAAATACAGAAACGTTTTACTGTCTGTGAAACTAACTAATTGTACGCGACACAATGACCTATTGAGACTGACTAAATTATTCAACAAATTAGTTTAATTATTTCCTGGAACAAAAACTGTTTCATAGAAAAAAATAGCAGCTACATGGAAAGAAAATAAGTAACAAATTTTATAAAATGTTTTACAATAATTAATAAGGGGATCGATAATGACAGAAAGTGACATTTTCACACAAGAAATTCTAATTTTTGATTTAATTTTTGTAGAAAAAGGATTTGAAACACTACTAAGCAATTCTAAACTTTAATATAGATTGTAGCAATTTTAATTGTTAAAAATTTAAAACCATAAAATAAATTAGTAGATTTCTGTCTACTAAATATTTTAGTAATTTTTTACTAGTTATTTACTTTTAACTACACTGTAAAAATAGGTGTCTTATGGGTGTCTTATTTTAAGACATATAAGACATTTAGAAAGCGTCTTACATTAATTTCAAGTTATTTTCATTGGTTAATAATTTTATTGAAAGACGCACTCTCATTGGTTGAAATTAAGACACCCAAAAATGTCTTAAAAATGACCACATAAATGTCTTAAAATAAGACTCCTGTTTTTGTAGTGTATCTCTCTAAATCTAAATTAGTTAAAAATAACTAATAATTAGTAAAATCGTGACTGAGTTTTTATTTCAGCAATTAGTTAAAAAGAACTAATTGTTAGTAAAAAAAATGACTAATTGTTACTAAAAACATAACTAAAAGGTAGTTAAAATTTGACTAATTGAATTAATAAACAGAATTTTACTAAAATATTAGTTATTTTGACATAACCTAAAAATGAATTTGACTAATAATAATTAGTTATTTTTGGCTAAATGATTAGTAGAAATATAACTATTTGAATTAGTCACTGCAAAAACATGATGTCTTAAATTGGACAAAAATGTCTTAAATTAAGATACTTCACTGAGAAAATAAGCCTCTAGCCAATTTCTAGGTTAAGGGACTCTGAACAAAACAAACAAGATATACCGGCGATCACAACCAAACTTCAAGGTTAACAGTAGCATTTAATCGGCTAATAATAAACAAAGTGCTTTGCAGGTGCTATATCAACAACCTCTCTCGTCTACATTTAATAAAAACATGGTTATATTTAGTCAACTTATTTTCTCAGTGTTTTTGCGTCTAAGACACGAAAAATCTCTTAATTTAAGACATTTTTGAACAATCTAAGACACCGGTTTTTGCAGTGTAGACAGAAATAAAAATGTGTTTACAACTGAGTTAAAAAAAATTAAGTTACTCCGTTAGTTAGCAAACACCTTTAGCTATCTAACGGAGTACATTTATTCTTTTAGCTCAGTTGAAAACACATTTTTATTTCTATCTAAAAGTGGCCCGCGTATTAAGACATTCCCATACTAATAATTTCAAAGTTTTTCCTAATTTAAATTAATAGATAAGAATAAAATTTACTTTTCAAAGTCATCTTCACATTTTCCAAATATCTCCCCTAATGTCAATTAAATTTCAATTTTGTAAATGTTCTAATTTATTTTTAAGTAGCAGTTTAAATTGAAATTTCAAAAAAGATAGCTTATAAATAAACAACTAAATATGAGGAAGTCACATTAAATATTCACTTTTAAACAAGTACCTCAACTTGCTATACCTACGTTTTAATTTAAACATTAAAAGAGTTCACTTTACGTAGAAACGACGTAATTAATTGCCCCATTTAAGAGATAACTTAATTTCTCTATTACACAAAATTGTAATTTTTATTGAAGTGAATGTATCATCTTGAAAAAAAAAGGGAGGAACTGGTAGCAAAAACTATTAGATTTTTTTTTCTCTGAAGCCTTTGAGTTCTACGATGATTGAAAAGCTATACGAAACGAGTAATGGTTTTGAGGAAAACATGTTACGTGAAATAACCTCTATCATGAAGTGAGGTGAGTCTAGGTAGACGATGCTATGTCGGCGATCGTAAAGTCGTAAGTTCATACGACTAACACCCTAGTCGTATGAAACTTGTAAATTCTATATCGCAACAACACACACCTATATAAGCCTTGTAAAACGACGGTTGCTAGGTATTACCAAGTGACTCTTGTCGTCCTTTTTTAACACTAAAGGGATCCACCACGTTACGGTATGGTTCATAAATGAAGGATTCAGTAATGGGAAACTGAATTTAAAATCTCTGTGTACTTTAGCTGGTAAGCATGTTTTACTACAAGTAAATGCATGACTACAACTTGGAATAAATGTTATGACATCGTGTAATTTATTTTACGATTCTTCCGCAATCATTCTTATCAAATGGAACTGATTTTCAAAATTTAGCATTTTACTACCATATACAATTTTTACATTTATTGCTGCAATATTTCGTTTGATCGTCTTCTTTATCTTCTTTATATTCTTCTGAGACGAGTGAATATTCCTTAAAACCCATTTGGACTAAAATCTATTTGGCCTGAAATTGATTTAGCCTAAAACCCCTTTGGCCTAAAACGCATTTAGTCTATAAATTCCATATATTCTAAAACCACTTTGACCTAAAACTCATTTAGCCTAAAACTCATTCATCTTAAAACTCATTTGGTATAAATTCTATTTAGACAAAACCCATATAGCCTAAAACCTACTTAAACTAAAACTAATTTGGCATGAAACCAATTTATCCAGAAACTCATTTGGCCTAAAACTCATTTCACTGAAAAAAAATTTTGTTAATTTAATATATGATTTGGGTGAAAATTTCAATGCAGCAGAAAGTCACCCATATATGTAAATTTAACATCAAAATAAAGAGACATTTAGCAATGATCTAGAGTTAATCTTAAGAATTTCATTCACCTGAAAATCACATGCAGCAAAAATCGCAGTTAGTTTTTTCTGTGTTAGCATAAATCCAAATTAACCTAAAACCCATCTAACCTAATATCCATATGGCCTAAAACCCATTTGACCTAAAATTCATTTGGCCTGAGACTCATTTGACTTAAATCCCATTTATCCTAAAACCCATTTTGCTAAAAACTCATTTAGTCTAAAACCTATTTGGCATAGATCCAATTTAGTCTAAAACCTCAATAACTTAGAACTCATCTAACCTAAACCCATTTGGCCTAAAAGCCATTGGGCCTAAAACTCATTTGACATAAATCCTATATAACCTAAAACACATTTGGCCTAAAACTCATTTAGCCTAAAACCCATTTGGCTTAAAATCCATTCAGCCTAAAACAAATTTGTCATAATACCACTTGACATGAATCTCATTTGACATAAATTTTACATTATAAATTCAAATGAGATTTGTATCAAATGGTATTATGCCAAATGGGTTTTAGGACAAATGGGATTTAGGCTAAATGAGTTGTAGGCCAAAAAAGTTTTAGACTATATGGGATTTATGTCAATTGTGTCTTAGGCCAAATGACTTTCAGGTCAAATGGGTTTTATGTTAGATGTGTTTTAGGTCACATGGATTTTAGGCTAAATGGAATTTATGCCTAATGACTTTTAGGCTAAATGGGTTGTAGGCCAAATGGGACTTAGACTAAATGTGTTTTAGGCTAAATAGGTTATAGACTAAATGAGTTTTAAGCCAAATAAATTTTAGGATAAATGAGATTTAAGTTAAAATGAGTCTTAGGCCAAATGACTTTTAGGTCAAATAGGTGTTAGGTTATGTGGGTTTTAGGCTAAATGGGATTTATGCCATATGAGTTTTAAACTAAATGGGTTATAATCCACATTGTTTTTAGGCTAAATGCATTTTAGACCAAAACGGTTTTAAAATTAGGCTAAATGAGTTATAGACTATATGGGTTTTAGGTCAAATGGGTTTAGGCAAAGTAGGTTTCGGGCCCATGAGTTTTAGCCCAAAAGAGATTCAAGCTAAATGGGTTTTAGGCCAACTGTGTCTTAGGATAATTAGGATTTCAGCTAAATGAGTTACAGGCTAAATAACTTTTAGGACAAATGGGTTTAAGGATAAATGGGATTCATGCCAAATAAGTTTTAGGTAAAATGAGTTTTAGGACAAATAGATTTGGGTCAAATAGGTTTTAGTTCAAATGAGGTTTACGGAATATTTACGCGCCCCATTCTTCCATATTCTTCATTTATAAAATTATTCCAAACATATATTAAAATGATTCAAACTACTTTAAAAATTCAGAAAAAATTCGTTTACTGTTTGGAATGAGCAATGAGTAATATAAAGTTGATTTAGTCACATCGTATGTTTCGGGGTACACAGAACACATATGTATAACTATTTTTAGGGAGATGAGAATATCCTTTTGATACACATGTAGGTAGTGGTTCTGGTGTAGAGAGAACACAACAGGGAGAAGAGGATCAAGCGTGCTGCTCGCCGTATAATTCTGTTTGTTTATGGTCGGCTCGCTAGTCGATTTTTCGTCGTAATGGACGTACGTGTCCTGACAAACGACCCAACCTGATTTCTTTTTTTGTTGTTTTTTGTTTGAGGACACGAACGTGCGCACACCACGTTTATCATTCTAATATGCTCTACAGTAACCAAACTGCACACACTTCTGATATTTTTGAGGGTCTATTTTTTAAATAATTGCGTTCCCTTTTAACTCCAATTCAGTTAAAATTAAAAACGTTATATATTCAACATTTGATCCGCACTTTTCATGACAATTACCAAATAATATGTCACACTAAGAATGTTTTTTTTTTATGTTATGCTCTACATTTTTTCGGTTTATTTTTTTTTTGTTGTACAAATGAATACAAAGAAAAAAAAGTACAAGAAACAGTGAATTAAAATAAATTACATAAAAAGCAATTTAAAATAGAATACAGTACAATTTATTAAAGAAACATGTCCCGAAACAATTTTAAATGTCTAATTTTTATATGTTTAATAAAACCTGCAACAATCAATTGCAGTTGGAATCATTATCCTTTTGATTGTTAACAAAGGAATTTTTTAAATCAATTTTCAATTGAAGTTGTGACAATGGATATCGTCAGAGAGGGAAAATAAAATTCAATATCCATTTTTTAGCTAAGTTGGCGTATACATAGTATATGATAAAGCTTGTGACAATAAAAAAAAGTTACTGTCGCCTCCACGGTCGTTTGAATGTTTTTTTTCCTTTAACTATCACAGTTTATAGAATTTTTAATGACTAAACTATGCAATGTTTGTATGTATCACCCAAAACCAGTTTTATCTCTCTTGTATTTCTAAAAATTCCATGAAAGTCAGATAATTTCAATATTAAAATTTTTATATTGTCTGCAATTTTTGCATTTGATAATAAAAGTTGACAAATATAAGTTGCGTATGTGTAGGAAAAAAAACGGTGTGCCTTTAACACAACAACTATACTAATTGCAATGAAAAAACTTTTTATTGGATTTCAGTAATATTTGACGCCAGGAGCCGTGAAAAAGTTTTATTTCCCAAATGCATCAACCCTTTTTGTTACAAAATAAGGGAGAAAATTTATTTTTGATAAGAAATTAAGGAAAAATGATAGTATTTATCGTGAAAGAAAATGTGCTATTAATGTAATTTTAGTCTTGAATAACTTTTAACAAAGAAATTAATAAACAAATTAAAAAATATTAGAACATTATATTCATATAATATATTCATAATAATTATATTTATGCTGTTTGTTATTAATTTTAAATGATTGTATTCTTAATCCAAAATAGCTGTCAAAATGTAAATTTTGATTTTCAGTTTTATGTTCATAATTCACAATGTTGTGTACAGTAAACGAATTCACTAAAGCCGTATTAAGTTTCTGAAAAATAACTTCAAATTCGTAATCATATAGATATAAAAAAAAAACATTTATAAATTCAAATACTAAATTTTACAAAAATAAATAAAAAATTCACATTTTGATCAATGTATGAAATTAACCTTTTTGAATTTTGGAAATTTACTTCAGATTAATAATTAAGAAAACAAAAATACTCAAAATACTAAGATTCACTAAAATAAATCAAACATTTAAATTTTGACTGACATTTTAGATTTGGAAAAACTGATTTATCTAAGGTTAATTCTTGAAAAATTGCTATTTTAAAAATGATACAATATCTACTTTTTTATGTCCTGCATTTTGAAAACTTTCCATAATTTCTGTAATTTTTTAGATGTTTGATAAAATTTACAAGTTAAAATGATTAAAAAATTGGAAGTCACTTTTTTTTTAAATCTATTTACTATCTTTAAATTTATTTACTATTAACCTCTTTGCAGTGCAGTAGAGAAATAAAGTTTACGTGACAAAAATGTGTAGAATTTTTTTGTTTTAACAACGATATTACGTTACTCTATGTTTTGGGGGTCGCTGAATCAGAATTTGTAGTTAAAATTATAAATTCAAAATGGCGGCTTCAAAATGGCGACCAAAATTTTTTAATTTGACTACTCTATAGCTACTTGAATTGGCCACACCCGACCACTAACACGAAGAAGAAGAAAAAGAAGAAGAAGAAGAAGAAGAAGACTACTCTAGCTGAAAATATTTTCTCGGAGGTTTTTGGGGTCGTTGAATTCGAGATCTGTAGTCAAAATTTAAAAATTCAAAATTTGGCTTCAAAATGGTGACCAAAAATATTTTTATTTGTCTAATCTGGATAAAAATACATACTTTAGATTCAGCGACCCCAAAAACCCCCAAGTAAGCATTTTTACACAAATCAGTAAAATTACACATAGTTTTGTCGCCATTTTGAAGCCAAAATTTTGAATTTTTAAATTTTGACTACAAATTTGGAATCAGAGACTCCAAAAACCCCCCAGTAAGCCAGAGCACTGCAAAAACATGGTGACTTAAATTGGACAAAAATGTCTTAATTTAAGACATTTTTGAACAATTTAAGACACCTGTTTTTGCAGTGATTAGTGAAATTAGAATTTTTTTTTTCATTTTGAAGCAGCCATTTTGAACTTTTACATTTGAACTACAGATTCGAATTCAGCGACCCCAAAAACTCCCAGGCAAGCGTTTTTAGACAGATTAGTTAAATTAAACATTTTTGTCACCATTTTGAAGCCGTTATTTTAAATTTTTAAATTTTGACTACATATTCGGATTTAACGACCCCAAAAACCTTCGAGTAACCACTTTTAAGTCATTTCCTGTTGAGGGGAGTAATTTTTTTTAAATATTTGCATACGGCATTGTACACTTGTGGCACGACTTTTTTCTGATCAGATCTTGGGATGAATGTTTGTATGTGTGAGTATGTGATGTACTTTTTTTATGAACACTATAACTCGAGAACGCTTTAACGAATTTAAATAAAATATGATATGGTTATTTTTACTCATAAAGTCTAGACATATGGTTTTTTAAAAACAAGTATTAAAAAAGAATTGATTGAATTTTAATTTTTGAACAAATTTTTATCCTATAAATTCAACTTAATACACATAAAAATAATATTCCTTGCTTTAAAACAAATCGATTGATCTGTAAAAAAGTTAAATACTTTATTTACAAAAGTTCTTCAATAGTAATATTTTTCATTGTAACATTAACTGGATTAATGGAAACAGAAACAACCTGGCCATTTTTGAATTTAGTGTGAATTACGGTTTTTTAACAGTCTCTAATTTATTAAGGTTTATTTTTAGTCTTAGAATCCTTAGCCTTATCTATTTTATCCTGAGAGTTACTTGTTTTAAATTTTTTTCTCGAAAATTAGAAAATTTAGAAACTAGAAAAACTTAGAAAAACTAGTGCATTTATTTAGTAAAGTTTCGAAAATCCCCTATTTAAACAAAAATTGGAAGTTATTCTTAAAGATTGGAAAAATTTTCTAACATAGTGGCTTTCTTTTCCAAAAATTCGGAAATAAATTCCACACTGAAGAAAAATAGTTTTAGAATGAGAGGATCCTCTCACTTTAATGCGGATTCCTCTTAATAAATAAGCGGAATCCTCTCATTCTAAAACTATTTTTTTTTTCGTGCAGGAATTGGCGAAAAATTCCAACGTTTTAAGAAAAAATATTTTTACTAGTTCAATTGAATTCTTTTCCAAATTAAATAAATAATAATATATCAATCAGGGTATCGAGTGACATTTGAAGAAAATTGAAGGGATTTTAAAAAGGTGTCAAGGTCAAAAAAAATTTTTTTTAACTTTACTTGTGATGTGATATTTTTAGTTTTGAGATTAAAGTTGATCAACAATTTCGTACTAAAACGCAAAAAGAAATAATATATACATATTATTTTTCATCAAATTCCATGACCAAATACAAAAAAAGTAGCAACATTAAAAAGCGCCCAAGTGCATAAGAAACTGTGCATTGTTGTTAGTCATTTAAAACTATAAATTTTTGCAAATTCAATTAATAATGAAAATTACGAGAATAATTAAAAAATTAAAGAAAATATCTGAAAAATGACAAAAAAAATTGGGAATTAAAAACAAAATTCGATAAATGATTATAGATCAGTAGGCAACTGAAAAAAATAATTAAAAAAATTAAACAAGAAATATTAAATTAAGAAATTACTACTGTTTGCGGAAGCTAGTTAAGGCAACCTAAGCCGAATATTATTTTAAATCTTGTTTTTAATAATTATCATTTATAAGTTTATTTTATTTCATTGATAATTTTTATTATAAGCTAGTTAGAAGTACTTCTGTACGATAGGGCACCATTTATGTACCCGTTTAAGAATAAATAAATAAATAAATTCAGAAACAAGAAAAATTAAGAAAATTATAGGAATAATTTTTGGAAATAATTAAAATTTGAACAACTGGATTGAAAATCGAAAAAAATTGAAAAATGAAGAATGAAATTAAAATTTAAAGAATATAATTAAAAATTGAAAAAAGTAATTAAAAAAGCTGAGAATTATGGAATATAGAAGAAAATAATTGAAAACTGAAGAATGGAATTGAAATTTTAAGAAAATAATAAAAAAATAAAGAAATACATTGAAAATAATTTAAAAATTACATTAAAATTTGAAAAAATAATTGATAATTAAAAAAAGGTGAGAATTATTGAATATTGAATAAAATAATTAAAAATTGAAGACTGCAATTTCAAATTGAAAACAATAATTGAGAAGTAAGGAAAATAACTCGGAAAATAATTAAAACTTGAAGAATTAAATTAAAGATTAAGGAATTAAATTAAAATTGTAACAAAATAAATGACAAATGAAAAAAAATTAGAAAATTGTCAAGAATAATCGACAACAGAATAAAATAATGTTAAAAATTAAAGAATAATTATAATATTTAAGAAAAATAATTCTACATTGAAAAATTAAAAGAAAAAATTGTAAGTTGCGGAAAAAATTAATAATTAAAAGAAATAATTTAACAACGAGCGTAATAAATGAAAAATTGAAGAAAATAGTTAAAAAATGACGAAAATAATAGACAATTGAAGACAAAATTTGAAAAATGACTAGATTAATAGACAACAAAGCAAAATAATGGAAAAAATTAAAAAATAATTATAAATATAAATTATAAATTGTAAAGAATAATTAATAATTGAAAGAAATAATTGAGAAATGACGATAATAATAATTGGAGAAAATATTAAAAATTGAAAAAATAAATTGAAGATTAAAGATATAAATTTAAATTGTAATAAAATAATTCATAATTAGAAGAAAAATTACTAAATTACTAAAATAATTAAATATTAAGAAAAATACTTGATAATTGAAAAAAAAGTTCAAAAAATGGAGAGATTAATGGACAATAGAACAAAATTATTGAAAAAAATTAAAGAATAATTATAAAATTGAAGGAGAATATTAAGTTGTCAACTAAAAACTGAAAAAAATTATAGAAAAAATTTTAGAAACTTAATGAAAATTGAAGAAGATATAATTAAAGAATTGTATTGAAATTTCAAAAGAATAATTGATAATTGGAAAAAGACAAGAATTATTGAATATTGAATGAAATAATTGGAAATTGAAGAAAATAATTGAGAATTGAAGAAAATAATTGAAAATGGAGGAAATAAATTGAAAATTAACGTATTAAATTGAAATGTGAAGAAAATAATTGATAATTGAAAGAAAAATTACAAAATCATTAAAATAATTGAGAAATGTGAAAAATAATTGACAATTGCAAAAAAAATTCAAAAGCTTTCGAGAATAATCGACAACAGAACAAAATAATTAAAAAAATTAATGAATAATTATCAAATTTAAGGACAATAATTTTATATTGAAAATCACTTTCCATTCATGATTTCAATCAATAAAGTTTCACAGGAAATCAGTTGAAAATGACTAAATTGTCATTAATTTTTTACTGATTGATAGATGGAAATAATTTTCAATTTTAGTAACAGCATTGGAAATTTGAATTATTTTCTATTGATCAATCAGGTAAAAGTCACCGACAATTCACCAGTTTTCAACTTATTTCAAATAAAATATCACTGATTTAAAAATAGAAATCATTTAAACAATAAATGGTTATATTACACAACGACCATATTAAATTTTTAAAACAACATTTTATAAAATTCCCTGACTTTTCCAGGTATTCCAGGTTTTTCTTGACTTCAAAAAAATTCCATGACAATTCCAGGTTTTCCAGGTTTTCTAGAACCGTGGCAACCCTGTTCCTATAAAGATTGGAAAATTTTCCGTATAATATAATGAATGTTCCCCCAAAGTTCGAAAATAAATACTACAATAAACCACAAGGCGTTTCCTCTTTTTTTGGCTTCACTATTCGTTCATTTTTTTCGTCTCAATGAAAATAATTTTTTATGATTTTATAATTTTAACCAATTAAATAATTAATTAATTGAGAGACTTATTAAACATCCGAGTTGTAAATAGTGTCCTTAGTGGCATTTTTTTAAAAAATAGTAGATAAATAGTGGCATTAGCTTAAAAAGTGGCATGAGTCACTGAAAAAATAGCAATGTAATCATAACAAAATAGTTTTGTTAATGATTTTTTGTTGGCTTTGTCAAATTTCAGAGTTAGAATTACCAAAAAACAGTTTAAATTATAAAATAATTTTGTAGTATTTAATAAAAATTTTGTTTGAGTTTATTAAAATCTTTTGTTGGCATTACCAAATATGTGATGGCGCATGCGCATTCTATACGATCCTGTTTGACGCATGTTCTCGTCTGGTTTTCATAAAGACATCGATATAAATTGGAATTTTTTGTTTTTTAAAACAAAAAAAAAGAATATTATATAATGGGTGATAACTAAATCAAATGTCTACAAAGTTAACTTTTGAAATTAAAAAAATATAACTATAAAATATACTTTATAAAGATAATAAAAAGGGACTTATTTATGATTTTATGTTTAGTGACAAAATTGACAGAATGTATTGCTGAATGATACATAAGTCGATAATTAGTCATATAAGTGAATAAATATTATGGTTTTTTAAAAGAGTAAATTTATATTTCGATTCTTACGTGGCAGGTTAATAAACGTTTAAGCACAATATGTTGTTTTCAAGAATCTAAACCTAACCTATAAAACTATCTACTTTATATTCTGTTTTTTTTTGTGGAAAATACTTTATTTAACATAAGAAATAAGTAAGGAATAATTCCATTTTTAATAGTATGAAACTACTTTCAATTATTGTTTTAAAAATTAAAAATAAACACATGTTTTTAAATAAATTTCATGCCTAGAAATATTTACGTGTATTATTATAACTACACATTATTTCACAGTAAGATACAAAAAATATTAAATATTTTTTAATTAAAAACATTCATTTATTTAACAAATCAAAACAATATTGGAATTTCCATTTGCACAATCTGTGTTTAACTTTTTTTTCTTTATTATAATAGCCATCAAAATATTTGTTAAGCTCTAAAAAGTTTTGTTGGGACTACCAAATTTTTTTGTTGAAATTACCCTAAATAATTAACAAAAGAATTTTGTTGGCACAACAAAATAATTTTGTTGAGTGTATATCAACAAAAGAATTTGGTTGAGCCAACAAAATTTTTGTTCAGCCAAACAAACCTTTTTTTCAGTGGTGGGAGGCCTGTCAAAACAAAAAACGTTCTTCTTTTCCAAACGAGACTTTGTCCAGAAAGCAAAAGTTTCGAATAAAAAAAGTGTTAGCAGTTTACCGTGCAAAGTTTTTAAAATTCCTACTCCTAAATTGAAACATATGCTCGATATTTATTAAAATTCGAGGCAGTGCACAAGACCGTCTCTTAAACAAAGAGAATACTTTATGCTTGTTTGTAGTTTCCTTAATGTGCTGAAAAGCGTTCAAAGTATAGTATCGACTTTCTAAAAGTCACTAAATCCTAAGCGATATCATTCTGTTTGTTCGTAAAGTTGGGTAAAGCGCGTTTAATCGCGTTGTGGAACGCGAGGTGTTAAACAATCAGGTGCAAAGGAAGTTTCTATTGGATTAGTATCCTTGGAAGTAAAGAGGAAACGTGCAAACAGTAGACCAATGTTTGTTCAAAGGGTGTGAAAAAAAGAGAGAGAAAAGGCAAAAATCGACCAGCTTGACTACTGCGTTGGCTTACTCTGCTTGAAAGAAGAGAGAAGGAGAGTGAAATTTTTCGAGAGAGAGAGAGAAAAAAAAAGATAAACGGAAAGCCGAGAAAGGTGGAAGTTTAATTTCGCGCAGGTATCGGACGCGGTGCTCCACTGTTTAAAACGTCGTTGCATCTAGAGCACTAAATCATAAGATATTAGAGGGTGTACAGGCGTCCTTTCCGTCCTTCCGATCCTTTGCACCTCGACTCCGCTGAGGATAGAACCAATTTTTCTCCTGGCTGTCGCCGCGAGTTACGAAGAAATGAAGCCGCTCTGTTCACGCTTTCCAGCTTTTTCCAAACTCGGAGTTTCTTTCCTCAAACCACTGTGACAGTTCTTGTGTCGCGCGTCATCCCCTTGATAAGAAAACTCTCTCGGACCCATTGTTTTCTCTCTTTTCGTTCCTTCTCTTCTTACCATTTCCACTATTCTTGTTATGTCTCTTCCGCTACTTTATTCCCCTATATATATATATATATATATATATATAGTAATTCGAAAAGGTGAGCCAATAAAATTACGAGGGACATTCACTCTGGAAGGTGGAAGGTTCTCAAGCTTTCCGGGCACCCTTCTAGAAGAATTCTGTCTCTTCTATACCTGGCAGAGTGTCGATGGATTTGCACTCTAAGAAATCGCATTAGGCACGACTCAAATTGGTTTGAATTTCGATCGGGAAGAGGAAATTCTTTTGCGTTCGAGAGATGTGAGAGGAAAGCATCACATTACCTTGGAAAGATTAGATCAGACGATTCACACCGACTAGCTGGATTAAAAGGAACGTAAGGGTGCGATAGAAAATAGCGATTTCAAGTTCTAGTCCTTCATTTCGTTCTAGATAAAAATAAAGGATTTTCACTGGATAGACATTGTGTGTGAAAAGCGACAAGGTGAGAAAGAAAAATGTTACGGAAATAGGAGAGTATAAAGGATTCGATAGATATCGTCATTTAAATCCAGTTCTGACACTTCTAAGACTTCAAAGAACATAAAAATCAGATTTATGTTTTGATTCATTTCTTTGTTTTATTACATCTTTTCTTTCAACTTGTTTCATTTGAAAGAGCAAAGTGTCAAGTGACTTTTCAGAAAACAATTCAAGGTGGTTTTTTTTACAGGTTTCTATTGAAAATAAATTATACAAAGATTTACTTTTTAGTTATTTATTGAAATAGCAGCTAAATATAATCTCTAAATCTGCATTAGTAGAAAATTACTGATTTAATGGTAAAACAATGAACGATTTTCCCTATTGTAACAAGTATTTATTTAGCGGTTTTAGAGGATAGGAACATAACCTCAAAACCACTATAACTGTTATTTAGAGAGTATTTTTAAGCTGGAGAACATAGTTCCAAAGTTTAAAGAAAACAATGGAACTAAAATAAAAGAAAAAAATTGAATAAATACAGGAAATAAGAAAAATTAAAAAAACAAGTGGAAAAAATTGAAAATATAATTGAAATTTGAAGAAAATAATTTAAAGTTGGAGAAAATAAATTAAAAATATTGCAAATAGTTAAAAATTGAGAAAATAATTTAAAAAGTGGTAGAAGCTGAAATGACTAAAATTTAAAAGAAAACAGTTGAAAATTGAAGAATATACAATTATTCAACTTTAACGAGATTAATTAAAAAATTAAAGAATATTTTTATAAACTTGGAAGAAATTAGAGTTAGAGAAATTACTAAAAGAAGAAAAAACAATAATAGGATAAAATTGCAAAAATAAAAAAATACAATTGACATTTCAAACAGGAAACATTTATGATAAAGCAATTCAAAACAAAAAGAAAATATTGCAAAATATAATAAAAATTTGCAGAAAATAATTAAAATTAAATAAATAACAAATAAAATCATTTAAACTGACAGGCCAAATTGACAATCCAATAAAATAAATAAAAATTCAATAAAATACTTGGAACAAAAAAAATACATTTTTCAAATTGGAAAGTGAAGAAATAATTAAATATGCAAGACAATAATAATTGAAAATATTGAAATATATCTCTGAGATTAATTGAAAAAATAATATGAATTAAACATAAAGTCATTCGTTAAAAAATACTCAAAATAATTAATTATTGAGAAAATTAATAGAAAAAATTTGACAATTGAAGACAATAATTGACAAATGTAAAAAATTCTAATTTAACCCGGTGAGCGTAAGGTAGGGTAAAATTTACCCTGTGAAATACTTATTCCTCAATAATTTGAATTTGACATGATGAATTTCTCTGTAATTTTTAATAGCTGCACGTGTCACGGTAACAAAGCAATAACGATTAAAAAAAATTTTTTTTTTTACATTTCTTATTGTTTATTTATAACAATTGTGAACTCATATACGCTGACTATAAAACACACCAAGAGTTTTTTTCTTTGTATATTGTAAAAGAAAGTTTAAATCATTAGGTTTAAACATTGTAATTGTTTACTAAAGGCTAATAATGTATTTTACTATTGTTGCAATTAATTTTTCAATTGTTTAAACAAATTTATAGAAATTCACTTTTCTCTATATTAGTTTTGTCATTGTTACAATCCCGCAACAATAAATTGTTTAAACAAATGAATGATTTATTATAACATTAATGAATGACATTGATAGGCAATATAAAACAAATATGTTAAAAAATTTCCAAGATTTCAAGCTTTTTTTTAATATACAAATAGAAAATCTTTACAGGGTAAAAAATACCCTACCTTACGCTCCGTGTTACGAAGTTTCACCTTACGCTCGCCGGGTTAAAGGATTTTATTGAAAATCAAAGAATAAAATTTAAGAAATTGAAAAATGTAAGAAAAATTTGAGAAATTGTTGTGAAATTTAATACAGTTGAACATTGACATTATTATTAAATTTTATTAAAAAATTAGAGAAAATAATTGAAAATTTTGTTAAAATAATAGAAAATTACAGAAAATAATTAAAAAATTATTTTGAAATTAAAGTATTAAATTATTTAATTATTTCGAAAATAAATCGAAGATCATTAAAAAAATTTAAAAATATAATTGTTATTTCAGGACACTAACAATAAATAAAAATTTTAAAAAGTATTTAAAACTAAATGAACATATTTATATAGGATTAAGCAAATCGAGAATTATGTTCATTTTTTTCATGAAGAAAACAATGAGTCAATTTTTAAAAATTAAAATTTTCTATTTTAGAAAAATTTGGAAATTACGATTTATTTTTTCAAATTTTGACAAAATATAAACTTTATATAGGTCAATCGATTTATTTTGAAGCAAAGATTATGATTTTTTTTATATATTAAGTTAAATTTTTGGTTAAAAAATCTTTTTTTAAAAGAACGAATTTTTCAAAAATTTGATTTACCAAATTTTATTTAAATCCGTTAAAGCGTTCTCAAGTTAACACACACGTATACATTCCGACATTTGATCAAGAACTCATATTACACATTTCTAGATAGAGTAAAATTAATTTGAAGCATTTTAAAAAATCTGTAAATTTGAAAAAATACAAAGCGTCCGCCATGAGGATGCAAAATAATTAAAATTGAATAAATAATTTTATAAATACACTATAATTAAAATTTTCCGAAACTATTTTAAATTTTAGAGAATGAATTGATAAATAATGGAAATAATTGGAAAATGATACAAACAATTGAAAATTGAAGAAAAAATTTGAAATGAGAATAAAAAGGAATTAAAGTTATTGTAATAGTTATAGAGTGAAATTTCAGTCCGATTCAAGTGGAAATTCACTCTAAGCAAAAATTGAAATGTCACTCTAATGTTGAAGTGAATTTTCACTCGAACTGGAGTGAAATTTCACTTCTTAAGAGAGTGATCTCACTCTTTTAAGAGTGGGTTTCACACTCAGACTGGAGTTGCTTAATTTTCACTTTCCGTAGAGTGAAAACTCACTCCAAGAAGCTTAAAGAGTGGTAAAAGTTATTCAAAACATTTTTTTCGTGTATTGTAATTCAACTCTCTAAATCTGAATTAGTGATTTTCTACAAATGAATAAGGGAAAAATTGGTTTGTTTTTAATAATAAAAAAATGTTACTAATTTTTAGTAAAAAACTACTAATTGAAAAAGTAAACTTTCACCAGTGAAATTTTTTACTATTTAATATGGTAACTCATTTTTCTCTAATTCATTAGTAGCAAGTCACTAATTTAGATTTAGAGATAAGGATTTTTTAAATTCAAGGCAATTACAACATTTTCAAGGTTAAAGAAAGTTGAAAAAGAATTTAGTGTTTTCAAATTTGTTGATCACCCTTAATAACTGCAAATGGCACATTTAGCAATCATAAAAGAGAGTAATTTAAAAATAATCTAACATTGAAGAGACACAAAATTCCCCCTCATTTGGGTCAAGCTCTAACTAACTCTACAAGTCAAAGCAACAGCAAAAATTCTATAACAACATACGATCATCATTGTAAAAAAATTCAGCTCCCAACTTGGGCTTCATTCATATTATATTCACCTTATAGATGCATACTTGAATAATGGATCTAACAATAAGTGGATATAGCCATTTTGATTTATTAATTTAATAGTTGCAGCTGAAAGTTTCCAAGTTGTGGGCGTTGCGTTTTATGAATATTGTAAGTGCATTGGCGCTAGTTTCAAGTCAACTGCACTTCACGAGATGATTTGCTGCGCTTAGTCGAGATAGTTACAGACAGCTGACTCAATAAACCAAAGCTGCGTGAACTGGTCTTCATATTCGGAACATTAAACACTTAACAGCGTCTACCCTTAGCTAAGTATTCAACTCAACTAACTTCTGCTTTTCACTCTCTTTCTCTTCCGTCCATCTTCCTTCTCTATATTCAAATCTTTCTCCTTCACACACAACGGCTTTTCACTCTGTTTTATAGTGCGTTGAAATTAAATTAAACGTTGAAGAAATTTTATGTGTGTCAGGAACGCAGATTCACAACTTCGTTTTCGCGTCAATGTCATATAGTTGGACAATATAGTCATTGTTCAGACGCTTTATTATACTGCTCATAAAGTCACAGTATCTTTAGGATCTAAAATGTCCAAGGCAAGTTCTAACTTAAGGTCCTATTCTCTGGTCGATTGTTTAAACTAATTCCTGTTACATATGTATGAAAGCGCACAACAATAGAGGATAATGGTTATTCAGAAGCTTATAAATTGTGGATTGAAAATAAATATTCTTTAACAGAAATAATCACAAATAAAAGAAGATAATATAAAAAACAATACTGATTAACACTTTAATTAAACAACGGATCTTCTTTTAAAAGATAATGAAAAAAATAAATGCAATAAACTCATATGGGCTCTTATAGCATCGATTTCGATCAAGGTAACTTGAGTTGATACTCGTATTGAACATTTTCATTTATGAACCTCGTATTGAGTATTAAAAACAAAAAAGGAAGTAGATTGATTTTTTTAAATGTAAAAAAACCTGTAGTGCGATCCCATTTCTAGTTTCGTTTTACATTTCATGCTCGAATGGAGGGACATGGTAGTGTACATATATAGTGAAGCAGAGGCGATAAATATGCATCCTTTCCTCTTTCATTTTCCTCCGGAAAATCTGGCTTTTTTCTGTTTCGCTTTTATTTTGCCCGCAGAGTAGAAGAATGAAAAGACAAAGCGCGTTGGGAGAAAACAGAAGATATTGGCCTGGCATTTATCGTATGAGTACCGGAGGCGGCAATTTTGAAACCGTACTGTCACCTAGGTCTCCAATAAAAAAAAGTCGTAGTTCCAAGGTGTCCCATAAACATAAAAAGAATCTTCTCTAATCAGTCCATATAAGACTGCGGAGCTCGGAATTTTCCCAGAAAACAATTTTATTGCGCTTCTGTGGATTTTCAACAATTGTGTTCTTGCATTTCACGGATTTGTTCACTTTATTCCTTCTATTATTTTGCACATTTGCTTTTTTATATTTGTTAAATATTCTGTTTATTTATATTCTATAAGTTCGTTTATATTGAAACAAGTAAATTTTTATTTTATATTAAATTCGAGTCTACTGATGATTGGTAATGTGCGGCTATATGGTGCATTTGACCATATTGAACAGAGGATCTGATCATGATGGACATCTAATCTATTAATTGATCAGTCCATTCTGTAGAGAGCTTCTGATCACTAATTTCGAATTCGCATTTAACAAAGTATCTTATACGACAAATGATATTAAGTATAGAATTTGAGGATATACAAATTTTGTAAAAGTCGACTTCTACTAATTATTTCACTTGGCTCATGATAATCGACCAGTTGTTTAACCCATTAACTATTTTTGGAAAATCCGAAATATTAAAGATCACAAAGCTTTCTCTATGAGGAAGCAAAAAATAAGAAAATTGGCGAAAATCTACTAGAAACTGGGCAAATGTAAAAATAAAATACGTAAATAAAAAAAGATATGGAAAGAGCCTGCAACGGAAATGAAGAAATTGTTAGAAAATTAAAAATTTAAGGAAATCAAACAAACAAATGGAAACAAGTTTCAAGAAACAAAACAATAAAACGGTCTTAAAAGATTAAAACAAAAATTTTAAAACGAATATCAAGAAACCATGAGGTAGTCTAAGGAAGATGATAAAGTGGAAAAAAATTGAAACAACGGATAAAGGAACAAAATTGACAACAAATTGAAAGAAACAAAAAACTTTTAGAAAATAAAAAAATCATTTAAAAAAACCTACCAAAATATGAGAAAGTGGAAACTTTTTTTAAAATAACTAAAATTTTATGAATGAATACAATAATAAGAACTGCGTGAAATTTACTAAAAATTGAATTAATGTAATAATAAAATTAAAAGACCTATAACGATAAGTTAACGCAAAACAACAAATTTTTTTTTTAGAAATTAGAAAATTAAAAAATATATATATACGCAATGAGCTTTGAAATAAGGGAAAAAATCTTCAAATATTGTGAAATGTAGCAAGAAATTAAAAAAAATCGATTTAAAAATGAAAATTAAGAAACTATGCGATAAATGGGATTAACTATATAGAAATAAGTGGTAAATTAATTTTAAAAATTAAATCTACGCAAGAATGAAAAAATAACTGAATAAAGATAAATAAAAAAAAAAAAGTACATGTTTTTGTAAATGATTTTTTTTAAATTCACTGAACAAATAAAAATATTTAGCTATTGTAGCCCGTATATGATTTCTAAATAAATAAATGAATATTTTACGTTAAATTGAAAAAATGCAGAAAATCAAATAATAAAACAAAAGATTTTTAAACAATGAGGACTATTAAGAAATTACAAAAAGCGTAGAAAAAAATGCAGAATAATTTTCTGAGATGATTCTACGATTTTCAGACAATTTTTCCGATTATTTTGTAGAATAGGCACAGGTAAAATTTTAACACATCCAAGTTTTTAACACCCAGAGATGCAAATTTTTCTTATTTAATATAAAAAAGAATGAAAATTTAGAGTAGTTTAGAATTTTTATTTTTGAAACTTGAACTTTTCCCACAATTTGTACTATTTTCTATCGACAATTTTTTACAGGCTTTTTTTAAAATTCCGAACAAAATTACGCATCGACCTTAAAAACTTGATTTTTTGCAAAAATAAAAATTCTAAGATCCATAAAAATTGGTTTGAAAAATTTTATTTTTGTAGAATAATTTTACATCCGAAATGATAGATGTTAAAATTTCACGCGATATCCCCGTTTAAAAATGACATATACATATTTTTAAAAAATGATAAAAACCCTATGGGAAATTTGCCGATGCTCAAGATCGGCCCAAGCTTGGGTTAATATTGGTCTAATATTGGCCAAGCTTGGGCCAAGCTCTAGCCGATTGTCATTTCCCATAGGGATAAAGAACTTTGACAAATCTGGATGAAAAATTTGTTAAATCAAACCTTACAATAATCTTAAAAAAACTTCCGAAACTTGATTACATTTTTCAAATTTGTATAACAGTCAATCAAAAAAATTAAGAAAGCACCGTTCGACATGTATAAAAATTTTCAGACCTGAAAATTTCATTAATTGACAGGTTCTAAGAATTGAAACACAATTATGCGACAATTTTACAAAAAGTCTGTCGATAATCCTGTATTGTTCTGATTTCTATATCATACGTAAATCAAAATTGAAATTGCATAAAGAAATGAATTTCCGACAAACGAGCTTAAAATAAAAAAAAAAACTTACCTCCATGCGAGATATTAAATTTCCAATTACAATCTTTCTTAAATTGAGGATTTTCCGAGTTTAAACTCGAGAGCATCTTTTTATCAACCTCTGGTATTGATTATAAAAAAGAATTTTCCCATTTACTATTTAATAAGAATATTTCTAGCCCTTCTCGGCAATTAACACAGTCACAGTAATTGGTGGCTTGCCCGTACGTTGGTATTCATGTCAGTAAAAAAGAAACGTTCCAAGATATCAAGAATTTTTAAAATTTTAATTGGAGTTTCAATCAAATTAGTAATGTCCTTAATTACGAGAGACTGGGGAAATAATTAACGCCAAAAGAAAATATTCTATATTCCCGGGTATTTAATTTAGCTTTTAATGTTAAAGTCCATAATTACTTTTCAAAAATAAAGATAAATATTGTAGAGGGATAATGAGATAGGAAAGTTTGAAGAAAATTACGCAACTTTGGGAAAGCAGTCTTTGTTATGCACTTGAAAATATTACTGTTAGGATACTGAACAAACGTGTAAGGCATAGGTGTTGATCCAAGTCTGAAAGTGTTCGTACTTTCGCTAAGGGAGCAAAGGCTAATAAAGGCCACAGCAGGGAGGCTAATAAACTGCGGTAGCTTATATCTATACGATCCCTTGCCGTCATCATTCTGCTCTGGGAATGTTACTTCATCATAACAAAAGCCTTTAATGGCAGAGAACAGTAGGTTTACCAAAATTTTATATCAAAAGTCTCGAAAATTGATAATATTTCGTTCAGACTCTGGCCATCAATTAGTTATAGAAAATAAACAACCGGAAAAATATAAATTACATTCATTTTGCTTTCTCATAGAGGAAGCTTTGTTGTCGTTAAGATTTTCGATTTTCCAAAAATAGTCTAAATCAACTCAATTTCATCTAAAAAGCGTAAATTTTCATTTTCAAGCAAATGTCCAAATTTGTGTGTATATAACTTTTTTTTTCGCCACGATATCTCGAGAACTCTTCAACGGATTTAAATAAAATTTAAACAGACAATTAAGCTCATAAATATCTTAATTTGGATACAATGAATTTTAAAAACATTTAATTAAATTATTTTTTTGAGCACCTTTTTTCATAAAAAAAAAAGTTTTTTGGCAAAATTTTTTCTCATGTTAAAAATACAACTTAATGAATACAAAAATCATATTCCTTATCTCAAGATGAATTGATTGACCTATATGAAGTTTATAATTGATCAAAAATTCGTGAAATAATTCATGTTTTTTCATTTCTTTGCATTTAAAATTCTTTTTTATTTATAACTTCTTTAATTTTTATTTTGTAATTATAGGACCTTTGAATAAAATATTCTAGATTAAAAGACAAACTAAACGAAGTTCAATTTTTTTTGCATTATTGTAATTTATATTGCATCCTCTATAAGGAAGCAAATAATTTTGCTTACATGAAAGCGAAATGTTCATGTATGGATCTTTGTTTAAAACCCTTTCACACCCAAGCAAAATTGACCAATTAAAAAAACAAATGTAAAGTGGTTCTTATAGTTTTTAAGGTCGCTGATTACGAATCCGGTGTTAGTTTTTCAAAATTCAAAATGGCTGATCCAATATGGAGGACGAATTTTTAAAACTTTTAGATTCGCCTGAAATTTGTTACTCGGGGGTTTTTGGGGTCGCTGATTAAGAATCTGGTGTTAGTTTTTAAAAATACAAAATGGCGGATCCAAAATGTCGAACAAAAATTTGAAAAATCCTTTAGATTCGCCTAAGATTCATTACTTGGTGGTTTTTGGGGTCGCTGAGCCAGTATCATTTTGACACATGACTTAATTTTAGATTGTTATATTGTACAGAATGGAAATGTTATTTTGTACAACTGCTAAATGATATTTTGTACAATTTTGAAAAATGAATTTGTTATTTTGTACAATTCTTTAAAAAAGCTAAAATATTGTACTTCCAATGTTTTATTGCTTTTTTAAAAAATTGTACAAAATAACAAATTCATTTTTCAAAACTGTACAAAATAACATTTAGCAGTTGTACAAAATAACATTTCCATTCTGTACAATATAACAATCTAAAATTAAGTCATGTGTCAAAATGATACTGGCTCGGGTCGCTGATTACGAATCCATTATTACTTTTAAAAAATTCAAAATGGCAAATCCAATATGGCGGACTAATTTTAAAGAAGTGTTTAATATCGCTTGAAATTGGTTACTCGGGGGTTTTTGGGGTCGCTGATTTTAAATCTAATATCAGTTTTCCAAAATCCAAAATGGCAAATTCAATATGAAAAAGAAAAATTTCAAAAACTGCTTAGAATCGCTGGAAATCCCAGCTTTGGTAACCAAATATTTTAGTTTTAAATAAACCAACTGGCTTTTACAGATTTGATGGCTTCAGTCAGTTAAACATATGAATTTTCAAGGGCTAAAACAGGTTTCGTAATCAGCGATTAAAAATCCCTCAGAATAACAAATTTCAAGCGAATCTAAGCTGTTTTTGAAAAATTATTTTTCCACATTGAATCTGCAATTTTAAATTTTGGAAAACTGATATTAGATTCGCAATCAGAGACCTCAAAAACCCCCGAGTAATCAATTTTAGGCGATTTTAAACACTTTTTAAAAATTTTTCAGCCATATTGGATCCGCCATTTTGTATTTAAAAAAACTAACACTGAATTTGAAATCAGCGACCTCAAAAACCTTTGAGTACACGATTTTAGTTAAATTTCAAGGATTTTCAATGTTTCGTCCATCATATTGGATCCGCCTGGATTTGAATTGGATTGGATTTGAATTTTTGAAAACTAACACCGTATTAGTAATCTGCGACCCTAAAAACACCCGTGTAACCAATTTTAGGCGATATTAAACACTTCTTCAAAATTAGTCCGCCATATTGGATCCGCCATTTTGTATTTTTAAAAACTAACACTGGATTCGTAATCAGCGACCCCAAAAACCCCCGAGTAATAAATTTCAGGCGAATCTAAAATGTTTTCGAAATTCGTAAATTTTAACAATTATTTATATTTTTTTTAAACAAAAGGAAAATTAAAGCCCAATCCAGTCTACATATTTTTAAAGCTTTATTCTTCCTGAAGAGAACGCACCAAGATTGAATAAAAAATATTAATTTTCTTCGAAGATATTGAGGTTTTTGTAGGTGGGACATATATGTCCCATGGGCGTGAAGGGGTTAATGGAATTTTATATTTAATTTGTAAAATATCAACATTATTATATTAATAAAGAAAATCATAAAATACAGGATTCGTGTCAATGAGATGAATATGTTAAAATTTCTCCGCGAAATTGAATATTTATTCTGCGTTATTTTTATAAATTAATGAAACTCTAGGTAATAGCGGATGGAGAAGTAAACAGGTCGTATTTCAAAAATATGCTCGAAGCAATTAATAAAACAACGGACAAACCAAATAATAATAATACATGAAGCTGAACATTTATCATTGAAAAGCTGATTAACAAAGCGAATGGGTCTAAAGTAATTATAAATTTCAACTCAATGTTCTGCATCTAAATATGAGTGAAAAATGACCTAAAATGGAGTAACTAAAGACAAAGCAGAGAAACTTTTCAAAACATGTTGTATTTGTATTTAGTCAATTTTAGGGATGTTTTATAAAAAGTAATTAATTATTTATCAATAAAGCTGCCTGAGATAAGATACACAACGTGACTGTAATAATACGTTAACTTTTTAAGTATTCGTCTAACATTTCAAGTTGCATTTTTAATTAAAAACTTGTTGGCTTTATTGAAAATGCTAGTTTCGAGGTTAAAGAAATTAGAAAGTTAAAGCTTAATGAAATTAGTTTCGTTAAACTCCGGAGGTAAAAATCCGGAGCTTAAAAAGCAGAAAATCGTGGAGAGAATTCATATTGCTTGATGTTAATCATTAACGAACTTTCAAGAAATTGGGGAACTTTGTAAATAAGAAAGTTCATTTTATTACTAATCTCAATATGCAAACTTACGTGGAATATTAAAGTTACACTTTTTCCTGTTTGTACAATTTTCATTTTCAAGTTAATTGATTATAACCTGTAAAATTGTAGTTACTTTTTAAAATAAAAGATATGAATATTTTATTAAGCTTTTACATTCGTTTAGTGAATTTATAAAAGTGTACTTCAATTAATGAAAATTATACGTTTACATTAGTTAATGAATTTGAAAGATATGGTGATAGTAAAAAAAAAATAGTAGAAAAAATACACTTTCATAATTTAAGGTAGTACGATTTATACGTTCATATCTGTTATTAAAATTTAAAAACCTATATTCAAACATTTTTTTC
Source organism: Ganaspis brasiliensis (assembly GCA_037103525.1). Taxonomy (NCBI): domain Eukaryota; kingdom Metazoa; phylum Arthropoda; class Insecta; order Hymenoptera; family Figitidae; genus Ganaspis; species Ganaspis brasiliensis. The sequence goes on along the minus strand of JAZKLR010000457.1, from coordinate 1,173,098 downwards.
TAAAATTCAGCTCTTCATTGCTATGACTTTTTAATACCAGAGGTAGAATTTTTTTCCCTGAAACAGGTGGAAGGAACGTAAAAATATTGCATTTTCTAGCTTGTTATAAAAAACGTAAAATTGAAAAAGGATGAAAAATTTAAATATTTGTTTTCCACAGAAAGAACAAAAGTAAAGTAAATAATTTAATTTAATAAAATAATAATCGGGTGAAGGAAACTAAAGTCAAAATTCATTCCAGATAATTCTCAAGAGTTTTTAAAAAATAAGTCAAGAAAATTCTCTGATTCGACAAGATATTCCATTAATGATTTACAAGCATTCAGAAGAAGTCTTGCTCTTTAAATCTCAATTAGTATAAAAAACTACTAATTTCACAATAAAAACTTTTTTACCAAATCGAATAGTAATTCTGCTACTAATAGTATCGTAAAAAATTACTCATTCAATTAGTAAAAACTGAGGTTATGTTAAACGACTAAATGAATTAGTAGTTTTTATTCACAAAATTTTTTCGTAATTTTTACTAATAATTAGTTAAATTGGACTACTAAAAAACTTGTTCGCAGTTTGACTTTTAAATTAGTAATCTTTTGGTAATTTAGAATTAGAGAGAGGAAATTTAGAGTATAATAAGGGCCGAGATCCTTATAATGAAACTTTGGTGACTGTCCGTCTATCGGTCCATCGGTCGCAACCAGTAGATATATATTTCTAGTTTTAAAGCAACTCTAATTAGTCTCAAACTAATTCCCAACAGTTTCGAACTAGTTTCAAACATTTTTCAACTAGATTCAAACCATTTTGAACTACTACCAAACTAGTTTTAAATAGTTCCAAACTAGTCTCCGACAGTTACGAGCTAGTTTCAAACAGTTGAAAATAATTTTGAACAATTTTTAAACTCTTTCAAACAGTTTCAAACTAGTTTCGAACATTTTTAAAATTTTTTTAAATAGTTTTAAACTTGTTTCCCCAAACAATTTTTAATTTTTTAAAAATAATATTGAACTAGTTTCAAAGAATTCAGAATGCTAGCTGCAAACAATTTTTAACTAGTTCCAAACAGTTTTCAACTAGTTTTAAATAGTTATGAAGTAGTCTCAATCGGTTAATTACTGGTTTCAAACAGTTTAAAACTAGTTTCAAACAATTTCCAATCAGTTCAAAACAGTTTTAAGCTAGTTTCAAACAGACAAAAACGATTTTCAAAAGTTTTGAGCAAGTTTTATGGATTCAAAAGTATGTTTTTCTCAATGTAGCTTTGAACAGTTCCAAACTAGTTTTAATGAGTTCTAAACTAGTCTCAAGCAGTTACGAAGTATTTTCAAACAGTTTTAAAATAAACTTCGAACAATTTCCAAATTTTTTCAGTCAGTCAATTGTGAAATTCTTTCAAACAGTTTGAAGCTAGTTTCAAAAAATTTAGAAAATCTTTTAAAACAGTTTCAAATTTGATTCAAATAGTCTTAAATAAATTTCTAACAGTCTTGAACAAAGTTTAAACACTTTTAAACTAGATTCGAACAGTTTCAAATTAGTTTTATAGAGTTCTAAACTAGTCTCAATCAGTTACGAAGCAGTTTCAACGGTTTTAAAATAAAGTTTGAACAATTGTGAACTTTTTCAGTCAGCTTTAAACTAGTTTCAAACAGTCTTAAATTAGTTTAAAACAGTCACGAACAAGTTTCAAACAGTTACAGGCTAGTTTTAAAATCTTTTTAACTAGTTTCGAAAAATTTGCAAATTATTTAAAACTGTTTCAAACAGTCTTAAATGAATTTCAAACAGCCTGGGACAAGTTTTAAACAGTTTTAAACTAGTTTCGAACAGACATTAACTAGTTTTTTAGATTTTGTAACAATTTTCTTTTTAATATGTAGCTGAATTTATCACTCGGTCGAGAAATATTATATAAAAGAAAAGGTCATTCTTTCCGAGTCAATTAAAAAGCACAAATTCTGTTTTTTCTTAACGTTTCGACAATATCATTGTCCTCATCAGAAAATTTTTCTGAAGGAAGTTAAACATCAAATTCACGTGTAAATATAAAGTCACATTCTCGACTAGATATAATTATTCAAAGAGAGTGAGAGAAAGCCTCACACATACAGTAAGATATTTTACACGAATATAGGGACAAGGCAATACAACTAAGACTCAAAAAAAAGGTAAGAAAAAACAGAATTTGTGCTTTTTAATTGACTCGGAAAGAATGACCTTTTCTTTTATATCATTTTCTTTTTAATTGCACATAAATTCAATATTAGATGATAATTGAATGTTTATAAATCTAAGAACAAAATACGATCAAATGGCAGAGGACGATCACAAACAAAAATACATTAAACGAAATAACTTTGGTCCACAATGTAAGATTCCGTCCATGGTTTTTTAATAACATCCAATTTCTCTTTCAATACTAACAAAATTCACTCACATAAAAATCTGATAAATAAAATAATTATAAAAATCCGATACGCACGATACAGGCCTGAAAATATGTTTTTTAATGAAATACGAGAACGCTTATTATTCAAGTGAAGAACAGAATCACAATAATTATAATGATCGTCAAAATAACAACACAAATAAAATAAACACTACGACAATCACAAAAGTGCAATAAATATTTATAGATAATAATAAATCAGATCAATTAGACCAATTATGGGGACCAATTTTAGGGGATCATTTAGAATCCACACCTCAGCCACAAACCAATTTTAGAATAAAGTTCAAATAATTTTGAAATTTTTTCAGACAGCTTCAAACTGGTTACAAACAGTCTAAAATTAGTTTCAAATAATTACAAACTAGTTTTAAACAGTTTTAAACTAGTTTCCAATAGTCGTAAACTAGTTGCAAACCATCTTAAATTAATTTTAAACAGTCTTGAACGAGTTTTAAACAGTTTTAATTTAGTTTTTACACAGTTCCAAACTAGTTTTAAACATTTTTTTAACTACTCTCTAAATCTGAATTAGTTAAAGATAACTAATTATTAGTAAAATCGTATCTGAATTTTTGTTTTAGCAATTAGTGAAAAATAACTAATTATTAGTTTAATGATAGAACGTCCAAGGCTGCGTACTGCCGGTAGGACGCTTTTTCACACAGTAAACGTCCTTCCGGAAGGACAATTCATTTTTGTGAAAAAATATTTTAATTTCATATAATCATCATCATCACCATCATCATTATCATCATAATTCATCATCTTCATCATCAAAGGAATTGAGTTTATTATTACTTTTGTAAATATTGTTATAACTAACGTAATGGCGGTCGGTGGTAAATGGCTCAGGCGCGAGTCCCTCGGAAATCGCTCTATAAAATCAATATGGAAGCAGATAAGTGTAAAAATGAATATATGGTTTTTTAGGTAATGAAACAAGCTTTCAGATGACGTAAATATCGATTTTTTAAATTTATGTACAAGGGCTAGGTAGTTTTTTTAAAAAAACGAAAACGTCCTGCCGGCAGTACCGCGCGTCGTCTTTTTGTGACTAAAAATTATGTGAATTTTTGGAAAATTTAACGTTTTTTAGCTACCAAGCTTCAGGGTTTGAATTTACAAGTTCCATGTTTACATGCTGAAAGCTTGATTCTTTACCTTTCCAACGATATATACTACTTTTTGTTTATCTGAATCCATGTTAATTTTATAACGCGATTTCGTACGTACTCGCGGAAGGCTTTTTTGTCCTGCCGGAAGGACGTTGGACGTTCTATCATTAAAGAAAAACTAAAAAAAAAACTGCTGCCAAGTTGTACCTCAAGTATTTATTTGGTGGGAGCAATTTTTGGTACTCATTTTTTAAAAACATTGCTTCCTCAGAGAAATTACTACAAACATCACTAAGTTTTAATTAATAGCTCGCAAAAAATATTAAATAGAACAATTGATGCATTTTTGAGTTGTCTACAAAACGAGCACAAATTATTTTCCATAAATTTATATAAAAAGCAAACAAAAAAAAAATAACTTTTATAAAAATTTTCAATTTTTGAAACCTTGATAACTCGGAACAGGAATACAGTAGAAGGTTCGCAAAAAGCTCATTCGATGTGTTGTTTATTCATCTACATAATAATGAAAAAATATATATATATACTTTAATAATGAAAACCTATTGAAGCTTGTAATAAAGCATACAAATAAAATTATTAAAAACTAAGAATTTCAAAATTTTCGAGTTTAAAAATGCTAATAACTTTGGATTAAATTGCACGAAAGTGTTCGCTAATAGCTCAATTGATGCATTTTCAAAAAATAATACGAATAAAATACTTACATTTTAACTTTTAAAAAAAAATTCATACAATTTTGCAAAAAAACGATGATTTCAACAAAAAAAAATTTTTGTCCCCTGAGGGACAAATTATTTTTGTTATTATTAATTTTAATTATTATTTTAATTTTTAATTAAATTTTATTATTTTAATTTCGTAGAAAAAACATAGTTCTAAGTATTGTTACGTTTTGATGTACAAAACCCTTACAATATTCCCTAGTTCCTCCTTTTAAATCAATTTCAATTAAGAATTTGATTTGGGATGAGGATTAAGTCAATGAGAGCACTAAAATATGTTGAATAATATTTATTTATTAGATAATTATGAGTTGAGAAGTTACAAGTGTGATTTTAGAAATTGAGTCTTACTTTTGAAGGATGGAAAAGATTGCCGTTAAACTTGAAGATTGTTTGTTGAAGACAAGCGATTGTGCTGGAGTAGTTTGTAGTTGATTAGGCGTTGAGTAAATAGTCGGTTATCCTAATAGCTGGACCCTTGATGCAGGTGAATTCTTGTAAAGAACAGGATCTTTTTGCAAGAGACTTAAAACTTGTTTTCTTGTAATAACTATGTGAATCTTCGAATACACATGGAGTGACAAATTGGACCGAATCAATAGAGTTCGATTAATATTTGGATTCGCACTTATTAGCGCGTTGCAATACAGTAAAACTGTATTCGAGATGATAACCGTATAATAGATTTAGAGTCTAAAATAGCGTAAGACTCTTGTATAAACTAAACAACTACTGACGGCTACTGGTAACTATTACTCAAATACTGGTAATTGCTCAACTCGTGGTAACTGCTTAACTACTGAACAACTTAACTACTGGTCTTGTCGTTCTGTTAATCCAATTTATATTCAGTGATAATGGCTGCTTTTGTTTGTCCCTGCACTCCACTTCCTCATGCATAGATACCCATACCTATCTTCCTTCCGTTCCCCCTGCATAGGTTCAAGTTCATAATTCTCTACGCCAAAGTGAAAGTATAGTTAAAAAATGTTTGTCTTTGCTTGTCCCGTCTCCCCGTTCCTTTTACAGGTGTCTAGACTTGTAGTACCCTCCACCAAGAGGTAGCTGTCCTAGACTTGCGTTTGTCTTATGTTAACATAATCTCTTCCTTCCTCAAACGTTTTCAATTATAAAATCACCTCTACTCTTGTCTAATATTCGTATACAATATTAACCAAAATGATATACAATGATAGGAATTCTTATATTTGTAAGAATTGAATATTAACAATGTATATAACAATATATAAAGTATATGTATATATATATAGGTTACGAACGTAACACCTCCCCCCTCAGTTCGAGCATGGGAAAGAAATGATACATGCTCGAAAATTATTATTATTATATATTTTTTTTTAAATGCTCATTTTAAGGGAAATGTCATGATCGTGTACATTTGTCCAATTTTATTACTTTATTTCATATATACTAATTTTGATTCATACCAATGCATGCTATATTTAAATAATAATTACAATAAGAGATAGAATTGTTCTCTTTTTTTTGTTAATATTTTTATAGCTACTTGACAGATTGTAACAATTACTGTTGTAATAAAACAACTATGTTTTTCATTCATACTTATGCATTCGATTTTACTATTACTATATATGTATTTTTCATTTTTCAAGAAAGATCAATAAGTAAATAAATTTACTTCCCGTTTACATTAATACGCTTAACTTGTTACCCATATTGTAATTTGTACATAACATATGTTTTGTAATTTTACTCATTAAGTTTACACATATTTTATATTATTGTTTTATTTGTTATAGAGAAATTTTTATTAATGTTAAAATATTAATTTGTAATTGCAAAAGTAAAAAAAAAAAAATTGTTACACACACACAAAAAAGAAAATTTGTTTTTCTTTGTTTGTTTTTTTTTTTTTATACTTAAATAAAAAACTGCATGATTTTTTTATTACACACTCTCCTACTATTAACTTATTTTTGTTTTTATTACATGTTCAAAGTTAAATGCCCTTTACATATGTGAATTTTTAAAAGATGTTGTATTTATATGCTACTTTGGAATATATACGTTGTGGATTTAAATTTGAAAATTTGTCAAAATATGTTATTGCTACGCACATTTAATTTGATCATCATCATTTTTTTATTTTAAATATAATTCATTAATTTTGTCATTTTAATTATTAATGTGAGTTTAGATGTGCGTATAATGTAGAAAATAGAAAATAAAATTTCATCATGTTTTACTTGGTCACATTCATTCATTTTTCTTGCGCTCCCAGAAAAATAAACATAGACATTTGATAAGATGGGACCGAAAGAAATTACTAGTCCTTTCGAGTTTCCGGTGAACCTCGAGTTCCTAGGATTTAGATAAAACACCGTGGCTAGAGAAAATAAATATTTTTTTTCTTAAAGTCATTCCGATTGCGTTTTCTGCGGTTCCTGTCTACGAGGTATTATTGTTATTAGAAAAACATAAAATAAATGAATCATTTTTATTCTGAAGTCCATTACCTAGAACAGATAACTTGTATTATTAAAAGTACACTAATTATTTCACAAGAAAAATGTTATTTTTGCGATAATCACAAAAATGACACTTTTGTAATCGGATTGGATTTGTAAGTGGGAGGAAGCTTTAAATAAATGTTATTATTTTACTTTAGATGATTTTTTTCAGCTGTAAATGTGATTTTCTTAAATGTCTCGTTTGTCAGATTTTTAGTAAAATTTTGTCTGTTTATGAATTTTTATTTATTTTTCTGGTACAATACGTGACAGTTTAAGTCTATTTATATGTACTATTTTTTGTTTATTTTTTACTTGTATTTTAATATTTCCTTTATTTAAAATTTCTAACACTTTATGTGGTCCTGTGTATTGATTGGCAAATTTGTGAATTTTTCCCCCTTGGAGTAAGAAAACTTCATCTCCTACTTTAAAGTCCTGTGGATTACATTTTTTATCATAATAAATTTTTGACTTTTCTTTTGCTGATATTAAATTTTCTTTAGCAATATTTCTCATTTCATGTAATCTTGTTATTAAATCAGTTAAATAATGATCGTATGTTTCTAATTTTTCGTGTTCTAGTGGTGGATCACTAGATGGTAACCGTGCCAATTTTCCAAAAATTAATTCATACGGAGTACATTTGGTACCCTCGTGTACACTGGTGTTGTATGAAAACATAGCGAGTTCTAACCAGTCGTCCCATTCTTCGTTTTTATTTATAAATTGTTTCAAATATTCTCCTAAGACGTGATGTGATCTCTCAATCGAACCGTTTGATTGGGGATGAAAAGCGGTTGTTTTAAATTGGCGAATTCTGAATCTTTTTGCTAAACGTCTCATTAAATTACTTAAAAAATCCGTCCCTTGATCTGTCAAAACACCTTTAGGTGATCCGTAAATACAAATAAATTTTTTTATAAATGCATCAGCTATTGTACTAGCTTGATGATTTGGAAGTGCTATTGCTAATGAATATTTAGTAAGGTTGTCCTGGATTGTTAATATATATTCATTCCCTGATTTAGTTTTTGGAAGTGGACCAACAATGTCCATTGCAATTTTTTCGAATGCCGTGCCTGGTGTATCCGTTATAATCATTGGATCCTTTGTTTTTACGCGTACTAATTTTTTGAGTTGACATTGTAAGCAATTTTGAATATACTTCTGAATATTAATTTTCATATTTTCCCAATAGTAATTTTGTCGTATTCTTTCATATGTTTTTGTAACACCTTTATGACCGCCAATTGCACTAGAATGTGCTTCTTCTATTAATTGCATATATTCTTCTTTAGTTGGATATTTCGTAATTCCGTTACATATTATTATTTTCACAACCGAATTTTCAAAAATACATTCAAACATAGAAAAAATTTCTTTCCAATTTATGTTATTGATCTGAGCAGTTTTTGCTAAACTTATTGTTTTTAACCTTAATTTTTCGGCTTCATTTTTTAATGAAATTATTGATAGTTTTATATTTTTTAAAGTATTGGACATATTTTCTTTCATTTCGTTTTCAATAGGAAGGGCTATGTGGTAAAAGGCCCCTTTTTTTATATTTTTTGCTATACCCAATTGAAGGTTTCCAAAATTAGGCAATTTTGCGCGTTTTACTAAAGACCTGGAGCCATTATCTCTAGGCTCTCCATTAACTGAAATAAAATAAGCGAAATTATCTTTACGCATTGGTAACTGATCCCTACAATCGATAATATATTTTTCTTTCTTGAGATTGAGATTTGTACAACTTTTATTTTCTTCTAAAGTGTCTTCTTCTTCTGATGATTCAGTATCTGTGTTTTCATAACCAAGATCAATTTCTTCCTTTTCTTCTTTATTTTTTTGATTTATATATTGAGGATCTGACATAACTTCGTCAGAATAGACTTCATTGTAGAATTTCTTTTTCTTTTGAGTTTGTTTTTTATTTTCTTCATTTAACAATTTTTTCGGCCTTCCTCTTTTCTTTTTGAAAAGGGAGGTATTAAAATGAATATCCTTTTTCGGTCTTCCTCGTTTTTTCTTTTTTTCTTCATGTTTATTTGATTTCTCTAGAATCTTGACTTGTTTATTTTCTTCATTTTTGTTTAAGGTATCTACTTTCTTCATTTGATTTCTTGTAACGACATTGCAGACACTAGGCAATGTACTTAGATTTTTTGTACCTGATAACATGTTTATAAATATTAGAAAAAGATTAATTATAAGATGAACACCTTGTTCAATTTTTTCTTGGACACTTCTTTGAGTGTATTCTTGATTAATTTTTTGAATATTTTTTTCGATTTCATTGACACTTTCTTGATTTATATTTTGAAATTTTTCTTCATTATTTTCTTCTTCAGGATTTTCATCTATTGGGTTCCTGGACAAGGCGTCTGCATTGACGTTTGTTTTTCCTGCTTTGTAAATGACATTAAAATCATACTCTGCTAATTTTAATTTCCATCTCGTGACCCTTGAGCATGGGTCTTTTGAATTTTGGAACCAAACCAAAGGTTTGTGATCCGTAACTAAAGTAAATGTTCTTCCATAGAGATATGGTCGAAAATGTTGAACGCAATAAATAATTGCTAATGCTTCTTTTTCGTACGTATCGTATTTTCTTTCTGTTTCAGTTAAAGTTCGCGAAGTATATGCAACTGGTTGATCTTTGCCTACTTTTCCTTGTGATAATATGCCTCCTATTGCAAAGCCTGAGGCGTCTGTCGTTAGAATAAATGGTTGAGAAAAATCTGGTCTTTTTAAAAGTGGTTCTTCGCAAAGTTTACTTTTTAATGTATTAAATGCCGTTTCTTGTTTTTCAGTCCAAAGGAAAGGAATATCTTTCTTTAAAAGTTCATTTAGAGGGTTTGCAATTTTGGAAAATTGTTCTATAAATCTTCTATAATAACCGGCGAGTCCTAAAAATTGTTTTATATTTTTGACATTTTTTGGTACTGGAAATTTTTGCACTGCTTCCACTTTTTTCGGGTCGGGTCGTACTCCATGTTTATCGATAATGTGTCCTAAATAACATACTTCTAACCGTAAAAATTCGCATTTATCGGGCTGTAATTTCAAATTTGCACTTCGTAGTCTTTCCATGAATTTTGAAAATTTTTCTTCGTGTTCTTCTAACGTATTTGCATAGATAACAACGTCGTCTAAATAGACAAACAATTCAATTCCTTGTAAACCTAATAGTACTTGATCGATTAATTTTTGAAAGGTACTCGGCGAATTTTTTAAACCAAATGGCATTCTGTCGAATTCATAATGCCCATACGGTGTTGAAAATGCGGTTTTATGCGCGTCTCTTGGATCCATTTTGATCTGATGAAAACCGGAAGCTAAGTCGAAAACGGAAAAATATTGAGCGTTTGATAATTGGTCTAACAAATCGATTATATTTGGCAAAGGGTAAAATTGTCCTACTGTACGTTCATTCAATTTTCTGAAGTCTAATACTAACCGCCATTTTTTGTTTCCTTGAGAGTCGTCCTTCTTCGGTACTATCCAAATGGGTGTGTTATATGGTGAATCGGAAGGTTTAATAATTTGTTGTTCTAATAATTCGTTTACTTGACGTGTCATTTCCTCTTTGTGTACAGGTGGAAATCTATATTGTTTTGTTATAATAGGTGTGTCATCTGTAGTAATAATTCTGTGTTTAATAAGATCAGTTGCTTCTAAATATTCTCCCGGTATATGAAATCTATCCGAGTATTTCTTTACTAATTTTATAACATGTTCTAGCTCTTCTTTGTTTAAATGGTCTAGTCTCAGTAACTTTTTCAATTCTTCTACTCTATCTGTTCCTGTGATATTAAAAAATTTTCCTGATTTTTGATTGTTTGTAAACACGTTAATTATTTGTTCTATTACAATATTTTCATTGTTTTTGAAATTACATTTTTGATTTTCTTTTTCTAATTCTTTAAAATCTTCCAGTTTTATATTAAGAATAGGTATTTTTATAGACTCGTTGCGTGTGTTAAATACCTTTATATATGCTTTTCCTTCTGTATTTGTTACAACTGCGTTGCCTAAGAAAACACCTTCTGCTACTGACTGTTTAGGGATAAAACCTATCTTTTTATCTTTATTTAAAATTTTAACATGAATATTATAAACTGATCTAGCTGGTATTGTAAAATAATCGTTTGATTCAAAGTAAAATTTTTGATTATTTATTTCTATGTGTCTTTCTTCATAATTTATTTTTACTTTATTATTGACAAAAAATTCTGTTCCTAAAATACCGTCGTGTTCAATTGGTACATCATTCGATAATAAATTAAAAATTGTCGGAATGCCAAAAATATTAAGTTTTATTTGTCCTAATGTATAAACTGGATGCTCATTAATTCCTGTTAATTTGATGCATTTATTTTTATCAATTTCTTCATCATTATGAAGTGCTCGAAGTTTTAACAAATTTGGTCCTGCGCCTGTATCAATCATCATAGTTGTAGATGTTTTAAGTCCATTAGTATTTACACGAACGTATGGTATTGAATTAGATTTTGCTAAATTTATATGTTCTGTAGGGAGTTCATTATTGCCGGATGCATTAAAATTTTTTAATCTATCCTCGGAGCATCCTGCTGAGGAAGAATTTTGGAGTTTTCCGAACGTTCTACTGGATGTTGAGTTTGTTGTTGGCTATTATTTCGAATTCTTGCTCTACATTCGCTAATAACATGTCCCGGTTTTTTGCAATAATTACATAATATATTTTGAGTGGAGTTTGTCGATTGATTATTCCTACTTGTACTTGGTCCTTGCTGTTGTAATTGTTCGTTTCGTTGATTCTGATATTTGCTATTATGTGAATTTTGATATCTGTTTTGATTTTGATATTGATTCTGATTTTGATATTGATTGTAATTTTGGAATTGATTTGGTGAAATTCTAAACTGGTTTTGGGTTTGATTTTGATATTGATTTCGCGGAGGGTTTTGATAGTAATTTTGATATTGAGCTTGAGATGCATTAAATGGTTGATTTTGATTTCTATTACTAAATCGATTTTGATACTGATTTTGATATGTAAAAGAAGGTTGATTTTGATTTCTGTTACTAAAACGATTTTGATATTGATTCTGAGATGTAAAATTTCGTTGTGAATGTATAAAATTTTCTTGTCTTTGTCCTAGTAATTTATTAATTTGAAAACAATTTACTGCAAAATGTCCTTTTTTACCACAGAGTAAACAAGTAATGATTTCATCCTGAGCAACATTTATCTTTGTTGTCTTAGCAAATTCTTTATTGTTTTTGAAAAAATGTTCATTTTCAAGTTTTTGCGTATTTTTTCTTAGTTCATTACGTGATAATAATTTTCTTTCAACTTCTATTGCTTTATTTACTGCATTTTTAAATGTGTCTGATGTTCCTACTCGTAATTCTAATTCTGGTCTAAGTCCTCGCGTAAAACAATCAACAATGGTTTCTTCTAGTCCTGTTTTAAATGTTTCGTCTACTGTATTTTCGTTATTAATTCTGTGCGCATCTAAAATTCTTTCTGCTGCTTCTGCAATTCTTGACCCATAAGATACTACGTTTTCATGTTCCCACATATACATTGCCCCTAATTCCCCTTGTAACTGATATACTGATTTTGCGGGTGCGTAAACTGTTTTTAATCTTTCTGATAATTCCTGTACTGTGTTAAAACTATGCCCTAATATAATTTTCCTTGCTTCGCCTGAAATTCGCCCCCGAATTAATTTTACTAAATTCTTTTCCACATCTACATTTTCTGGAAGCATTGATTTTGCTTCTACACAACCCTCAATAAATATCGATAATGGCATATTTTTTCCGTCGAATAATGGAATTGTTTCCAAAGCGTCGCGTAAAGAAACTTGTTGGTTATTGGGTAAAGCCATATTTCCTAAATCTAATAAATTTTCAGAATTAATGGAAGATGCTGAGGAACTACGTCCTGATTGATTTTCAAAAGTGTCGTTAATTTCCTCTATTAAAGTTTTATTTAATTCAGACTGATTTTTATTAAAGCCAAATTCTTCTAAATTATTTAAATGACTGTCAATTAAAGTTTTTTCTGCCGTAAGTTCTTCGCTATCACTATTATCACTGTTAGAGGTATCGTCGCTGTCAAAAAGTTGAGTTGAAATGAATCCTGAATCCGATTGTTTTTCTTTTTGTGAAAAATTAATATTTGGATTTGTTTTAGTATACCTGGGTGTACTTGTAAATGGTTTTGATTTGATATTAGGAATTCCAGAATTTAAGGATAGTTTAGGATTTTCTTTTATTTTTGAGCGAGTTAAATGTTGAGAATCAGTATTATTTTCATTTGAATTAGACATTAATTTCGAGTTGCATGATACTTAAAATTACAATTTTTATAAAAACAAAATCATTTGCATATAAATGTAATAAAAGGAAGTATTTTATGCAAAAGATTTTATAAATAAATATTCTCACTCTTCTAGAAAAAATGTCAATAAACTTGCATTAACGAATAAATTGTAAAAAAGATAAATGATTATGTTGTACAGATTCTACCGTATTTTTAAGAGGACTCGAACCCCCATTTACAAATAAACTTTTAGGATTTACAATTGTAAATGCACCTAGCAAATATAAGGGAAACGAACCCTTCTTTACAAATATACCTTTAATAGTTTAAAATTTATAATGCTCCAAGCTAATACGGATCATATACAACAAATATTTTTAAAATGATATTAAGGATTTTATTTCAAACATATATACTTTTTATTGACACTTTTAATTTAGTTAGCTCATTGATTTTTGGTAAATTTGAATTTTATTTAAAATTTAAAAAAAATTTTCATGAATTTTTATTATTGACTTATATATTGTTTCTAAAAAAAAAATTTTTACAAATTTTTTCTCATCGACTTATATTTTATTTCCCGGGCCGATGCACCAAAATTGTGAAGGGCTTCTGTTACGTTTTGATGTACAAAACCCTTACAATATTCCCTAGTTCCTCCTTTTAAATCAATTTCAATTAAGAATTTGATTTGGGATGAGGATTAAGTCAATGAGAGCACTAAAATATGTTGAATAATATTTATTTATTAGATAATTATGAGTTGAGAAGTTACAAGTGTGATTTTAGAAATTGAGTCTTACTTTTGAAGGATGGAAAAGATTGCCGTTAAACTTGAAGATTGTTTGTTGAAGACAAGCGATTGTGCTGGAGTAGTTTGTAGTTGATTAGGCGTTGAGTAAATAGTCGGTTATCCTAATAGCTGGACCCTTGATGCAGGTGAATTCTTGTAAAGAACAGGATCTTTTTGCAAGAGACTTAAAACTTGTTTTCTTGTAATAACTATGTGAATCTTCGAATACACATGGAGTGACAAATTGGACCGAATCAATAGAGTTCGATTAATATTTGGATTCGCACTTATTAGCGCGTTGCAATACAGTAAAACTGTATTCGAGATGATAACCGTATAATAGATTTAGAGTCTAAAATAGCGTAAGACTCTTGTATAAACTAAACAACTACTGACGGCTACTGGTAACTATTACTCAAATACTGGTAATTGCTCAACTCGTGGTAACTGCTTAACTACTGAACAACTTAACTACTGGTCTTGTCGTTCTGTTAATCCAATTTATATTCAGTGATAATGGCTGCTTTTGTTTGTCCCTGCACTCCACTTCCTCATGCATAGATACCCATACCTATCTTCCTTCCGTTCCCCCTGCATAGGTTCAAGTTCATAATTCTCTACGCCAAAGTGAAAGTATAGTTAAAAAATGTTTGTCTTTGCTTGTCCCGTCTCCCCGTTCCTTTTACAGGTGTCTAGACTTGTAGTACCCTCCACCAAGAGGTAGCTGTCCTAGACTTGCGTTTGTCTTATGTTAACATAATCTCTTCCTTCCTCAAACGTTTTCAATTATAAAATCACCTCTACTCTTGTCTAATATTCGTATACAATATTAACCAAAATGATATACAATGATAGGAATTCTTATATTTGTAAGAATTGAATATTAACAATGTATATAACAATATATAAAGTATATGTATATATATATAGGTTACGAACGTAACAGTATTATAGTTTTCGAGATTTTGGTCCAAACGTGGAAATACACACACCCACACACGGGTACTTTTTAAAAACTTCATTTTCGACATCCTTACTAAAATATTAGTTATTTTGACATAACCTAAAAATGAATTTAACTAATAATTGGTGACTTTTTACTAAATGATTAGTAGAAATATATCCATTTGAATTAATAAATGAGTTTTTTGCTTTCAAATTAGTTATTATTAACTAATTCAAAAGAGAGTAGTTTCAAACAAATTCAAATAAACTAGTAATAAATAATTTTAAACATCTGGTTTTAACATTATTATAGTCGGGGATTTTTTAGGTTGCTGAATAAGGGAATCTGAAATTAGTTTTCAAAAAATTGTTAAATAGCGACCGTACTTGTTCTAAATAAATCGAATTGCTTTCAAGCTAGTCGCTAATTATGGTTTTTGTGATTGTTGAACACAAATTTGATTCAAAATATCATCCGAAATTTGTCAAGTTAAAAAAAAAATTAAATTTTTAATTCCCGTTGTGACATTGTAAAATTTGTTTAGAAAAATTTTACAATTCACAAGTTGCTTAATTTAAATTTAAAAAAAAAAAAAAAAAAATCAATTTCCGATTTTTCTTTCAATTTAATTTAATTGCTAAATTTGTTTAAAATAAAAAATTTTGTTCCAAATTTAATTATTCTAATTAAAATAATCCGATCTCAATGATTGTTCGACATTCCAAGACTTGGTTCAAAATTTAATTTATTATTGGAACTTAATTTTAATTATTCCCTTTCTATTTATGTTAACCTGTTTCGAGTCAACGCATGTATTGAGGAAAATATTACGAATTTGGATTTTATTGGAAATTTTGAATTAAATTTGGATTTGATGATTTAAACTGGATTTCAACCTGCCAAAATTTTGAATTTACCGCCAAAAAAAATGAACTGTTGGAAATTGCTGTCTAAATTATGTAACCTGTTTGTTAATTTTGAAGTCTCTGAAGAGGATTTATTGAATTTTCTAACATAATATTCTAATTCGAATTTTGCCGCCTAACCTAAAAAAATATTGGATTATTGATTTGAAGAATTTTATCGATTTATTTTCTGGATTTATGTAATTGATCTTCATCTGAAAAATCTTTTGATCGAACCCAAGGATTATTTTGTTGAATTTATTTAAAATGCCAACCTTTTTCTTGCTGCGTTTCCTGACACGTATAAAGGATTTGACTTAGTCACCTGGAGTGACATTTAAAAATTTCATGCCTTGGAAGGTTTTATTATTAATTCTAAATTTTATTTGGATCTCTTGTTGCTGCGGGTAGCCAAAGCCCATATAATTGTCAATTTATGTGACCGGGACTATATCCACTTGGATCCAGGAAATTCGGATAATATTTTATCATTTTCTTGGGATACTAGGATTTCAGTTGGCTGGTTCACTCCATTGAAATGATATTGGAAGAGTAAAATAATAATCTAACATCAACTGGATCGAATTAATTATCGTAATTAATTCAGAAGATTTATTCAATTTTATGAAGATTCCTTGAAGATTCAAATTTTCTTTTTTTTTCTTTCGACCAATAGAATTAAGAAACAACAGAATGTAGCCAACTTCATTTACGTCAATTTAGTGATCTAAATTAATTTTTTAGCGTAGCTTTCTTTTTTTTTTATGAGCTTTGGAACAATTATTTCTCCATGGTTACGCTGGTAACCACACTGTAAAAAATTTTTGTGGTAAATTTTCCATACATGTACTGGACGTAAATTAACCCTTACATTACTGTAATTTTTCCATACAGTTGTATGGAAAAAAACCATACATTGTATGGTTATATTAGTATATTTTATTGTTATTTTTCCATACGATTGTATGGAAAAAAACCATACGTTGTATAGTTATATCAACATACTTTGTTGCAATTTTTTCATACGATTGTATGTAAAAAAAACCCATACGTTGTATGGTCAAGTCTGTTTCCACAGAAGCAGAATCTATAATTATTTAAATTGATATTTTTAGATTGTTATTTTTATAATTTAATCTTAAGTGTACATTTAAACACTTAATTATTATAGACCTAAGACTAATTAACAATTTTAATACATATAAACACTTAACCTATGAATTAAAATATCGCACGCTCAAGGGGGGATCGAACCCACGGCCCTATAGACGAATTCGCTCGCGGTGAACGCACGCTATTAGTACCACTCGGCTATGCCGGGTAGTTGAGTGTCGATAGAAATAACTTTGGGAGGTTCAGGCCTGGATTACATGCTATTTAAATTATAATAATTCTGGAACGTATTAATTATCTAAAATAAATTAATAGAATTTATTTATCTTTTGTATATACTGATACACAGTTTATACAATCCAATCTCCTAACTTCTAAATATTTTATAAATAAATATTCTAATATAATAATTGCAATATATGTAAACAAAATTAACAAATAATTATTATTTATTAATTTTAATTTTAATTTAATATTATTATTTAAAAATAAAATATTATTTAAATAATTAATTTCAATAATACTTAATACAAAAGTAAATTATAAAAATTATTTACATATAATATATTGAGGGGGATTTTTATTTAAATAAATAGAATTTATTTAATTTATATGATTAAAGTTTTTTAGAAATAAATGATTTTACAAAATTACGCTATCTAGCACGTAATAATAGGTATATTTTCTTCCAATTATTTCATTAACTTTTTATTTTATTAACTATTGTAAAAATTATGCACCTATAATTACATACAATTTATCATTATTACTGTTTTAAAAAAATTAGAATTTTTCCAAACACGTATGAAAATATTTTGTAATGTATTGTAATTCTTCCATCCCCATGTATGGAATTTTGTCGTAAGGAAATTTTTCCATACTCAAATTGGGTATTTTACTATAAGAATGAATATTTTCCATAATGTCATGAAATTTTTCCATACTGATGTACTGAAAAACATATTTCCATACCAAGTATAGAAAAAATTCGTTACTTTTGTATGGAAAATTTTCCATTATTTTTTACAGTGGCATGGAAAATAACTAACGTCACTTTTTCACTTTTTATTAATCATTCATTGAGATTGGACGGAATCTTTTCGGAATTATTTGGATTTCACCTAATTTAACGATTATATTTATTCTCTCTGGCTCTAAATTGGACGATTTCAAGGATTAATTAATTTTTGGACAAAGATTTTAAAGAAAAATTGGAAAATTTCAACAATTTAAAATAATGATTTTGATTTCGAAGTTTGGATTTTTTTTCGTTTGGTATGATTTCTATCATTTCTCTTGAATAAAATTCGTATTTTATTATTTTATTTTGTTTCTTAAAGATTCTAAAATTGATTTATTAATTTTCATTTGTGCGAATTAAACTTAACCTGTTAAAAATTAACTTGAAATTAAAATTTTGCTTTCCTTTTCCTTTTGTTCCAAAACTCATCCTTTATTTATTTAAAAAAATGTCACATTAGTTATTAACGAAAAATTGCTTTAATTTGCTTTTGGATTAAATTTGATTTAGATTGGACCAAGTCTTGGAATTGTTATTCCTAACTAATTCATAGTTTAGGATTATATTTATTTTTTTTTATCTATATATTTTTTTTTTAATATATTTATTTTTTTTAATTTAACTTAACTTAACCTAACTTAACCTAACTTAACTTTATTTTCCAAATTGTTAAAATGTAGTTGATTATTTAATCAATTGTTAATTTTACAAAAAAGTTTCCTAACCTCCAAATTTGTCATTTGTATCTAATTTACATTGTTTTTCTGAATAAAATATTGTTTATTTAATTATGTAGATGTCTTATTTAAATTATTATAATCTTTTCAAATAAAGTGCATTACAGAACCATCCCCTCTACTATCATCCAGATTGGGGCTAAGCTAGCGGAATTAGTCGTGGAAGATTAATAAATTTGGGTTACTTTTCTTTTATTTATTTATTTTTTTTTTGTTTATTGAAGTTGAGCTTCCTATTTGGTTGTCAACTTGCTGGTGTAATTTTAGGTTAAGCTTCCTATTTGGTCGTTAACCTTATTCTGCGTCACTTTAATTGAGCTAATTTATTTATTATTATTATTATTTTTTTTTTTTGATCCAAGAAAGATCTGGCGCCCGACTTTTCGATTTTTTTTTTTTAAATCTTCCAAATTGTGATCGTGACTCAAGTTGATTAATTGATTTAGATTAATTAATTAAAATTTTATTCGATTACACCGTTCCAAATGCACAAAAAGAAATTAAATATAAAACCTGTCTACAAGGGTCAGAATGAAAAATTAGAGGACATTAGTCAATGTTTCTTTAATAATCCTAGGTCTGGATGAAGAAGAAAGGGATGGAAAAGCATTAGAAATCTCAATTAACATGAAAAGGAGAATGACGTGATTTTCATTGTTGATTGTCTCTGATTTCAATCGGAACGGAAGTGACGAAAAGCAGGTCAACAATGTCCGATGAGAAGGCTTCCGGTTTGATGCGTGTGCCCTGGCAGAGGGCAGGTGTGCATACGCCCTAATAAAATCTTATAACAATCATTTTCACTCAGCACAGCCATGTTGATGGAAAACGTCACGCAAACCCACTCCAAACCAAGCATGCAAGCGTGCATGTTTACCGCGCACCAGCTAATGTTTCAGCTATGTACACTGCATGTGTTGATCGTGTCTGCTAGGTCAAACATCTATCTGGCTTTGACCAGTATCCACGTTCATGTTCCGGGACCCTAATTTCACTCGCAACATTGAAAAGAGGATGCAGTCCAAAGCTTGCTAAAGTTGTCCGGATGCGAGTCCCTGAGCTTTCGATTTCAAAGCTTCGTAGCTTACCGGTTGCCCAGCTTTGTGAAACACTTGGGAAATGAATATAAACGTTTCAAGTGCTTCCTTAACCTTTGACGTGTTGCAGTACTGTCTACAGCTCATGTCTTTGACGTTCTCATCATTTAAATTTAATTGAAAGATATGGTAATATTCTTGTACTTTATACAATTATCCAAATGGAATTGAAACTTTCTTCGAGTTTATTGATACGTATAGAATTAATAGGGTTTCAAAGAATAAAAAAAACTCTTTTAAGTTGAAAAAAAGAGTAGGTATCATTTTGACACAAAACTTATCATAAAGATTGTTATATTGTACAGACATATAGGTAAATCTTATTTTGTACAACTGCTAAAATTAAAAGATTTTTACGTTCTAATTATTAACTACTTGATTTTTATGGATTACTTGAAGTGTTTATTTTATTTAATTAATTAATGTTAAAACCATTAATTTCAGGTGTTGTACAAAATAACATTTACCTATGTCTGTACAATATAATAACACAGCCCCACAAAAAAAAAAGTGTCATGTACTTTTGACCGGAATACCTTAGCCCTATGTATTTTGACGCGCTGAACACGAATCCGAAGTCCATTTTGCTCCATCACGTCAGGATTTTTTCCTAACCTCAAAATCAATAAAATGACACTTTTTGTTCATTAGCATGTGAACCCGACTTAACATTAATACATGCCTTAGGCGAATAGAAAGCTTGGATTGTGACCTTTAAAACGCTTTTTTAAAAATTGTTCTACGATGATTTTTAACGAAGTTATGATGTTTTATTTAAAATATAAATTTTTTCCAAATGTAAATAACACTTCAATTATTGATGTGGTATGGTGTAATGGAAAAAAATGATTTTAAATAAAACATCATAACTTCGTTAAAAATCATCGTAGAACAATTTTTAAAAAAGCGTTTGAAAGGTCACAATCCAAGCTTTCTATTCGCCCTAGGCATGTATTAATGTTAAGTCGGGTTCACATGCTAATGAACAAAAAGTGTCATTTTATTGATTTTGAGGTTAGGAAAAAATCCTGACGTGATGGAGCAAAACTGACTTCGGATTCGTGTTCAGCGCGTCAAAATACATAGGGCTAGGGTATTCCGGTCAAAAGTACATGACACTTTTTTTTTGTGGGGCTGTGTAATCTTTATGATAAGTTTTGTATGAAAATGATAATTACTCATTAACCAGAGTCAGGAAAATAAACAACAATAAATTTTCTATTTAAAAACTTGGAGTACCTGATGAAAAGAAAAAGATTTTCATAAGAAGAACAGTATAACCTAAAAACTATGAATATAAATATTCCTGCATTAAAATTGGATAATTAAAATATTCCAACTATTTAATTAAATGTTTGAGCACTCATGAATTTATATTATTGCTACTAGTCTGTCTTGAAACACAAACAAGTTAAAATATTGATGTGTGAAAAATTACTCTATCATATTAAAAAGTGAAAATCAACTTATTTGCACGTGGAAATTTGGTCCACTTGGAGAAAAAGTGACATTTTTACTTCTTTACAATAATCAGATAATTTAACAATATCAGTTACCAAGTGTATCATTTGTTTTATCCCGCGTAAAAAATGCCTACAATATTAAATGTGTTGTCATGGTAAATACGGCGTTAAACTTACTACGAAAAATTTAGCATGTTAACTAACCACAGAATCAAAGTAGCAAAGCACTAAAGCTTCATTTTCGATTTAATTAATTATTTGAGTGCATTGAACTAGAATTGGAGCTGAATGCACATTTTACTTTTTACCCTCTGTACAAACATCCACTGTACTGTACTCAGTGTAAACATTGCACTGCTGAACCATTGATCTGCTCTGTCAATTGCTAGTATTCTGCATTAAAAAAAAATACAAAAATTCAAAATAGGATAATAAACTTTTGCCACTTTATCCTATAAAAACATAATGAGAAATAGAATGAAATTCTTTAAATAATTTTATTTATTCTTTTGATTGAATTTTACTGTTATTACGCTTGTAATTTAATTTCAAAGAATTTTTAATTTACACCTTCACTCAATTTTTGATTTCCAATTTCCGCAAATATTAAATTATAAATTGCATTTTACCTTTAATTAATTCATATACAAGAGTCATTGTGAATTATTTATTTTAATCCTGTAATTCAACTATACATAGAACTTATTGTTATTGGGAATAAAATAATAAATGAAACCTGGAATTATCTACCAATGGGATTTTTCGATTTTATAAAAGATTATTTGTGTAAAAGGCAGCGCAAAAGTGTCAATAAAGACAGGAATGCGGAAGTAAAAATCTCATGAATGTGAGTTATGAAAGAAGCACTATTTTGCAGTAATTGAAATAACACTAAATCCTTGTCGTTCATCCAGTTGATTTCTGTACTGGTAGCTAAATTTTTTTTTACTTTCTTTCTTTTTACACACAGTACGATCGAAAAGGAACGAAACTAGCGGTGAGTGAAAGCTGGAGAATCGAGAAAAGAAAGAAAAAAACAAGAGAGGATTAGGGAAGTAGTAGAAGCTCTGGCCGTTAGATACTTTTGCAATATTCTACTGAAATAGCCAAGCACAAGGATCAAGCTGAATTTACCACATAAAAAAATAACGGCTTATAAAGATTTCTCAGAAATTCCTTGAAAATTCTGAGGCAATTCAAACAAAATCTCATAAAAAAAGATTCTAAACAAGAAAAAGAGTAACTAATGAACAATGTAAAATGGCAAAAATCAATTTATATCTATTTTTAATGTATCCTTAATACATTTATAATAATACTTGTGAGGAGTCCGGAACTCGGAGGTATTAGGGTATTCACTAAATCTGAATTAGTTATTTTTTACTAATGATCTCTCTAATTCTGAATTAGTGGTTTTCTACTAATGAATAAGAGAAAAGTGAACGACTACTACTATTTACAAATTTTTTTCTGATTTCTGATATAGAATTAAGGGGGTTGACCCGTGTGACAGATTCGAAAAATCGAATTTTTTTATTTTTCATATATCGCACCTATAACATATGCAGAATATGTGGGTAAACCGATTTTGACATATTCGTCGTTGTTATAAAGTTTTTACAGTAAAACAGGGACCTTCCCGAAATGAATGTGTCGTGTTGTGTTGTGTTCTGAACACGACTCATTTTACCACATGCTTAACGTGTTGTGTTCTGGACACAACACATTTCAATCTATAAACGTGTCGTGTTCTGAACACGACACATTTCACCACATGCTTAACGTGTTGAGTTCTAGACACAACACAGTTTCAATTAATAAACGTGTCGTGCCCCCAAAAAAAACTTATTTTCTAAACGTGTTGCATTGTTTATAAACAACAGGGCATCAAATGAATAACACTGGCCGATTTGAATGCGCATTAGTGTAATATAGTAGTCACGCATACGCAGTAGTGTAAAAAAGGAATGCATTTTTTGTTTACTTTGTCTACGTTATTCACGCCCGGCAGTTCATGTTAAATTCGGATGGGTAGTTAACATGGAAAATACCCACATGAAAAAATTCTGGATGGGTATATATACCCCCTGAAGAAATTCTAGTTGGGCAAGTATCCACCTGTAAAATTTCGGGTCGATAATAATAGGATCGACCTTGTACGAATCGTATCGTAAAGAGCCACAGCACGCGTTACTATCTCGTCTTGAATCGTATGGCGGAGCATTGTTCAATTCAGAAGTCAATATAGACAAATAAAATATATATTTACTTTCTCAAACAGAAGAAATGATGAGCTCTTAATTCCTTTTATTAGCATTTCCTAGAAATACAAGCCCTTCTTATTATTTTATTTGGCTTCTTTATATTATAATAAATAATTTAATAAATTGAAACAATACGCTATATCAGCTCATGCCCAAGAAGATAACGATACCAAAATAGAGTCGATTCTGGGAACCTTTTAAATTGTTTAAAAAATTATTTGTTTAAACAAATTGTTATAAACAAATGGACACATATTACAACTTTTGTCAGAAAAAAATTCTAAAGAGCTGAGAATGTTGAAAATAATTAAATTTAACATTATAAATTGTTAAAAAAAATTGATTAAGGGGACCCGGTGGTCTAGAGCTCTAAAATTTAAGGTATTTTTAGGAATTTGTTTAGAGGTTAAAATAATAAACAACGATATTAAAACTTTTCAGATATTTTTAAAAATTTATACTGTACACAAAAACAATTTTTTTATTTCTAAAAAAATTTTAATTAATTAAAAAATGGCATTAATTAAAATCCTTAAAAAAATTGACCTAGCTGGTGTGATGGATTTCTTCTCTTCTATTTGTCTAAAAATTAAAAACCAAGAAAATTCTTAATCAGTATGAGTATAGTTATGGCCGGAACTAGAACCAATATTTTATTTTAAAAACTTCGTATTTTTTACATATGAAAATTAATAAAAAAGGCAGCCTGTTTTTAGAGTTTGATTGTCAAAAGCGCGCCACTATGTCAATTTTCAATATTTTTTGTTCATTCTAGTTCCGGCCATAACTGTACTCATACTGATTTAGAATTTTCTTGGTTTTTATTTTTCTGATAAATAAAAGAGAAGAAATCCATCTCATCACTAAGGTCTATTTTTATAAAGAATTTTAATTAATTCAATTTTTTAATTAATTAAAAATTTTTTTTAGAAATGAAAAAAATTGTTTTTGTGTACAGTATAAGTTCTTAAAAATATCTGAAAAGTTTTGATATCGTTGTTTATTATTTTAACATTTAAACAAATTCCTAAAAATACCTTAACCTTAATTAAACAAATTGTTTTAAACAAATAAACAAATGTTGAAATTGTTATCAGAAAAAAGGATTTGGAAAAGTAGAGAATGTTTTATAAAATTATTTTTAACATTATAAATTGTTTAAAAAATTTTTTTTTTTAAATATTAAATAGGTATATTAAATTAAATATTAAAATATTAAATATTACAATTTTTATGAGAAATCAATGGTGTCACTTGTATGTAATATTTTCAAAAGTTTCAATTTTTCTTGTCATAAATAAATAATAAACAAAAATTAAGTTTCTCCACTAGTGTGGTCCAAAAATACCTGGGAAAAACAAAAAGTTGGAAGAAATTTTTTTTTTTAGAACTGATATAAAATCTATGAAAAATAATATTTTTTGATAGGATAACGCTGTTACTCTTGAGAAGAGTTTAAAGAATCACATTCAATAATTCATTTAACAATTTTTGATTAATAACTATTTTTGAAAAAGCCCCCTAAAACCCCCATAAAATATAATAAGCAAGGGCAAGATCGTTAAAACAAATTCAAACAACTTATATTGTTAAAAATTATTTTTAAGATATTCTTTACTTTTCAAAATCTTTTTTTCTGGTAAAATATTTAATATTTGTCCATTTGTTTATATCAATATGTTTTATTAATCAATTTTTAAACAATTTATAATGTTCAAAATAATAATTGAAAACATTCTTAGCTTTTGAGAATTTTTTTTCTGATAAAAATTTAATAATTGTCTATTTGTTTAGAACAATTGTTTAAACAATTTATAACATTAAATTTAATTATTTAGTACATTCTTAGCTTTTCACAATTTTGTTTTTAATAAAAAATTAATGTGTCCATTTTTTTGTAATAATTTGTTTAAACAATTAAGTTTTAAAACAATTTATAAGGTTAAAAATAATTATTTAAAACATGCTTAACTTTTTAGAATTTTTTTCTATTAAAATTTTTAATATTTGTCCATTTGTTTATAATAATTTGTTTAAATAAATTATTTTTTAAACAATTTATAACGTTAAAAATAATTATTTAAAACGTTCTTAGCTTTTCAGAATTTTTTTCTGATAAAAATTTTAATATTTGTTTTATTTGTTTATAACAATTTGTTGAAACAATTGATTTTGTAAAGAAATTATAATTTTAAAATTTTAAAAATAATTATTTAAAATATTCTCTACTTTTCAGAATCTTTTTTTCTGATAAAAGTTGTATTATTTGTCCATTTGTTTGTAACAATTTGTTTAAACAATTAACTTTTTAAACAATTTATAAGGTTAAAAATTATCATTTAAAACATTCTCAACTTTTCAGAATGTTTTTCTATTAAAAATTTTAATATTTGTTCACTTGTTTATAACAATTTGTTTAAATAAATTATTTTTTTTACAATTTATAATGTTAAAAATAATTATTTAAAACGTTCTTAGCTTTTCAGAATTTTTTTCTGATAAAAATTCTAATATTTGTTTTATTTGTTTATAACAATTTGTTAAAACAATTGATTTTGTAAAGAAATTATAATTTTAAAATTTTAAAAATAATTATTTAAAATATTCTCTACTTTTCAGAATCTTTTTTTCTGATAAAAGTTGTATTATTTGTCCATTTGTTTGTAACAATTTGTTTAAACAATTAATCTTTTAAACAATTTATAAAGCTTAAAATAGTCATTTAAAGCATTCTCCATTTTTCAGAATCGACACTTTTTTTGTATCGTTATCTACTTAGGCATGAGCTGATGTAGAGTATTATTGTTTCAATTTATTATTTATTAATTTATTTATTATAATATAAAGGAGCCAAATGAAATAATAATGAAGGCTTGCATCTCTAGAAAATGCTAATAAAAGAAATCAAGAGCTCATCATTTCTTCTGTGTAAGAAAGTAAACAGCTCTTGTTTGTTTATATTGAGTTCCGAATTCAACGACGCTCCGCTATACCATTTAAATTGAGATGAGAGTAACGTATCACACTAATGCGTATGCGAGACTACGATATTATACTACTGTGCATGAATGGCTACTATCACAAGTACATAACAGCGCACATTTGTTCTGATTGGTTGATTGCAATCTGTTTGACACGATGGTGGAAACGTGTCCTGACACAAACTCGTTGATTATTTCTTCTGTGTCGTGTTTGAAGACGAACACATTTTATCGTTGCTACTGTTTTCAAGTTTGGACACGAACACGTTTCTCGGTTTCTAACGTGTCGTGTTTGAACACGAACACATTTCATCATTGCTAATGTGTTCATGTTTGGACACGAACACGTTTCCCGGTTTCTAACGTGTTGTGTTTGAACACGAACACATTTCATCATTGCTAACGTGTTTCGTGTCCGAACACGACACAACACGATAGCTGTTTAATGTGTCGTGTCGTTTCCGGGACGGTCCCTGTAGTAAAAAGGCATGATGTTCGAGCGCGTGGTCGAGCTTTCAACTAGCATTGAAGGTTTGCCGCTTTGGTTTTTTATCCGCCAATTTTATTATTCCATACACATTTATATAAGTAAAAAATAAGTACATTTAGAAAAACTTTAGTTCCCTAAAATAAATTTTTGAATATAACAGTTGTTTTAGTAATAATTCCGAACTCACTGCCTTATTCGTACTTGAACTTTCAAACGCGTTTTTCTCGAAACCACTTTTTTTCAACTGGTCGCCATGATATCTCCAAAACAACTTGACCGATCATCTTGAAATTTATAGGGTATGTTCAGCACATGTGGGGCTACAAGCTGAACTAGGATAATTAAAAAAGGTCACGTCATTTTTTTTTATAAAAGAAAACAGGCCAAAAATAAAGTTTTTTTAGAAATAAAAATTCAAAGTCGCGTAAAAATTTTATTTTCCAATATTTTTAAATAATCCTAGTTCATGTCATAGCTACAGTGACACAGATTAATATGATTTTTTATTTTTTGATTTTGGATCATTCAGACGGTCGGAATCGTGGCGACCAATGTTGTACTGTTTTTTACATGAATTACTTCTCCGCGCTGTATCGCGTAGTTTTCATTATTTTGACTTCAAAAAATTTCTGAATTTACTTCAATTGTTACTAAATCTATGGTAGAAAATCCAAAGTTGTAAGTTTTAATCGCCCTTCAGAAAAAAATCCCAAAAAACAGTTAAAAAACGGCTGTCACACGGGTCAACCCTCTTAAGTAATTCCATTTCGTACTCTCTGTAGTCTAGATAACGGAAAATATTTATACTAAATAGCAAACTTAAACAACTCAATATAAAGATTTTATACATTAAAAACCTCGCGTGCACAAAATAACCTTGGGTACACAAAATAGCCCCGCTTCACGGTACATTAAAAGTTAGTTTTTTATTTTTAAAAGTGAAATAATGATTTCAAACGTAACCTCATTAAGAATACGTATCAAACTGCTTATTAAATATTTCCAAATAGTTTCAAATAGATTTAAGTATAGTTGCAAACAATTCTAAACAGCTTTTGAACTAGTTATAAACACATGAAATCAGTTATAAAGAGTTTTAACACTTAAAAAGTTTTAAACTAGTTCTAAACAATTTTAAACAAATTCTGAAAAGTATTAAAAAAATTTCAAAAAGCTTTAAATAATTCAGAATAGTAGTTTTAACAATTTGAGTTTAATCTATTAAAACAAGTAGTTACAAACTTTTTTCGGCTACTTATAAACAGTTTAAAAACAGTTCTTAACAGTTCTATTCAAGTTATAAATACTTTAACAACATTTTTCGTAGTACATGTTATATTGCTTAACCTATGAAAATGTTATATAATACTCCTACTAAAATAAAAGATTTTTAAGTCTTATTTATTAAATAATTTATTTCAATACATTGAATTAATATTAAAAGACTCAATTAATCTAGTAAGTTCAATTATTGACTAATTAAAACTTAAAAATCATTTATTTTAGTAGGAGTACAATATAACATTTTTATAGGTTGAACAATATAACATGTACTACGAAAAATTTTGTGTCAAAATGATACGCACGAAATTTTTACTAATTCATTTTGTGGACGAATTTTCATCATTTCATTTCATTTGTAGTTTATTTCTAATTCAGATTTAGAGAGCAGTTTCAAACAAGTTCTAAACAGCTTTAAATATAATTCTAAAAATTAAAAATAGTCCCGAAGTTTTAAGCAGTTCTAAACAATTTTTAAAGATTTTTGTATCATTCTCAAAAGAGTTCTAATTATTTTGATAGTAGGAGGAATCAAACTTAATGCTATTTTAGTACAAATGCTATTAGTATTATATACTTAATAATACTAATAGGTAAAAAATATAAAGTAACTTTTACTATTTATATAGTAAAACGTAAACACTCTACACTGAAAAAAAAGAATAATAAAAGTTACATATTTTCGATTAAAGATTACTATTTTTGAGCAGTAGTTTTGAAACTGTTCAAAAATTAAATACTTTTTACTTAATTCAGTAAATGAATTATACTTTGATTGAAATAAAATTTACTCCATGGAATGGAAAATTTAAATGAAAATTATAAGTATTAATATGAATCTGAGGAACTATTGTATCCTCCAGAATAAGAATTGCTTTTCAACGGAGTGGCGTTTACATCGCCACTAAGAATATTTGCTCAGAAAATTGTAATTTTGCCCCTCCACTGCTCGCGTCACTCACCGATGTAGGCAGTATATGCGTGTGAGACGGGAAACGGGAGAATGAAATAATACAGAAAATAATATTTTCTTGTTTTTAATTCTTTATAAAATAAATCAATGCAAATAAAAATAAAAAAGTTTCTACATTATTAACTTTATAAATAAACTTCAATTTATTAATTTACAAGTTTCATTCTTCTAATATACAAGTACTTGGAATTAACGAGTGAACATTTCGGAAAAATCTTAGAATTATACGGGATCGAACTACCTAACTTAAATATAAATACGCAATGTCGCAACCCTAAAAACGCACGCTTTCGCATTAAGCCTCTCGGCTATCGACGCAACTGGCGTCATATATTTTTTAACTTATATGAATTACCGCAATAAAATAAATCATAAACCCCATATATTTTACTACATTATTGAAATTAAATGTAAATATTATTCAAAACATTAGTAAATAGAATAATATTATATAGAATAATATTATATAGAATAATATTAAATAAAAAAATTGTAAATATGTAAAAATAAATGAAATACTTATATAATCTAAAAAATTTTATAATAAAATATTATTAAATTTTTTTATACAATATATTATTAATAAATAATACTTCTTAAATAGTTTAAAGCAAACTAATTTATAAAATAAAATAGCAAAAATAAAAGTAAAAATTAATTTTAAAAATGTTTTAATATTAATATTGAATAATTTATCTGAATATCAAAATACATTTAATTAATTATTATAACAAATGCAGTTTTTTGAAGAAAATAATACAAAATAATATGATTAAACATAAATGAAAAATGAAAAATTGTTTTTATATAACACCTGACGAGTTACAAGAAAAAATTTTTTGATCTAGAAAATTAATTACTTAATATTTACCAAAGAAATTCAAGTTTTATAAAAAAATTTGCAATGGTAATAGAATACATATTATTTAAAATATTTTTGTATCATTAATGAGTAACAATATACTAATTAATTTAAAGTATGAAACAACTAAATTCTCTAATTTAATACACATTTGGATATAAATTTGCTTATTATAATTTTTTTTAGAACAAAATATGTCAAAATAAAAGTATAAGATCCATATTAACAAGAGATTTGTTTAAAAAATATTAAAAATGTTTATGTAACAAGGAATTGAAGCATTTATTAAATGTACATATATTTCGATTGTATATGACTCGCGTATCGGTGAGAGGCGTGTAGTAGTATTAGTAGTAGTGGCATGGATTACTATTTCCTGAGCAAAAGTTGCTAGCAAATATTAAAAACAGATCCTACTGAAGTAATTGTTATATCACGCAGTTATACTTTTTAAAAATGCTTGAGCAATATTTAAAAAAGGACGAATTTAATAATTAATACTCGAAGTTGATAAAATTTATTAAGACAATATAAAGATTAAAAATATTAACAGAATTTTTAAAAATGACTAGAGTAATAATTACAATTAGTAAATTTTACTACGTAAAAAGTAATTTTTCTTTATAATTAGCACATTTTACTCTAAATAGTAATTTTTACTGCAAATAGTAATTTTTACTAAATAATTACATTATTTACTATAAATCGAGATCCTCTTTTCTCAGTGTAGAATTTATCCTATCTGTCAATTTTTAGAATTTCCGGATTAAATTTTAATTATTTCACTTAAGGGCATGTGATGTAGTATGACGACACTGGTGTTGGTAAAATTTGTCCGTAACTTTTCTCTTAAAATATTGACTATTTTGTCACGAAACTTAGTAGAATTACTTAAAATATCATTAGGAAGGTCTCTCTGACCTGAATTTGTTTGAATTTTAAACCAAAATTAATTAAAGCAGAATTTAATATTTTCTGAAAACCTTCCAAAATTAATTTTTAAAAAATATTGCATTTTTTCGAAAAGTTCCCAAAATTAATTTTGAGCAAAAATTCAAACAAACTTGGGTCTGAGAGACCTTCCTAATGATATTTTAAGAAATTCTACCAAGCTTCATGACAAATTGTTTTATATTTTAAGAGAAAACTTACGGACAAAATTTGGCCTATATACCGAAAAAAATGAATAGGCGATTTGACTATGTTCCTAGTTACGAGAGGAGCCCACTAGGAATTCAGAGTTACTTTAACTAGGAATCCTGGTTAAGATATCCAGGATAATTAATGTGACTCTGAATTCCTAGTGGGCTCCTCTCGTAACTAGGAGCATAGTCAAATCGCCTATTCATTTTTTTCGGTGTACCCGTGACGTCACAATCCATCACATGCCCTTAAACGTACTTCATAAATAGTAAAATTGACTCCGAAAATAGTAAAAATTGTGTGACATGGGCAGAAAACCCACAGTCAGTTTAAAGAAAAATGTTACTTTATATTTCTTTCCGTGTAGAAAGGTATATCAATCCAATCACAAAACTGCTCTTACTTCTGGTGCTATTTTTGCTGATTTTAAATTCAAATTAAACTTACTCCTTAAGTCTGAATTAGTGGTTTTTCACTAATGAATTAGATAAAAATCGGTCACTATTTAATAGTGACCGATCTTTCGCTAATTCATTTAGTGGAAAACCGCACTAATTCAGATTAAGAGAGTAAATTCAAATCCAATACTCAAATTATAAATCAGAATATTTCCGATTTATAAAAATGAATTACTTAACAAAAATTTCCGAATTTAGTTACTCTCTATATCTGAATTAGTTATTTTCTATACTAATGAATTAGCAAAAAATCCGTTACTATTAAATAGTGAAAGGTCTCACTATTTTTTAGTAGAAAACTACCAATTAATAGTAGAAAATTACTAATTTTAAAGTGAAATTTCTACTTAATGAAAATAGATAATAGATATTTCACTTTAAAATTAGTTGTTTTCTACTTAAAAAGTAGTGAAATCTTCCGCTATTTCATAGTAATAAATATCTCGCTAATTCATTGGTAGGAAACCTCTAATTCAAATTTAGAGTTTAAATTTTACATGTCTACAATTAATTAAAAATTAAAAAAATGACTTTTTAACATTTGATGATACGAGAATGACAAGCTTTTACAGCGATAAATCTAATAATTTTAAGTTGGACAGTGATGGAGGAGAGGGTTTGATTCAAGTCAATAAATATCAGAGAAACTTGGTAGAATAATGACGTTTTAAAAATAGTGGATGGCATAAATCTATAAAAGGGCAGGTTTCGATCATGCGAGGGTATCGGATGTGTATCAAAGTGTCGCTAAGCCCCGGGGATGATCCTCGCGGTCGCACCAGCTGCGCCCTGGCGAACCCCAAAATACAAACTCGCGTATCTGACGCTATGATTTACTTCACCAGGCTCGAAACCACAATCTGTAAGGCTTAGCAAGTCCACGACCCCACAGAGCGTATTATTCGCTCGTGGTATTAAAACTCATCCATTTTTACGCGCATATTGACACTCAATATATTCTTTCCTCACTAAATCAACCGCATACTTTATTTTAAATACTTGCAAACATAAAAAAAAGTTCCCACTTATAAAATTAATTAGCTAGTTCTTAATTATAAAAATATGTTTCTTTTTCTTATAAATTAAATTCACTTTTAATAAAGTAAACTCGATACTATGTAAAATCAGAGTTTCTTTTCATTACAAATGCTAGATTAATTAAGAGAAATTTTCTGACGAGGCAAAATTTTATTAACTTCTTGAGAAGGTATACAAAGGAAGTAATAGTTATGCATTGTTAAATCTGAATAACAATGTTTTGTAACTTCTCGCAAACTTCAGATGATATGCAATTGACCTACACTGAAAAAAAGGTTTGGAATGCAAAACAACCAAATCTACCAAATTTTTTTTGTTGATATACGAGAAACAAAATACTTCTGTTGTCCCCACAAAATTCTTTTGTTGACTTTCTTTGTAACTTCAACAAAAAAATTTAGTAGTCCCCACCAAACTTTTTTAAGCTTAACAATCATTTTGTTGGTTATACATACACTGCAAAAACATGGTGTATTAAATTGGCCAAAAATGTCTTAAATTAAGATACTTTTGGTGTCTAAGACACGAAAAATGTCTTATTTTAAGCAGGGACTGACACGAAAACCGAATTCTGTTTCTGTTTTGAATTGTTGTGACGAAACAAAAATGTACAATCAATATTGTTTTGTATTGAACTTGAAACGAAAAGGCTCTGAATTACGTTTTCGTCTCATGCCCGAAACGAAAATCAACTCCGAATTTCGTTTCAGTCTCATGCCCGAAACGAAAAGATTCTGAATTTCGTTTTCGTCTCCTGCAAGAAAAGAATTGTGTTTAAAATTGTTTTTGTGAAATTTAGAGCCTTTTTATGAGAAACGAAAACGGAATTCGGAGTGGATTTTCGTTTCGGGCATGAAACGAAAACAAAATTCGAAGCCTTTTCGTTTCGGGCATGAGACGAAAATGTAATTCAGAGCCTTTTCGTTTCAGGTTCAACACAAAACAAAATTAAATTGATATTTTGTTTCAGTTTTTCAAAACCGAAACGAAACAAAAATAAAATATATTTTGTTTCGGTTTTCGTGTCAGTCCCTGATTTTAAGACATTTTTGAATAATTTAAGACACCTGTATAAAAAACAATGGATGAAGAAAAAAGTTAAATTCAGAGTATGTAAATAACATTTTCATGTGTACCTAATTTTCTTTTTAATTGCACTGAGCAAACTGGAGTATTAAATTTTCATGATTAAAAAATTGTTTAATTAATCAGACATTACACATAATAGCATTTACACTCTACTATATTTTTCCTTTGGAAAATTTTGCCCATAGTTTATAATTTATTTTACACTTCAGAATGTTATACTAATGAGTCAGATATTCAAATGTACAATATACGAGTGTAACCGAATTTTCAATGATTAATGAATAACGATAAACACAATTTGTTAGTTTGATGGATACATTTTTGTTTTTAATTTGATTATTAATAAATAAATATGGAAATTGATTATCGTTAACCTCTTAACGGTTAAAGGCTAAGATTTAATCAATCAAATTTTTGTTATGGCATTCAGGGGTTAATATTAAAATATTTAAATAATAATTAAGTCTGTTTCATTAAAAATTGTGAATTTACTTGAGAAACTTTTGTTAATTTTTTCAGTGTAATTTTGCTTGTTGGGAGGAGTATTGTAACAAATTATTAAATAGAATGTCTAAATTTATAAAAAAAATGACTTTTTAAAAAGTTTTTTAAAAAAGTTCAATATTTAAAAATTCAAATAAGTCTTACTTTCGGTTTAATATGATGAATAATTTTAACGATGAATAATTCCCCTGTACAATAGAAATTCATAAAGATTCCTTTGGGGTTTATAATAATGGCATTGAGCCACCCCATTATCATTAACCACTACATTCTACCTTACTAACATTTCATTAACCACGAAATTTGAGTACTTCGGGTCGAAATTAGAATCGAGCATTTGAACAAATGATGAATATTTTAAAGCAACATCTGAAATAGTTCTTGGTAAATTAATGTCAATTATACGATAATTGAAGATCCATAAGTGATAATTAACCGATAAGACATAAATATGTAATAATCCAGAAATACAAGTTCTAAATTGAAAATATTAATAGAAAATATTACGATCTAAGTAGAAGGACATATTTAATTAAGAAAGTTCCTTCTTTTGTGTCAGAGAGACCATTGTAGAATATGATATTCTTATTTTATTGACTGATGGATACTGACATCTGACTAAGTATAAATGAAATGTACTGAGTGAAAGAGAAGATGAGTGAGAGAGAGAGAGAAATGAATGAAAATATAAATACTCGGATTGACGAAAAATGACTCAGAATATAATTATTATCTTTGAATTTATAATCACGGCTTTCTTAACTTATAATTCTGTGGCTGAAAGGCATAACATCATAACTAACATTTTATCGAATTTGAGATAACATCAGATTTGAGTTAATTTAGTAATGCTTTTTTAAGTTTCATAACAGTAAAGTGATTTAAATGTTTATTTACGTAGAAAATAATTAATAACACAACAGCATAACTGCATTCAAATCAAAAAAAAGAATTGAACTACACTAGAAAATAGGATACAATGCCAAACACCAAAAATATTGGTTGATTTTTCGATTTTACAAAACCAAGAAAATAAACAAAAATAGGTTTTTCTCAAAACTATGAAAATGCAGTTATGTTATTCTGCCTTTCAACCACAGAATTTTAATCTAATAAAAATGTGGAGTGACTTTTACTTTATTAAATTATATCGTGCCAAATAAAAAACTGAGTGATTATTTATTTACAACATCCCTCACGCATTAAGAGATACTTTTACATTGCTGAAATAAAACATTTTGACTTGTGCGTGAAACAACCTTCTTAATGACATTTTAAGTTATTCCACAAAGTTTGGTGTCAATAAATATTGATTATTTTAAGAGAAAGTATACGGACAAATTTTGTCTATACCAGTGACGTCATTCTCCATCACATGCTCTCAAAGAAAGAAAATTAATTGAACATCAAGGAACGATGAGCTGGTAACGATTTGAATTTTCTTAATGATAATCGATTTTTATGTCATGAAGTTTAGTATTCATGTTTGAATTGGAGACGGAAGCCTAAAAACAGTTATTTGTCGAAAAATCAGAGAATATCTTGAGATAAAGAACTTAGTGAATCTAAATTTATTCAAATTATCTGCTTTGGGAGGTTAGGGTTGCTTTTTAAGTTATTAGGGGAAGAAGCTAACAAATCATTTAAGTTAGATTTGTGGAGCGCAATAACCAAACAATATTTTGAGATAAAGAATTACTAAATATAAATTATTTTCCGATTGGATAGCAAAAACAGACTAGTTTTTAAGTTGATAGAAAACAAAAATAACCTGTAAATCGTTAAAACTATATTTAAGGAGTTTAAATATATCATTTATGATTTCCGATGAGTAGAAATAGCTTAAATAAATTTTTTAAGTTATATAATTTTCCTTAAAAAATAGTTCCTGAAGTTCATGAAGTTCATGAATGAATTCAAAATTTGATTGTATTTAAATTTCGTATTTATATACTACAAATGAATAAATCAAAACTCCATATATATCTCGACATGATTTATAAATTGCAAATGGCGGATTCAATATTTCGGTCGTATTTTTCAAAACTGAATATCATGAGTTTTTCATTCTTTTCAGTTATTCGTAAATCCTGTAAAATCTGATTTTTCCATTTTTTTTTTTATCTTTCTGTGCCCTTTTCTCTAAAATTACTAAACCGATTTACAAGTCTTTTTTAATTTTTTCAGGTTTCAAGATAACGAATAAGAAGTTTGGTATCATTTTTGAGTTGTATATTATAAATGGAGATGTGGGTCAATTAATCAGAGAAAATGTGAGTTGTTTTATATTTTGGTATAGGAGAGAGTGGTCATTAATGTACAGGGGTTTTTTTTTTCAAAGTCATACAATTTATTCAATTTTATCAATTTCAAGCACTTCCTTGCATTAATATAAAACTAAAACACTTCTCTAGGTAACGCACACATTTAATACACGAATTATTTTGATTAAGGAGGTTCTATCGTAAATAGAATTATGAATTAACATTACCATTTTAATCAAATTTGGTCCACTGGTATATAATGGATTTATAATGATGCAGTTAAATTTTTGAGTCCTCAAGGTACTTGTGAAAAAAGGTTATAAACCTTTTTGTTTTTAACATTTTACATTGAGGTCTTATGGAAATTGAGTATTTTGTTATATATATTTATTAGGGTGGCCTTTAAAAATTACATTTTGGAATTTTGTCCATTTCCGCCCCTCATTTTGTCACAAATTGAAAAAAAATTGATACGTATTTTTTTTTTAAACTAACATTTAGTGGTGCCTGTACGCTATTGAAATTTTGCATGTATTTTGCATGGGAAAAAACCATTTTTTTCGTAGATTTCCTTTGCAAAATACGTGCAAAATTTCAATAAATGTTAATTTAAAAAAAAAATACTTATCAATTTTTTTTCAATTTGTGACAAAAAGAGGAGCGGAAATGGACAAAATTACAAAATGTCATTTTTAACGGCCACCCTAATATTGATATGTTTTTTCAAAAGTACCTTGAGGTCTCAAAAATTTAACTGCATTATTATAAAACCATTATTTACCAGTGGACTAAATTTGATTGAAATGGTAATGTCAATTCTTTTTACGATAGAACCTCCTTAAATAACAACATTTAAGATTTACTAACCTAACACGCTATTTTCAATTCCAGCACCCTAGGTATACAATAAACCACCTCTATAAAAACACTAAAAATGTTAATCAATAATAATATTTTTATTTTCATTTTGAAAAAAAAAACTTATTTTTTATCAAATACTATAAAAAATTATTACTTAACACTTATTATTTGACAATGTTTAGCTTAAATATTGTTCAAAGTCAAGTTCAGCAGCGAAAATTAAATTTTAGTTTTGCCATCCTGATGAAAAGCGTACTGATAACAAACGCTGTAACATGCTGTATACGCAATTACGCATGCATAGAGCAGCCTAGTTTTATAATCAGGCATACCTCTCTGGAAATTGAGAATACACTGGAATTACAGGTGGTACATTGTTCACTGGTATAATGAATCCACATGACATTATCAACAAAAATTGTTTATTATAACTTAACCCGATATTTTAAATTTTGTATCACATGAGAATATTGTAGTTAACACCCGAAGTAAAATAAATAGTAAGTTCAATAATATTTGAATTGACTTATTTCAACAAAGAAACGTTTTTGTATTTTAAGTAAATTTTTTCTCCAGTGTGTTAAAAACAGTTTTTTTATTTTATTTATTTAATAACAGTTAACGGGCTGGTGCCTTTTGGTACCGAAGTTCTTAAAATTAACAGGTGAAATGCAAATAATTATAAACATAAGTAAAAATTACGAGGCGAAGACAACTAGGTATCTAAACAATCGTACGTAAAACATTAATAAAATCGTCTAAAGAGATACCACAAAAATAAGCGGAAGTGTGATATTAGTTTTCTTCCCTACAAAGTTTTCTCTGTAAAGAATAAATCTATATATCTCAAATTTATGGACATAGTGTGTTCACGCAAACTTCATTTATATTTAGAGTTAGGAGAATTTTTATTAATTTATTTCTGAGAAAATTGAAATGGTTCATTGAAAAAACTGGTACATTGTTGGCCACTCTCCCCTAAATGTTTATAAAAACGTATCTCTTTAAGATAACGTCTTATAACTTCTTATTCACATAAGAGTAGACGACCTTTCATC
Organism: Ganaspis brasiliensis; assembly: GCA_037103525.1. Taxonomy (NCBI): domain Eukaryota; kingdom Metazoa; phylum Arthropoda; class Insecta; order Hymenoptera; family Figitidae; genus Ganaspis; species Ganaspis brasiliensis. Next base: position 1,134,627 of record JAZKLR010000457.1, on the reverse strand, counting down.
ATTTCATTAGTAGTTTTTGGCAAATTCAGATTTACAGAGGTAAAAACTAATGCATTTTTATATGTCTTTGCTTGTTGGAAACAAAGATACCCGTTGACTACAAATGTATCGTAAACTAAGATGCCTACTTTTTGCAGTGTTGATACAAAAAACAATTACAATTAATATAACCACTAATTTACAAAAACCACTAGTGTAATGTTCAGTTTATCAATGTGATGTTCTTACAATTAAAAGCTAAAACTTGACTATGAAGAATTAGTAAGAGGGCTGAATCCCAGCAGTGCTTTAATTGCATATACATTAGCACATGTGGTAGTATTTAAGCCATTCGCAAAATGAAGTTTGCTCACGGTCGTCAATGCCCCAGTATGCAGTATTGCGATTGTGCATCCTCCTCACGTAATTCAGTGATGATGTCACGCGTGAAGAGGTCGAAATATAAAGCCGCACCAGGTTCCTACTGTTCGAAGGGTGGCGTATGGCCAAGCCGCATATGGAAATATATAGCGCGGAATACAGAACTGTACTTATAGTGGTGCACTCATAAAACTGAACCCTAGGGTGCTGTCAAAATGGAAAAAGGAGTTAGGAGTCATTATGTCAGCGTCATAATCTCATCATAATTCAACATCACGCGAGAAATTCATTTACCACGACAAAAATACCATTTGAATCTATTATAGCATGTGCTTCAGAGTCAAAGGAAATTTGTTTTCAGTGCGTGATATAACACACGAAAAGCATGCGGTAAGATTGTGTGAAAATACAGAAAGTCAAAGTACACTTTGAATGAAAAACGCTTAAGGTCGAGAGAAAAAAAAGTCGATTCAAATGAATATATGGAAGGTATATAAAGGTCCTGTTGCAAATACTCATGTTTATCGTCGGTTCAAAAGATCTTTACGGTTCCTTCACGTGATCGGCCTGACTAAGGGAGTGTAAAACATGCCTCGAACTCTTATTCCCTCGATAAACCTAGACCCAAACTAAATAATATAGAAAATGGTGTTCATTGGTGTGGTTGTTTTTCAGTGACGTAGGAACTGGTGGGACAGGGGTGCCTGTTATCTACCCCCATGGAATATTAAAAGTGGGAGAAGGGGCAAAGAGTATGTTAGAATCTTTTAATGCACTCTCTAAATCTGAATTAGTGAAAAACTACTAATGAAATGATGAAAAGTGCAAATTGATGATAAAAACTAAAAATTCACATTATTCGTTTCTTACTGAATTTGTAGTTTTGCCAATCAATTTTTAGTTTTGTACTAACAATATTAGTAATCTTTCACTAGTTCTTAGTAGAAATTTTTACTAATTCATTTTGTGAACAACTTCTCATCATGTCATTACACAGGTACACAAAAAAAAAAAATTTTTTTTGTCCCAGACACTACACTAGTGTACTCCTATGTATTTTTCTCCCCTGAATCCGAATCCGAAGTCAGAATTGCTAGATTGGCTAAATTTTTTGAGATAATCTCAAAAAATCAATTGTTTCGAGATTTTAAGTAGTTTTTTTGCAATTATCTCAGAAATTTTAGCCAAATTGGTTATTCTGACATCGGATTCGGATTCAGGGGACGAAAATATGTAGGGGAGTGGGCCCCAAGATGGACAGGGCCCCAAGATGGACATTTCGTATAAAATTTTTGTTTAAGGTGACAGCGCCTTATACTTTCTGTCATTTTTGTTGTTTGTATAGACGAACATTTTGATGCACATGTGAAGAAAAAAAACCAGTTGGTTTTTCTTCTACACATACCACGTAATTTTGTGTCTAAAAAAGTTCTGTAACAGTTTTTTCTCAAGTTGGTAAAGTTATTTAAATTTATGATTTAGAATGAGTACTGAACGTTATAATATTCTTTATTTATCGTATAATAATATTCTAAAATGATTTTACTAATACAGTATTCTTATATATATTTTTACTGGGGATTACTGGATTACTGGGATATTACTTTTTACTGTTAAGCTATTAAATTGAAGTTTTTAGAAATTTTATTTCTTGATAAATTCCGTAAAATGATTAAAACTTAGTTTAAGAATTGTTACACGATGTTTATTTTTTATTTACTACCATTTTCAGAGACTTTTAAGAAGGTGTCCATCTTGGGGCCACTTTTTTTCAGACCGAAAATTTTAACAATTAGAAAAAATGCTTTAAAAAATGTTTATGTTCAAAATAAAATTTTATCTCTGTGGCCATAAGTTACCTTATAAATGGTACTTTCATCCGGTATAAAACATTTTAATATATTTTATTCGGTTTGGATTCTACAGCAATAAATCGATAGGGTGTCCAACTTCGGGCCCTCTCCCCTAGGAAAACACTAGCATAGTGTCACGGACAAAAAATTTTTTTTTTGGTTTTTAATTGGTGTTGTTTTCATATTTTTTAAGATAATATTCCAAATTTTAGCCAATCTGCTAATTCTAACTTCAGATTCATATTCGTCAGAGAAAAATACATAAAAATACATTAGTGCAGTGTCACTGCTAAAAGAATAAATTTTTGGTGTTTTTTTAGTATTTTTAAAATTTTTTGAGATTTTGTTTTTTGAGATTATCTAAAAAAATTGAGCCAATCTAGCAATTCTGACTTCTGGTTCGGAATCAGAGGAAAAAAATACGTAAGAATACTCTAGTGCAGTGTCTCGGACAAAGTCATGCGATTTTGATTTATAATAGCTAATTTTCTTCAGAAATAGAATATCTATAAATTCACGAAAGCGAATTTTCAAAAACCTACACTGTTTTTCAAATATGATTATTTGTTTAAGAAATAAAGTGTATTTTTTTTTAAGAAATAATCGTATTTAAAAAATAATGCGGATTTTTCTAAATTTTTTTCCGAGAATTTGTAAATATTCTATTTCTGAAGCAAATAAACTATTATAAATTAAATTGCATCAATTTTAAAAATTTGTAAACAAGCACACTGTTAAAAATTTGGGGAGTTAACGGTTGCTGGAGTTGGGAGTTGAGATTTTAGAGTTAAAAATTGACTCCCCAAGGTGAGTGAGTCTCATAGGCTCCATGTTTAAGAAGAGTGGGGACTGAAGGATTAAGCGTTAACTCTCTTTACTTCAACTCTTCAAGACGTGCGACTTTTATAGAGTCCCGTAGGGAGTTAAATTTCAACTCCTTTTTTTAACAGTGCAATGTGAGAGAAAAGTTTCATTACCTAAAAATGTGGGTAATTAAACAATTTTTAACATTACAAATGTTCTTTCTAAAAAAGGACGTTTTTCCTACCTAAAAAGATAGTTTCGGAAAAGTTTTAAATCCTTCAAAGGACACTGGAATTTTTTTTCTGATAGCCTGTATTTAACCGAGATATACCTTAAAAAAGATAAAGGGTCGTTCATAAAATAGAAGGACACTTCTGGGAGAGGAAAGGGATGGGAACGCAAGTGAAAATTGATTAAAAAAAATAACAAGAGAAGAAAAATTATGGTAGAGCATGAAAAGTTAAAGAAAGATAATTAAAAACTAAAGCTAAAGTACTAGACTGTAAAAACTACAAGAATTTAATATAATGATAAATAGAAAATAAAGCTAAAGAAATAAAGAGCTAAAAAATAACTATATATCGATGTAAAATACTAGAATGTTTTGAAAAATAACTAGAATATATAGAAAAATATCTATAATGTAAAATAATAATTCATAGTTGTTTAAAAGTACACTCTAAAAAAGTTTTGATTTAAGCCCACTTTGGACTGGTATTGTTTACATGAGACTCAAATTCGACTGGATTTCATCCATAAAATGTATTGAAACTGATTTTAACCCGAAAAATTGGCTGATTTGAAGTTATTTTGGGTTTCAGCTGTAAACGAAGTAATACTTTGTTTTTCTAGTGTACTAGAAAATGAAGAAAAATTACTATAAAGTAGAAAAATGAGATTATAAATTTAAGAACAATTTTCCGAAAATAAAAAGATTACTAAAAAGTGTAAAAAAAACTATAGGTACTTGATGAAAATAAAAAAAAGACGAGGGATGAAAAATCTGCAATGTAAACATACTTAGAAGTTAACTAAAAATAACTAGAAAATAAAGGAAATTTACTAGAATGTAAAAATAATTACAAATTGCAGGAAACAAACTATAAATTGAAGAAGAATGATTAAAAGTAAAAAAATAACTATTTTGAAGAAAAATAATTATAAAATAAAAATTAAGTACTGGGATGGTATAAAATAAATATAAAGTTTAAAACGTATCTATTTATTTTGATGCAAATTTCTATAATGTTTTGATAAATAACTATAAAAAGCAGAAAAGTTACTAGAAAGTAAAATAATACTCAGAAGTTGATTAAACATAACTAGAAAAGAAAAAAAAGTCACAAAGAATCCGATAAAAAATGTCAAGTTGAAAGAACAGAGCTATATAACATATAAGAGATCCGCTAAATCGTAAAAAATAATTAGATATCTAAGAAAAATATATGATAAATAAAAAGGACGAGAGTTTTTAAAAATCACTAGAAAATGTGGCAAATAACTATTTAGAGATAAAAATTACTAAAATGTTTGGAACAAATCTTTGGCTAACAAGGAAATGTATAAGGTTAAATTTAAAAATTAAAATAAGTTAACATTAAAGTTTATTAGTACAAAGAAAATATTTAATGAAAAAAAAAGAAGAAATGGAATGATTTGCTCTATCAATATGAATTGAGATAACAAATATTTTAAACCTATTTCAAAAATCGTAAAATTTTCTAGTTACTTGGTAATGAGAATACTCTGGAATTAATAATCGGCTTTTAGAGTTAATATTCATTGATTATCAGTAATCAATAACGAAGAGTCCTTACCAACGTATTAAAATACTCCTTTTTTATAAAATTGATAAGCTTTCACAAAATCTGTCAAATTTAGTTTTAAAACAGTTGATAAGAATAAAGTATTTCTTAACATTAATTTACAAAATGCAGCTTATCAATTTTACTAAACTGGGAAAACAGATCGCACTGCAAAAAGTAGGCATCTTAATTTAAGATACATTTGTAGTCACTTTTAAGATGTTTCCGAATAGTTAGCAAAAGTATCTTAAAACGCATTAGTTTTCTAAGATGGAAGCTGAAATATAAGATACTTTAAACGTCTTAAAAGTGACAATGCATTTTAAGATGTTTCTTTTTACAGTGCGGTTAAAATAACCGGAATTCCGGTTAAGCCCTATTTAACATGATTTTCCGGTTATTTTAACCAGAATTCTGGTTAACTTTCTAGTATTCTGGTTAGCTTTACCAGAATTTCCGGTTACAATAACCGCAAAATCATGTTAAATACACTGTAAAAAGAAACATCTTAAAATGCATTGTAGTCAATTTTAAGACGTTTAAAGTATCTTATATTTCAGCTTCCATCTTAGAAAACTAATGCATTTTAAGATACTTTTGCTAACTTTTCGGAAACATCTTAAAAGTGACTTTAATGTATTTTAAATTAAGAAACCTACTTTTTGCAGTGTAGGGCCTAACCGGAATTCCGGTTATTTTAACCAGACTGTTTTTCAGTGTACTTAAATATTTATATGTATAATTAAAACATCATGCGATTTAAATATTAATTCAAATACCACGCAATTTAAACATTACCTGCATGTATAATAATTTATTGTAGTTATCATGTAAATTCTCACATTATCCAATATTTTAATAATCAATATTAAAATAATTAAATTTGTAGAAACTGCAATACATATACACGATGAAAATAAAGTTTGAAAGTTGATTTAAAATCGGAGTTACGCTGAGAAAATTAAACAACTAAATATAACCAATTAACAGTTGAAACTTACCGAGTGAGGTTGTTGGAATAGCTTATGAATTTCTGCTGATACTTCCCAAGTTTACTAGGTTATGGTAGCTAACTGTTACTTGATTAAAAGCATACTCGGTTACCGCAGCGATTCAAAAATGATAATTTTGATCAACTAAAAGTTTGTTTCCAAACATCCAAAGGTTGTTTACATTATTTTGTATCGCATCTAGGTTGTAATAGCAAGTATTATTTATTTCTTTTTAACTATATCTTATGTACTTATAATACGTTTCCTTTAACAGAGCTATTCGTACAACTGGGTTAGAAGTTAATTTTCTCAGTGTAATCAATCTTTACTTGAAATTAGACTTTCTATCAATTTTAACGCACTTATCTCTAAAACTTTAGTTAAAAATTAAAGAAACTACCACTGAAGTAGTGGAATTTTATATAAAACAGCATACCTACACAAGAACAATACAAGCTGCTGTCTTTTATCGGAAGTTAAATCTTTCAAAATTGGATCTTATGTGGATATCGAGGAATTGTTTGTATTTAACAAAGGAAGTCACATACTGGGAGTTCGTCAAAGACGAAGGTAATGCGCGTAAGATTGTTCGGAAAGACTACTGACATCAAAGGTACATAAAATCGTACGTCATCATGAGATCATCCTAGAGCAAAATCGAAACCTTTCAAGTACTTACTTGCAATATAGCAAAAAGGTTGTTTCAGAGGTGATCGTTCACTTTCGAGTCATAAACTTGAAAGAAGCATCGAATAAGAAAAAGTCTAACTCAAAACTCAGTCCTTCTATACGCGATCAATATTATTTTATGTGAAAGTCTTGGAAACGAAATGGCACTTCTTTTGTTTCTCAAAGAAACATCCAGAATGTTGATTAAATGATGAAAATAATTGCGGTAATCTATTGTTATGCAAAAGAAGACCTAGTTTCGTGTGACAAGCTTGGTTATGTGTTTAGATGCTTTAAAATGCAACGACAGGCCTTTATTAGCGAACAATAACTTAACCATAAAACATCCTCGGATGAAACCTACTGAAGTAGGGCTTCCAAAAAGCCATAGCCATAAGTAAGCATAAGGCTCACGTTATCGGATTTACATCCCAGTAGGGTGAGGTATGGCAAAGTTATTAGGGTGTTCAATAAGTGGTTAGCCAATAGCTTGTGGTTAGTTCACTGTGGTTTCCCTGAAACTACTTAACCATCTCCCGATGGAATGCAAAACAAGTATTTGTAAGTTTCAATCAAAAGACCCGTTCTTTAATGATCCTTAATGATACATATCAAATCTTAACCATTCCTTATTTATGCCTGTCCAATCTTAATCCTTTCTTAATGATACATATATCTTGATAATAATAATAATACTTAATGACATATACGTATCCTATCTTATTCCTACCCTAATGATAGATGAATGGAAAAAAAGTGTTGTATTCAATAACGGATTGTTTAAATAGAACTAACAAATCTGTTGTACCACATTGTTAGAACGTTTGTCTCGATCTTGAATCATTACATTAACAATTCTTTTACATCGAATTGTATTTGTAGTCTTAAGAATTGGGTTTGTTGTCACACCAAACCCTACAATGGCTATATCTCTTCAATTTCAATTCTTAAGATAACAAATAATCCGATAAAACAACAAACTGTTATTGATAACTCAATGTTTGTTTATCATCAGCACCGAGGGCCTTAGGCTGTTTTATTGGGTCAACGAAACTTTTTACAAAACCTGACACATTGAAATTACTTTATAATGCAATGATTCATTTTAAATTAGAATACGCTTCAATGATATGGAATCCCTACTATTACAAATATATTGTTGAAATTGAAAAAATTTAAAAAGCATTCCTTTAAATACCTGGCACCTTCAAGTCTGATGCAAGTCATAATTATATTTCTACAATAGTAACAGCTTAAGCATTATTCAACTTTGTATACAGAAATCTAACAAATTCTTTGAGAGTTAGATTGAATAAGTCTAAACAGGCTCTAGGGCTAGGTTATACTTATTACAAACTGTGTACATTGCCGTGTTATTAAAACATTCAGTCTTGATCGTAGGAACATAAAAATTGAAAACAGTGTTTCAAGTATCAAATTATAGGGTACACAGAACTCTAATGAGTTAAATAAAAATTTAGAATTTATTAATCCCCTAATAACTTTATATAAAAATATAAAAACAGAAGCTCTGCGCATGTCTTCTAAGGTCATCACATCAAATTTAGAGCAGAGCAACCCATAATCATGACCTCTTTCAGTATAAACGCTATAACTTTTCAAAATCTTTTTTGGCATTTTTCAAGAGATCTTATATACTTTTGTTGATAAGGAGTGCATATGATATCACCAAATCCAAGCTTAGACAAAACAAAAGCATTAAATAGTTATTGAAGTGTTTCAATATTTCTAAAATATTTACATATTCTAAACCAAAAAACCGGATACTCTATTAACATAATTTATTAAAAATTCAAGATGTGAAACAAATGATAGTTTATTATCAATTAATATCCCAAGGTCTCTGACCACTGTAGTTCTCTCCACAACTACACCATTAACAAAATACGCATAAATTTCTCGGTTTAGTCATCTTAATAATTATGTGGACATGAGAATTTTGGTTTTACAGTTTTCAGAACCCTGACAATGAAAATGTCAGAAAACAAAACACACGAGACTAATGAGGAAAAATATTTAGAAAATGAAAAAACTTTTTTAAGAAAACGACAAACAAAGAGAATTTAAATATTTTTCGAGCAGTTTTTCCCGGGAACTTTGTATGCAAGATTTATCCTCTCTGCATACATGCTTCTGTAGTATTTTTATGACATCACGTCTTTCTCGCGTCTTCTTTGCCAAGAATCACGATAACCATGTCTATGAGATTTATTTTTGTAGCAACGATGAAAAGCAAGCAAGAATTAATCCCTTATCCTCGTTGCGGCTTGTATAAACGGGGAGGCGTGTAAAGCGTGTTCCTTACCGCAAACGAATTGAGATCCTGAACATCGGTTGTGTTGCACGTGGTTATTATAAGCCCTATACCACGACAGTTCGCTATTTATTTCGCACGCGGTTCAGAAGCAGCAGAGCGTCTATAGAGGATTATCTTGCCTTGGCTTGACTGACGTGAAATTCGAACGAAAATCTCTTAATCCGGGTTGAGCTTGCTCCAAGGTCCATTCTACGCAACAGGACGTGGCTACCAATTGCTTAATATTACATTTTTGCGTTTTACCCTTTTGCTATTGAATTTTCATCATTTTTCCATCTTAACACATCAGTTTTAAAAGACACAAAAAATTAAGCTGTTTTTGTAATTTTCAAAAAGTTTCTTAATAATGTATTATATGTTTATTAGTTCAACGTTTGGGTTTTTATCAATTACGTAAGATTTTAAAATACAGTACCTATTCGGAATTTAAATTGCACTTATGGAATAATTATTTGCATTTTGGTTACATTATAACTAACAAAAATGGGTAATTTAACCGCATGGAAATGACAAAGGTCATGGCATTGATAGTTAATATATTTTAAAACAAAGTAGTAATCCTTTTAGCCAACAATTTGTATGGATATTGTTTCTTTATTTTTTGCCAGTGTGAAATTTAAAAAATGAAATATACGTGATATTGAGTTCTTAAATGTGACATCATTTGAATACCAGATGGAAATATTATGCAAATTAATGATTATATTAATTAAAATTTAGGTATACTCTCTAAATCTGAAACAGTAGAAAATTACTATTTGTGGGTAGCTTTTTATTAATTGAAAAAGAGAGAACTCGTTTACCATTAATTAGTGAAAACCCTCCTAACTGAACTGATAACTCTAACATTATAACATTTTGATGGAAAAACATTCCACCAAAAGAGGATATTTACATTTAATTGAACAAATAATATTACTTAAAAAAGCAGAGTTATTTACTTTTAGCTTTAAACTCATAAAAATGTCCGTCTACTAAAAGTACTAATTTTTCTTAAAACCGTGCCTCTACACTGCAAAAACATGGTGTCTTAAATTGGACAAAAATGTCTTAAATTAAGATACTTTTGGTGTCTAAGACACGAAAAATGTCTTAATTTAAGACATTTTTGAAAAATTTAAGACACCTGTTTTTGCAGTGTAGTTGAAAATTAAACAAATGTTGAAAGTTAATTTTAGGTTAGGTGCATTTTTCAATTTTTTGTTACCAATTTTCTATAATTCCACTTTTGAAGTATATTTATATGAAACTTCTGTAAAAGTTCTATTGTTTATTTATAAACATAAGGTAATAATATCATTTTATATACAACAAAAAAATATGATTGCATTTTAAAGAAAATAATGTTAAATTTATGAAATTAATTGATAAATAATTAAAATAATTAAAAATTGAAGAGAATAATTAAAAGATAATGGAAAAAGTTGAAAATTGAAGGTTACTGGACACCCTGATTGTCTACTATTTTGTATAATCATAGAATTCACTCAAAATAAGTAAAAGATACTTTTACTTCAACTTCAAAACAACGTAAAATTCGTTGAAGATAAGTTAGAGAAAATATAAACTTAGATAAACAATTTTTTACGTTCTTTGTAACAGTATGCGTCACGATAAGAACATAAAAGAAGTTTATCCCGTTTTTAGGTCAAATTCATCCTGTGAGATTTAACTTTTTTTTTTACAAACGATTCCACCTCGAAATTCAAGTAAATTTATATAATTATGGATGTTTTCAATATTTTTTGTACTTTTCGTATTTTAGTGTCATTTATATAGAAAAATCTCTCTTCATCTGAATTAGTTAAAAATAACTAATTATTAATAAAATCGTGGCTGACTTTTCTGTTTCAGCAATTAGTGAAAAAAAAACTAAAAAATAGTTAAAATTTGACTAATTGAATTAGTAACTGGATTTTAACTGAAATATTAGTTATTTTGATATTACCTAACAATGAATTTAATTAAAATAAGTACTCGAAAAAAAATATATTTACAAAGTAAAACATGGAATGTTCTGTGCATAACTGTCAATTTTTAGAATTTTCGGAATAAATTTTAAATTCTTTTTCCAAAAGTTACTTCAGAAATAGTAAAATTTACTCCCGAAATAGTAAAACTTTCCAGGCAAAAATTCCAGTCAGTTTGTATTTCACTTTGTAAATATTAGTAAAAGTTACTTTATATTTTTCAATGTTTAACTATTGTTTACTAATTCAAATGAAGCGGGAGAAGAAATTAATACTTCACAAAGTATATATTTAATCATTTGTAATTATTGATGATTTCTTTCTCAAATTACAATGAAAAATAAAGACTGTATCAACTAAAAAAAAAGTTTTTTTTTTCTTCAAAGGGCCATATCTTCATTTTGTCAAATACATTAATCATCCCTGATTTGAGGATTTTACTATTTCTCTGATTGACGTTAATATTTAATTTAGTTTCTCCTTCCCCACCGCAAACTAATATATCTACTTCTACACGTAATAACAAAGGGCTTACCAGAGAGACGTGAGAATCCACATTCTGAAATCAAGGGGAATTCCTGCTAACCAGATAAAGTCATAGAGTCAGTTGTTCTTTTTTTTTACTTAATTGGCTTCTAAGTCACTAAGGGTTGGAAAAAAGATTGATTGTAGAATCCACAATTTCCTTTTTTTATCATAAAAAAAACTTGTCGCGAGAATGTAAAGTTTATTAATTTTATATTATAATTTTTACTATAAATATATTAGGAAAAATATAATAATAGTTATTATTATTATCATTAGTATTGTTTTTGCTATTAGCCTTATTATCATTATTATCAATAATAACAATAACATAACCCTCATCACATTATACTTTTAATTTATATTATCTTATTATCTATATTTAAAAATATTTTCTCTTTGACTGTAGAGGAGACCGGGGTTACTTGGCGCACTTTTCACTCTTTGTTGATTGGTTCTGCCAATTTTGTGTGCATGAAAACTATATTGTACAGAAACTTTGCTTAACATCTCAGCTTTGATTTCAAAAAATAAAAGTTCCAAAAAAAGTTGTACTTTTTTTTATAGAACAGACTTTTTGGAGAAAACCAAAGTGCGCCAAACAGCCCCGGCCCGGAGCTGCCTGGCGCACTATTATTCATGCTTGGCGCATGAATTAAATTGTGTGATTAATAATCAAGCAATATGTTTCATTGTTAAAATAAGTCTTCTAAGGAAATATTATCTTGAAACAATGTGAATTAATTCAAAATGGAAGGTTCATCTTGTTCAAAAAGTGAAGTTCACGAACCTAAAAACTACAAATATCTGGAAACGTAAAATTATGAGATTATAATAATAATAATAATAATAATAATAATAATATATATTAAACACTTTTTTATCTTAAAGGGTTATTCTTGGAACTGATAATAAAATAAAAGTGTTACCACATTCAGTGCCGGCCTTAGCTATTTCGCGCCCCAGTGCGAGAATTTGTATAGCGCCCTTGTTAGAAGTTTTTGTCTCTTGTTGTCAGTGTCTACCTTTTTTTTTTTTTTAGTTGTCGAATTTTTCTGAAACCACCCCTTTGAAAATCACGGCGCCCCTTAAGACTAAAAGGAACTGTTCAGAACACAAAACCTTAATTTTGATTTTTTTCTGATTGCATTTTGTAAAAAGATATAGCAAAAAAATGAAGGCGTTAAAATTTACTTTTGAGTACCAAAATTGGTTTTTTGAATTTATAGTTCAGAATAATCAATCAATAATAATGAAATTATGTGTGAAGTTACAGTTTATCAAGTACATTAATTTGACCGAAGAGAAAAATTAATTCGACTTTTTACTTTTGAATAAACTCAAGTGCGTCAAGCAGCCCCTGCGCCAAACAGCCCCGGTCTCCCCAATATCAAACATATTTATGATTGATTGAAACAAAATTTTTTCTCAGGGTAAAGTTTTGTGCTAAAAAAAAATAAAAAGCCTTGCCAAATTACTTTCAAGAAAAAAATCAAGGCGCCTTGTTTTAATTTTAAGTCCTTTGCACAGCTTCAGAATCCAAATCTCATAAACTGGTCCATAAAACTGAATACAAAACTCTGACCAGGTAAACGTCGTTACATTTATTACTTTGTGGATAAACAGAGGGACAAGCGAGATTGGAAAACTGTCATCCGTGCCTGAAAATCTGTCGAAGGTAAACAAATTCGTAGTTTCGTCGTAACGAAATATCGTAAAAATTATGACCAGATGATATGTTCAAACTCATAAAATAAACCAGGATTTGACGACAGTAACAAATTTTTTGCACGTAATAGAAAAATTTATAAAACTGGAATTTAAAACTAAACATGAATTTACTTTACCATAGAGATCAGTGGAATTTTAAGGAATAATGGAAATGTAGTTTAACTTTTTCTTTAGATGCTGAAAATCAAAATCGAAAAAATAGTTGAGGTGGTGTATATATATGTCGTAGCCACTTAGTGAAATTAGACAATTGTAAAATACATATTTATTTCACTATGTGTCCAACATTTTTAGACATTTCATGAAGTACAACGGCTAATTATGCATTCAGTGTAACAGTATAAAATTACACAATGTGGTTAATATAATAATGCATTTCATGAAATGACTAAGTCTTATTATGCCGATAATGAATAATGTATAATGAAATATCAAAAATATTTTTGATAGGAGAGTGGGCCCCAAGTTGGACACAATTTCGATTTATTGCTCTGGAATCCAAACCAAATAAAATATATTAAAATGTTTTATACCGGATGAAAGTACAATTTATAAGGTAACTTATGGCCACAGGGATAAAATTTTATTTTGAATAACGGAATTTTTACGGAATTTATCAAGAAATAACATTTCTAAAAACTTCAATTTAATAGCTTAACAGTAAAAAGTAATAAAATATCGAAAAATATTAATATATCAAATTCTCTAACGACAAAATCACATTTTATGGTGGAAAATAAAAAAATTTTATTAATTGGCTCAAAAAATTATTGAAAAAAGTGTAAAATCGAAAATATGCAAATAAATACATTGAAATTTAGCGACTGTCCATCTTAGGGTACATGACACGATTTTTTAATCCCCATTAAAAATTTGTATACAAAGAGAATGTTAGTAAAATCATTTTAGGATATTGTTTTACGATAAATAAAGAATATTATAATGTTAATGATAGAACGTCCAACGTCCTTCCGGCAGGACAAAAAAGCCTTCCGCGAGTACGTACGAAATCGCGTTATAAAATTAACATGGATTCAGATAAACAAAAAGTAGTTATATGGTTGGAAAGGTGAAGAATCAAGCTTTCAGCGCATGTAAACATGGAACTTGTAAATTCAAACCCCGAAGCTTGGTAGCTAAAAGAAGTTAAAATTTCCAAAAATTCACATAATTTTTAGTCACAAAAAGACGACGCGCGGTACTGCCAGCAGGACGTTTTCGTTTTTTTAAAAAGACTACCTAGCCCTTGTACATAAATTTAAAAAATCGATATTTACGTCATCTGAAAGCTTGTTTCATTACCTAAAAAACCATATATTCATTTTTATACTTATCTGCTTCCATATTGATTTTAAACTCAATTCCTTTGATGATGAAGATGATGAATTATGATGATGATGGTGATGATGATTATATGAAATTAAAATATTTTTTCACAAAAATTAATTGTCCTTCCGGAAGGACGTTTACTGTGTAAAAGCGCGGCCTACCGGCAGTACGCAGCCTTGGACGTTCTATCATTAAGTACTCATTCTAAATCATAAACTGAAATAACTTTACCAACTTGAGAAAAAACTGTTACAAAACTTTTTTGAGACACAAAATTACGTGGTATGTGTAAAAGAAAAACCAACTGGTTTTTTTTCTTCAAATGTGCATCAAAATCTTCGTCTATACAAACAACAAAAATGACAGAAAGCATAAGGCGCTGTCATCGTATACAAAAATTTTATACGAAATGTCCATCTTGGGGCCCTGTCCATCTTGGGACCCACTCCCCTATATAATACTTTTTTAAATACAATATTATTTTATCAACAAAAGATTAAATATTATTTTTTGCATCAAGGGAGAGATGTGCGAGTAAAAAAATCGGCCTCCCGAGGTGCATATTCTATTTTCTAACATATATGTGCAAAATAAACTCGTATTTTGTATGCGTGAAGCGGGTAGGACTCGCAGTTTTGAGATTACTAAAATTTCTTGATTTACATTGAAATTAAACATTTTTTCTTCATAATATCATTTATTCAACAGAAATGAAGATTTGTTCATAAATATTACAGATATTCTGATCCCGCCTTTGCCCCCAGTCTCCTTTATATATATTGAAGGTATGGACATTTCTTATTGAATAGAGTGAGAATCTATGGAATGGTTGTCCTTATCAGGAATAGTGGCAATGGACTAGATTCTTGAAAGCTGATGATTACACGAACTGTGTACACTGTACAGTAAGTAGACTGGCTAGAATATCATTGTGCCTCTACGGTCTTTAGACCACTTTACTCCACCTGTGGTACCACCATAGGGATTATGAAACTGTCACTCGCATGTCCTAATCAGGGTTAATGCATTGTACTGTTCACTCAGCGTTCCGAAGGGTGTGCGCAATTCGCGTAAATCATTGCACACGTTGAACACTCGATCCACATTATCAATTATACATTATTAGGGTGAGCACAATATCAACTAAACAGCCACGAATGAATTCACAATGCGAACACTAATTCATCATCAGTCATGAATTAATTCGTTCATTACCCCAATGTCACTTCAACACGAAAAAAAATCATCAAAATTCAGTTGATTGTCATTTACTTTCTGAGAAAGGCAAAATAGCGCTGTATAATAATTAAAACTATGCACATTTGTAGATTAAAGAAAATTATTCGACACTTTTTTTTTAATGAGCTTTGGGTGTAAAAACCATTAGTATAATGTAAATATTAAAATCTAAAATTATTTTGAGACATAATTCAGATATGAGGAATATTTGCTTTTGGTGTCTTTGATTACAAATATAAAATTTAAAATGGCGAATAAATATTTTTTACAGAAATTAATTGCTAGGGATTTGAGGAGCTGCTTTTGAATAAAAGGTCCAAATTTTACTTATTTATCACAACAGATCCACCATTTTTCATTTATAAGCAGTAAATCATTAAAAACAATTCATCACTTTTTAATAAAAATAAATAATAAAAATGTTAATGAAAATACATATTCTAAAATTATATTCATTACTAATCGTCAATTAAAAGGAAAAACTTAATATTTTATAAATCATCATTAATAATCAATAATAATAATAATAATAATAATAATAAAAAGAAAATAATTATAATAATAATAAAAGAACTAGAAAAAAATTTTTAATATTCAAATAACCAATTACTTGACTATTAGTGATAGAACGTCCAACGTCCTTCCGGCAGGACAAAAAAGCCTTGCGCGAGTACGTACAAAATCGCGTTATAAAATTAACATGGATTCAGATAAACTAAAAGTAGTATATATGGTTGGAAAGGTAAAGAATCAAGCTTTCAGCGCATGTAAACATGGAACTTGTAAATTCAAACCACGAAGCTTGGTAGCTAAAAGAAGTTAAATTTTCCAAAAATTCACATAATTTTTAGTCACAAAAAGACGACGCGCGGTACTGCCGGCAGGACGTTTTCGTTTTTTTAAAAAGACTACCTAGCCATTGTACATAAATTTAAAAAATCGATATTTACGTCCTCTGAAAGCTTGATTCATTACCAAAAAAACCATATATTCATTTTTATTAGTGATGCATGTCGAGCAAACGATCTGATCGATTTTGAAATCGATCGTCAGTTGTTTGCTTGGATCGTCTCGATTCTAATTTATAATTAATGAATATTATAATTAATTATAAGTATATATAATCAAATTATACTTATAACTTTACTTTTTAGTTAACTTTGAATAATTATATCATCATTTTTGAAAATATCTTTAAATATAAGGTTTTTTTCTTTTTGTTGGCATATCTTATTCAGTACGCATTTATACTGAACTGTCATATGAGTAATTTTTTTAATTAATAAATATAGACTTAAATAAAACTTTTCTTTAAAAAAGAATGTTAATAAATATATATTCTAAAGATTTGTTTGTAGTAATTTATTTTGTATATAAAGCACAATTATAGTAAGTAAAATGAATTTAAGATTGATTTAAAAATAGACAATTTTTGGCATATTTGACAGCATATTTTTTTAAAACTATTTAATAAGAAAGTTGGATACTTACGAAAATTATAAGAAAATAAATGTTACACCTTTAAATAAAATCTATTACACCTTTTAAATGAATATTAATTACGATATTTAATTTAAATAAAATCGATTCAAGTAATTTTTTGCCAAACCAACCAATTTTGAAGGACTTCTAAATTTGTAATATATTTCTTACTCAAATATTTAAGAAATTAAGCAAAATATATTAGTAAAATTTTAATACAAACTGTTTGTACAAATTTAAATGTGCGTAAAGTTTGAACTTATTAAAAGCTTTCAGAAAAAAGATATGATGTGTTTAAATATGTCATTTGTTTAAATATAGAATTATGAAATTCAGTTTTGTAATAATTAAATTACTGTTCTTAAGCAATTGTGTCTGGATAAGCAAAAGAAATATACTAATTCTGAGTCCTCATAATAAAAAAATATGCTGTTCAATATGACAAAAAATCGTCAATTTCTAGATCAATCTTAAATCGATTTTACTTATTATAATTATGCTTTATATAAAAAAAATTACTACAAACAAATCTTTAGAATACACATATATTAACATTCTTTTTTAAAGAAAAGTTTTATTTAAGCCTGTATAATTAATTATAAAATTAATTAATTATATAAAATAAAATCGAGACGATCCAAGCAAACAACTGACGATCGATATCAAAATCGATCAGATCGTTTGCTCGACATGCATCACTAATTTTTATACTTATCTGCTTCATATTGATTTTATAGAGCGATTTCCGAGGGACTCACGCCTGAGCCACTTACCACCGGCCGCCATTACGTTAGTTATAACAATATTTAGAAAAGTAATAATAAACTCAATTCCTTTGATGATAAAGATGATGAATTATGATGATAATGATGATAATGATGATAATGATGATGATTATATGAAATTAAAATATTTTTTCACAAAAATGAATTGTCCTTCCGGAAGGACGTTTACTGTGTGAAAGCGCGTCCTACCGGCAGTACGCAGCCTTGGACGTTCTATAATTAGAAATCAAATAAATATTTAATAGTATGGAATAATTATTATTAGCGTCAAATAATGGAATTTGTTTTAAATACTGAAATTTGTTGTTCAAATACAGTTTATCAGATTTAAATAATAATTATTAGACACGAAAAATATCTATTTAGTGACGTAATCGATTATTTGAATCACATAAATTTTGTCAGTATAATAACAATAATAATAATAATCTAGAGTAGCGCATGCACAACCTTTTACGCACACTGAGGAAATAAGCCTCTAGCCAATTTCTAAGTTAAAGATACTTGGAACAGAACAAACAAGATACCAGCGATCACAACCGAACTTCAAGGTTAACAGTAGCCTTTATTCGGCTACAATAAAACAAGTGCTTTGCAGGTGCTATATCAACAGCCTCTCTCGGCTACATTTAATCAAAAATTTGTTATTCTTAGTCAACTTATTTTTCTCAGTGCAACTGAGTTCTGTAAAATGTAGTGAATATTACAGGATAAACTCTACAACTTTTCTAGAGTTTGTCCCAAATGTTTGTCAAGTTTTACAGAACTCAGTTGTGTAATAGGTTGTGCATGCAGTATTCTAGAACAGTTATGTAAAATCCACTGAATTCATTTTTTCCATTTACAAAACCAAGTTTTGTATAGGCAAAATTTGTCCGTAAACTTTCTCTTAAAATAATAAATATTTTGACATCAAACTTTGTACAATTACTTAAAATATCATTAAAAAGGTCTCTCTGACCCAAGTTTGTTAAAATTTTGCGGTTAAATTAGATTTTTAATTTTCCGAAAATCAGCTAATTTTTTAAAAAATTAAATTTAAGACAAAATTTGAACAAACTTGGGTCAGAGAGACCTTGTTAATGATATTTTAAGTAATTCCACAATGTTTGGTGTCAAAACATTTATTATTTTAAGAGAAAGTTTACGAACAAATTTTGCCTATACCAGTGATGTCATTCTCCATCACATGCCCTTAATTAAAAATATAACTAAATTAATTTTTTCGGTGTAGATGTATAAAGCTAGAATAGGCAGAAGTCACTGTAAGAGTTAATTAATTTTTTGAAATATGTATTTTATATTGAAATATGGAAAAATTGAAATAATACTCAAAATCTTATTCTATATTTCTCTTAGAATCTAAGAAAAGTTATACTTTGGTACTCACATACACATTTGAATAAAAAGCATACAGATTGTGGACTCACCTAGAATAAAAAAGAAATTATAATTAAGAAAGTACTTAAATCACAAAATACGAGATAATTAAATAATATGTTATACAACAGTATATATGCGTACGTCCGCATGAAAAGGGCCCTTTTTTGGCACTATTCGACTTATACATATAACCATATTCTTAATTAACTTTTGAACATTTTGAGAGGTCTTGGACCTCTTTAAATGAAAAATTCATAAAAGAAATCTTTTATATTTTTACTAGCATGACCCTTATCAATAAGTATGTAATAAGTTATAAGTAATATTTTTTATAATTTAATTTTGCGAAAACTGAACATTAATTTTTATTTTATTTCATCTGATCTTAAGAAAGAAAGTAAATAAATGTAAAACAGTCTCTGAAACAAATTGAAAGACGTTCAGTAGAGACATCATCTCCAGGTCCGTCAAGCTGCAACCCCCGCAAACGAAATTTCAAATTTCCAACACGTGAGAATTTAGGGCTTTTTTAGGGCTATTTTTGGGCCATGTGACGATTTTAGGGCTCATCAATTTTTTCCAAAAAATCAATTTTTTTTCGGGGGTTGCAGCTTGACGTCAAGCTACAACCCCATGGACAGAAAAAATGATAAATATAAAAAAACAAACACGTCACATTTTAGGGCTAATTTAGGGCTCTTCAAAAATGTTATACATGACCAACCCCTTTCATCCCTTAACCATAAACCCACCCCTATGCAAATAACAGGGTCACAAAAAATAAAAAAAATTCGTGTTTTCAGTACATATGATTATTCTACAAACAAAAAAATCAATAAAAACACTTATCTTCATATGCTAGATTTCATCCCTTACCCAAACCCACCCCCCAAAAAAAAACTCTAACAATTTTTTTTTCTTTCTAATAATAATTGCTACTTTTTATTAATAATTATTAATCTTCAACTTGAAGGCTCTCCATAAACAATTTGACCAAATTTACGACTCCTACCCTTATCACAAAACCACCCCCTAAAATGACTCTGACTAATCAAGATTCTGAAATAGTAATAAAATGCCACTTTTCTCTACAGCATATCAACCCACTATTTTTGGGTTCTCGAAAAATACTTGACCCGATTTTAGGGCTCCTACCCTCAACCCAAAACCACCCCCTAAAATGACTTTGACTAATCAAAATTCTGAAATAAGTATAACATCTCACCTTTTTCAATGAAATATCAACCCACTATTTTTGGGCTCTCGAAAAATACTTGTCCCGATTTTAGGGCTCCTACCCTTAACCAAAAACCACCCCCTAAAATCACTTGAACTAATCAAGATTCTGAAATAAGTATAACATCTCACCTTTTTCAATGAAATATTAACCCACTATTTTTGGGTTCTCGAAAAATACTTGTCCCGATTTTAGGGCCCCTACCCTTAACCAAAAACCACCCCCTAAAATCACTTGAACTAATCAAGATTCTGAAATAAGTATAACATCTCACCTTGTTCAATGAAATATCAACCCACTATTTTTGGGCTCTCGAAAAATACTTGTCCCGATTTTAGGGCTCCTACCCTTAACCCAAAACCACCCTCTAACATGACTCTGAGTTATCAAAATTCTGAAATAATTAGAAAATGACACTTTTCTCTACGGGATATCAACCTAATATTTTTAGGCTCTCGAAAATTTAAATTGAGCCTCCGGATTCTTAAACCGCCTCTGCGCGTGAAAAGTCTGACATATGGTAGTCGGGTAGCAGTGAGCGACAATTAGAATTTCACTGATTTTCTTAACGTTTGGTTAGACATTTTTCAGGCAGAGGCGGTTTTTGAATCCGGCGGCTCAATTAAAGTTTTCAACAAAATTTTCTTTTATTTTGTTTAGATAATGAAGCTGAAGATCAAGTATGCAATTATAATATTCTCATGTCGCTGATTAAAAATAAGCAAAATTAATAATGTCCGATCTAAAATGGCAGACGATTTTTTAAAAATAGTTAATTTCTAAATTTTGTTAACCTTTAGGTTGGTCGAAAAATGTACAGTAAAAAAATTTTTTTCGAAATGTTTTGCTGCTACCCCCGAAAAAGTTTCCAAATCAAAAACAAATATACTCTTTTTTTTTTATTTAATCGGAACATATTCAGGGGTGGCTCAAACCCCTTGAAA
The DNA here is from genome assembly GCA_037103525.1 of Ganaspis brasiliensis. NCBI lineage: Eukaryota > Metazoa > Arthropoda > Insecta > Hymenoptera > Figitidae > Ganaspis > Ganaspis brasiliensis. The sequence goes on along the minus strand of JAZKLR010000457.1, from coordinate 1,113,181 downwards.
TTTCCCATTGGTTTTACATGGGAAAAATAAACTATTTCGTAAATTCGCTACAAAATTTACAAAACCACTCAAAACAGCCATACAGCGAATCACTTCTTGAAAAGTCCTTAAACAACAATATTCCATAAATTATTTAATAATTTATTAATATTAATAATTTTTTATAGGGTTATAAACAATCCTATAAATGCAAAAAAATGATAATTTTTTTTTTTTATTACAAATTAATAGTTTCTTCAGGATTTTTTAACAAAATTGTTACATATCGTCCATTTACGAATGTTTATAGATATTTTTATGTAGTTTCAATTTGTTTAAAAAACAACTGTCGTTAAGGTTGTTTTTAATTTATTATTGTTAATTTATAGCTATTATTGAAAGAAACCTAACGAGTTGTAGTTTTTTCTGACTTAACTATTTTTTAGATTTACAATTAAGAAAAGTATTTAGTTGAATTAATCACAACAACAATTTGCAATTTTTTAAACAAATTATTGTTCATAATAATTATCTTTTTAAAAATGCACCTAGAAAGACACAACTTTTTCCTAATTTTACAAATTAATGGGCTTTGGTTAGAATAAGAAAAATTATTTAGTATAGTTTATTATTTTTACTTTGTTTAAACAGATTATAATTGTTTATTTTTAACTTCTATCCTAAAAACCTAGTATGTAGTAATTTTTTTTAACGTATTAATTGTTTATATATAAAACCCCAAAATATTCACAAAAATTAAAAGCAACTACCGTTTGTCATTGTATAAACAAATTATTGTTAATAAAAATTAACAAATAAACCGAAAGACATGAATCTTTCATAATTTTACAAGTTGTGTTGTGCTAGAAATATTTAAAAAAATTAAAAATTATTAAAAATAATTTCTTTAAACAATTTTACGTGTTGGCTACGAATATTTGTTCTAAATAACTTCTTCTTCTTCTTCTTCTTTGTGGCCTTGGTGTGGCCAATTCAAATTTTCTAAATAACTTATTACTTTCAAAATAGAAAGTTACAAAGGTAAGAAAACTACGAATCGCTAGGTGTTTTAGGATAAAAGTTATAATAGGTAGGAAAAGGTAGGCCCTAAAATCGGGACAAGTATTTTTCGAGAGCCCAAAAATAGTGGGTTGATATGCTGTAGAGAAAAGTGGCATTTTATTAATATTTCAGAATCTTGATTAGTCAGAGTCATTTTAGGGGGTGGTTTTGTGATAAGGGTAGGAGCCCTAAAATCCGGACAAGTATTTTTCGAGAGCCCAAAAATAGTGGGTTGATATGCTGTAGAGAAAAGTGGCATTTTATTACTATTTCAGAATCTTGATTAGTCAGAGTCATTTTAGGGGGTGGTTTTGTGATAAGGGTAGGAGTCGTAAATTTGGTCAAATTGTTTATGGAGAGCCTTCAAGTTGAAGATTAATAATTATTAATAAAAAGTAGCAATTATTATTAGAAAGAAAAAAAAATTGTTAGAGTTTTTTTGGGGGGTGGGTTTGGGTAAGGGATGAAATCTAGCATATGAAGATAAGTGTTTTTATTGATTTTATTGTTTGTAGAATAATCATATGTACTGAAAACACGAATTTTTTTTATTTTTTGTGACCCTGTTATTTGCATAGGGGTGGGTTTATGGTTAAGGGATGAAAGGGGTTGGTCATGTATAACATTTTTGAAGAGCCCTAAATTAGCCCTAAAATGTGACGTGTTTGTTTTTTTATATTTATCATTTTTTCTGTCCATGGGGTTGTAGCTTGACGTCAAGCTGCAACCCCCGAAAAAAAATTGATTTTTTGGAAAAAATTGATGAGCCCTAAAATCGTCACTATGGCCCAAAAATAGCCCTAAAAAAGCCCTAAATTCTCACGTGTTGGAAATTCGAAATTTCGTTTGCGGGGGTTGCAGCTTGACGGACCTATCATCTCCCCAGTTACAATATTTTATTAATTTTGACGATTCATTTACAAACGTAATAAAAGTTTATTTAATTATATCAAAAAGAATTCAGAAATGGAGGTATTTTCAGGTTTAAAAAATATGTTTTAAAATAAATTATCATTCAGTTGTTAAGACTGGGTAAATATTATTGATAGCTTAATTTGAAAATCTAATTGTCTAAATATTTAATTAATAAAATTAAGGGTTAATTTTACTTACTCAATATTATAAATGAAAATTTAAATAAATAAATTCATCAAGTAATTCTAGATTATTTAAAATCTACATTTTTATAAAGGTAGAGTTTACGACTTTTCGTATCTTTCTAAACAAATTACAGACTACAATCAAATTTACGGACTTTTAAGGGATTTACGGACCTAGTTCGAGCCTTGGATTTATCTATGATTTAAGTTCAATAATAACTTGTTTTAGTGTAATTGAACTTTTTCTAATTAGATTTAACTGTTTATTACTTTTTAAGGGGAAAAAAGAATCTTTTCCAATTAATTATTTAAAAAAAAAAAAAACAGTACAGTACGATGATACTGGGTCTTTTTAACGTGAAACACATTAAATTAAGAAATTAAATTAAATTTAAAAATAAATTATATTCTCTTTTTTTCTGCAAAGTGGCGCTTTTACAATATTTCAACTGTGATCACGTTTTCTTCTGCGGGCAGAAGGATTTCTCTCACATTTTTTAGCGGATTTAATTCAAATTTGGAATGTAGCTTTAAAACAATATTCTTTAAGAAAGTACGTAGGATTTTCCAACCAGGGTGTCTACTAATTTCGTCCCACAAAATTCCCGGTCATTTCCCGGTTTTTCCCGGTTTTTGTTCCTATTTTTCCAGATTTTTTCTCTAGTTAACTTAAAATTTATTTTAAGTATAAATAGACCTACAAATGGCTACAAAAATTGAATAAAACAGTTGATAATTGAAGAAAATAATTAAAATTTAAAGAAAATAATTGAGAATTGAAGAATTAAATATTAAACTTTACAAAAAATAATAATTAAGAATTAAAAGAAACAATTAATTATGAAAAGAAATAATTAATAATGGAAAGAAATAATTGAACAATGACAAAGATATTTGACAATTAGAAACAAAATTAAAAAAACAAGGAAATATTAATCGACAATTGAACAATAATTGAAAAAATTGAACAATGGTTAATAAATTCAAAGAATATAATTAAAAATTGGTCAACTAGATAGAAAATCAAAAAAAAATTGAAAATTTAAGTTAATAATTCAAAATTGAAGAAATAAATTGAAAATTATATAATGAAATTGAAATCAGAAAAACACAGAATTTTTGAATATTAAAAAAAAATTGAAAATTGAGAAATAAAATTGAAATTTGAATACAATAATTGAGAATTAAAGAAAATTACTGAACAATTGGATTAAAAAAAGAAGAAAATAATTTATAATTAAAAAAAAAATGGAAAATGACAGGAATTATTTAATATTGAAGAAAACATTCAAAATTGAAGAATAGAATTGTTATTTAAAGAAATTAATTGAGAATTGAAAAAAATAATTGAACAATTGAACAATTAAATTGAAAATAGATGAAAATTATTGAAAATTGAAGGAGGTTTTGAAACATGAAATAAATAACTGATAATTGAAAAAAAAAATAATTAAAAAGAAGTCGAGATTAATGAATATTGAAACAAACAATTGAAAATTGAACAAAATAATTAAAAATTAAATAAAATAATTTAAAATTGAAGAAAATAATTAAAAATTGAAGAAAGTACTTAAAAATTAAATACAATATTTGAAAATAGCAGAAAAATTTAGAAATCGACGGAAATAATTGCGAATTGATAAAAATAATTTTAAAATTCTCAATTTAAATAAAAATTGAAAGAAAAACATAATTTAAAAAAGCTGAGAATTGTTAAATATTGAAGAAAATTGAGAAGAAATTAAAAATTGAAAGAAATTGAGAAACTGAAAAAAATATGAAAAAATAATTGGAAATTTAAGATAATTGAAATTTAAGAAAAAAAATTGGAATTTGAAGAAAATAATTGAGAATTTAAAAAAAATCATTGCAAAAAGCCTAGAGTTATTGAATAATAAAAATAAAAAATTGAAAATTAAAGAATGGAATTGAATGTCAAAAATTGTAATTGAGAATTAAAGAAAATAATTCAAGAATTGAACAATGGGATTGAAAGTAGAAGAAAATAAGTGATAATTGAAGAAAAAAGAAATTGAACAACCCAGGAATTATAGAATTTGAAAAAAACAATAAAAAATGAAGAATGTAATTGTAATTTGAAAAAATTAATTAAAAATTGTAGAAAATAATCTGAAATTGAAAAAAATGTGATTTTATGAAAATTGTTGAATAATAATAATTGATAAATTGAATTCAAGTTTCAAAAGCATAATTGATAATTGAAAAAAAAAATTGAAAAAAGCCGAGAATGATTGATTATAGAAGAAAATAATTGAAAAATGGAGGAGCTATTGAGATGTGAAATAAATAAATGATAATTGAAAAAAATAGTTGAAAAAAGTCGAGAATTATTGAATATTAAATTAAATAATTAAAAATTGAAGGAAATATTTGAGATCTGAAGAAAATAATTAAAAATTTATGAAAATAATTAAAAATTGAAAAAAATAATTGAAAATTGAATCAAATAATTGTCAATTCAACAAAAATAATTTATAGTTGAAGAAAATAATTAAAAATTGATAAAAATAATTGAAAATCGTAGAAAATATTTTAGAATTAAATAAATTAATAAATTTATATTGTACAGCTATTCGAAGCGGATTTTCACTGTTTTTTTTTTGTATAATGGGCATCTATTGTCGCCCGTATATGATTTCTAAATAAATTAGAAATTGATGAAAATAATTGAAAATTGAAGAAAATAGTACACTGTTAAAAATTTGGGGAGTTAACGCACTGAGAAAATAAGTTGACTAAATACAACCAATTTTTGATTAAATTTAGCAGAGAGAGGTTGTTGATATAGCACCTGCAAAGCACTTAATTGATTTTAGCAGATCATATGCTCCGGTATCCTAGAAGTTTGATTGTCATCGCCGGTGTTTTGTTTGTTTTGTCCCGAGGAACCCTAACCTAGAAATAAAGCTGCTTGGCTAGAGGCTTATTTTCTCAGTGCGGTTGCTGGAGTTGGGAGTTGAGATTTTAGAGTTAAAAATTGACTCCCCAAGGTGAGTGAGTCTCATAGGCTCCATGTTTAAGAAGAGTGGGGACTGAAGGATTAAGCGTTAACTCTCTTTACTTCAACTCTTCAAGGAGTGCGACTTTTATAGAGTCCCGTAGGGAGTTAAATTTCAACTCCTTTTTTTAACAGTGTAGAAAATCGAAGAAAATAATTGAGAAATGAAGAAATAATTTTAAATTAATGAAAATAATTCCAAATGGAAGAAAATAATTGAAAATTGTAGAAAATAATTGGAAATTGAAGAAAATAATTGAAAATTGAAAAGAATTTATTATCCCAGAAAAAAAATCCCGGTTTGACGGAAAATTCCCGGTTTTTCCCGGTTAGTAGACACCCTGGTCCAACGTTGACAAATACAAAACTTAGAGGAGTGAAGAAATTAGAAAATATGTCAACGTTGGATAAGTTAAGAAAGAAATTCTTTCCTTGAACAAAATTGTGGGCAAGGGTATTCATAAATGTAGATACTGAGACTGCTTCGCAAATGATTGAGATGATCGTGACATAGGCATCTTGAAAAACTCGAAAGATAAAATCTGACAAATATTTCTTTGGATCAACTTAAACAACTTTCTAGGGAATTTTAAGAATTTTTCTTGTTTTATTTCTATGAAAGTGAATTTAATCTGAAAGGAGAATACGTAAATGGTCCGAATGGAATATAGCTTTCTGATCCACAAGTCAACTGAAAACTCGACAAACTTACGCACGGCCGATCATAACCAGACTTATACTACTGCGGCTAGCAAAGTTCACGTTCGCGATCTGGCGCGTTAAGCCGCGATCGACAGTATGAAATATAAATTTCCAGGGACAGAAGATAAATCTATGGAGCTGTACGTGACGCCACGAAGCACAAGATATTTCCTCCTTCTCGGATAGAAGCGGGTTTGTTAAAAGCTTCGTGTGGGAAGGTGTAGAGGGTGCAAGGGTAAAATAAATCCGCGCTAGTCTGGATATGTTCGTGAAGTGTATCCTGAACCTTATACGTACAGATACAAGTGCAGAGATGTGCAAGTGTGCGATAAAATCGATGGAGAGGTTGGTTGGCGGAAGTTCCTTGTTTTTTGTAACCAGACCCATTTGACTTCATTCGCCGTCATCCTCCCATTTTCTAAACTAGAAATATCGCACTCCTGCAATGGAGAGTTGTGCAAAAGGATACTTCAATCGCTTTACTATAAAAAATGAGAGAATCAATTTTTTCTTAACCAGTATTAGTAAAACGATTAAATACACTCTTATATCCATTAAACTCGAGTTTCATTTTTCCAAAAGAAACGTTAGAAAAATCTACAGTTTTACTTTTTCGCACATATTTATTATCAGTTTCATTTTATCATTTATTTGTCGCAGACAAAAACTGAGGTTAATTATATTAGCGTGAATTATGGATAATATTGAACTGTATACCAAGGAAATTGCTACTGCTTTTTAACTGCTATAAAAATAGTACGATAGAATCGTATAAATTGAGATAAACACAAGATAGAGAAGCTTGTGGGCTTGTTGTGGAAATTCGTGATGAAGATAATAATTCCAGAACTACTTGAACACGTTTTCAATACGAATGTTTAAATAACGAAATGGGTACTGTATCGATTGAAGATAAACAAACGTAATATTTTCTTTTGATAACGGATTTCTTGTTTATCAATACATTAATTTCGTCGGTTCAATAAACAAACAATACAAATTTCAATTTCATTTCCTGTTGTTGACGAAACACGGAATTCTAATAAATTTTTTTTACTACTTTCTACGTATTACTATGAAGTGAAAAACACGAGACTTTTGTCGATTTTATTTGTTGACATGGTTCCCTCCGAGAGCTTGTTTTACGCGACCCTCTAATATTTAAATATCTTTTTATATAGCACTGTTTGTCAAGACTCCCAAAATAATCCTCAATTTCCTATTTAACTTCTTCAGTTTAAAATTTTCCCCTGGAGATATATCTTTAAATTTGGAGACAGGAATCTCCCGGGACCAGATTTTAAAAGTGAGGAAGCAATTAATAGCCTAATTAGTCTTCTCCATTGTTTCAATAAGGACGTTTAGGTTTTTGGTTTAGGGGTACCATTTCTTTTTTACTCTGACATTACAATACCCGAAATTTTCGAGTCGATACTAACTGATGTAGAATCCCAAGTTCTAGATGGGGCCCATTTGGGAAACCCAATTCTGACCCAAAGAAATCAAAACCTGGCTTGTAACTATTGAAATTATTGTTTTAAAACAATTGTAGAATACATATTTGAAATGCTGTAAGTAATAATTAGTTAATAACAAATTATTCTATTGTATATTCTATTATATTCTAATTTCTTTTTAAGCTACTTTATTCCTTTCTCTCTTTTTTCCATCCCAATCCCTATAGATAGCTCCAGCTAAAACGTTTCCTGCGGCATCTAAAATAACACTTTCCGACAAAATCAATCTTTATTTCTGCCCCAAGGTTCAAATACATCGCTTTCGAAAGATTTTTTTACGCTTATTACGAATCTGTAAACGAAATTTGCTCTATCACATCAAGTTTTTGAGAAAATTAAGGTCAAAAAGTCAAAAATGCGCGTTTTCGATTAATTGACACCTTGAAAAAAAAAAATGTTGAGACATGCTATAATATTGGCTTTAGGCTTAAATTAAAGCTTAAATCAACAACAAATTTAGAAAAAGAAAAATTAAATCCATTTTTAAAATTGATTTAGAACTCAATTTTGCTGAAAGTTTAATTTTAACAAAATCTGCAATTGTTCGTACACTCCATATAACAGTAATAAATTATCGTGGTAATTGTAGTAATAAATTACTACGACTGGTATCTCCAAAAAACAAAATTTTTTAATCAGACAGTATTATTATTCTTAGCGCATTATTATTATTGTTTAATTTTCCTTAAATAACTATAACAAATAAAAACTAATAAATGTATTTCTATTTGACAGTACAATGTCCTCACAATAATATACAAAAAGAAACTCAAAAAGAGAATAAAAAGATTGTTCGCATTTAATTTGGTAAATAAAAAAAGGTTATTTAATGTTTATTTAATAAAGCAAATATTTAATTTATTTAATAAATTAATTAAATTAAATAAATTTAAATGTATTAAGTCCTAATTAATTGGAACCGATATTAAAATCGAATAAATTTCAAAAGATTTAGATAAAATTAATATTCATACCACATGTCACATTTAAACAATTGACAATCTGTTATATGGGGTGTACGAACAATTGCAGATTTGGTTAAAATTTAACTTTTAGAAAAATTGAGTTCTAACTCAATTTTAAAAATGGATTCAATTTTTCTTTTTCTAAATTTGTTGCTGATGATTTAAGCTTTAATTTAAGCATAAAGCCAAGGTTATAGCACGTTTCAAAAAAAATTTTTTTTTTCAAGGTGTCAAGTAGTAGAAAACGCACATTTTTGACTTTTTGAACTTAATTTTCTCAAAAAGTTTACGTGATAGAGCAATTTCGTTTACGGATTCGTAAGCAGCGTAAAAAAATCTTTCGTAAGCGATGTATTTAAACCTTGGGTCAGAAATGAAGATTGATTTTGTCGGAGAGTAATAATAAATCAATAAAATAAAGCAGTCCAGCTTTTTTTAAATTAAAAACACAAAATATTAACTATATAATCAAACCTCTTTTTACAACACTTACAATTTTTATAAATACTGTGACATATAAATGTCATTTACGTAGAAAATAATTAATAACACAATGGCATAACTGCATTCAAATCGAAAAAAAGAATTGATATTAAAGGTTTATATTTTATTAAAATTGATAAACAGATGTAAAAACTGCACTAGAAAATAGGATACAATGCCAAACACCAAAAATATTTGTTGATTTTTCGATTTTGCAAAAAAAGAAAATAAACAAAAACATGTTCTTCTCAAAACAATGAAAATGCAGTTATAATATTCTGCCTTTCAGCCACAGAATTACACCAACAAAATTAAAACAGATACTTTAAAAAATAATTTATTAATGCTTTCAAACTATAAGCAAATAATTTCAGATTTTTGGGTTATGTTTGAGTTATTCGTTTGCCTTCAGAGATAGATTTGTAATTTTAATTACAATGTAAATACTTTTACTGTCCATAAAGTTTTACTAAATCACAGGAGTATAATGCACAATATTTTTCACTAAATCCGCATAATGTTTTAAAAAAATTAGACCATTAGTACTAGACTGGCTTAAATATTGCAGTTCATGTAAAAATTCGATGCTTTTGAACATAAAACAGTGATTTCTGATAATTCCGCTTCCTTTGGTCCATTCTGTTAAATTAGAACTTTAGGCATTATAAACATATTTTTAATAAAGGAATATAACACAATGCCGCACTATACTTAACGACGCTTGACAAAGCCAAGCATACCCGAGTCGAAATTTCGATGCTCTTTTGATCCTCTTGATGATCTATTGGTCCTCCTTTTGCTCTTTCGATCCTCCTTTTACTCTTTTGGTCCTCCTTTTACTCTGTTGGTACTCCGTTGGTTCTCTGTTAGTCCTCTGTGTATTTTTCCTTAATATATTTAATCCTCCGTTAGTCCTCTCTTTTCTCTTTTGATCCTCTGTGTACTTTTTCTTACTATTTTTGATGCTCTGTCGGTCCTCCTTTTTCTCATTTGATCTTCTCAATAATTTTCTTAATATTTCCCATGCTCTTTTAATTCTCTTGATGCTCTTTTGATCCTCTTGATACATTTTTAAAAATTTATACATTACTTTTATTTTATATTATTTTTGTTAACTAAGGGTAGATATAAAACAATTACAAATTAACATTTATTTTAGTTTTTAAATAAAAATAGAAAACGTTAAGAAAGCAAAACATTAATAATTTAGGGTATATAAATATATTACTATAATTAATTATAATTAAAACTTATTAGCTCTAGGAACTTTGACTTTCTAAATAAATAAAAAATAAATAATTTTAAAATATTCAAATGTGTAAAACTTTAGGTTCTTTGAATTTTATCTCTTTATATAAAAAATATCTAAAATTGCTTTCGACAAAGTTGTGGATCTAATTGAAATATGTATTTTATGTTTTTTTTGTGCTTTTTTAAAGAAAACCGACTATAAGGTTACGAGATTATTTATTTATTTAACAATCTTCCCCGCAGTCATAGATACAGGCTTTATAGGCGTCCCTTACTTTACCTATAAAAGTCCCCTATTTTTCACAAAAATCTTTTTAAAGTCAGGGAAATTTTTAAGACCTATTATTTTTCCAAACAATTAAATTTTTATCTTATAGTTTGAATTAAATTTAAACTTTTAGATATACTCTTTAAATCTGAATAAGTGAATATTCACTTATTTGTATATATGTCAAAAGTCTTCAATTTTTTCAAAAAGTGACTTTTCAATCTAAATAAGTGAAATTCTCACTCATTGTAAGTGCATGTATACACTTATTGAAAAAGTGGAAGACTTTAGACTTATTCAGATTTAGAGAGTATATATATATGTATGTATGATGAAAATGATATACATATTCCGCATTAAGATTAAAAAGTATTTTCCTTCTTTCCAGAAAATGCAACAGTGGAAAATCAATAGTGCAATTCATAATTTGTATCATAAGGACACTGAAAAAATAATATATTCTCATCATAAGCGTCGGTAGCGTAGTGGTTAGTGCGTTAGGTTATAAATGCGTTAGGTCGTTAAGTCGCGGGATCGAATCCCCACATGCGTTATTATAATTTATCTAAAAAATTTAGACTGTTTCCAGTTTGTGTGTATTAAGTGTGATAAATTGTAAAAGTGTAACATCACAGGAGAATTTTAAATATTTATTTTATATTTTTTTTCTAATTTTATTCATATTGATTTCAGTTTTATCCGTGAAAATAGATTCCTTTTTTGTTAGTTCTCTGCCGGTTCTCTGTTGATTCTCTTTTGAGTCTCTTTTGGTCTTCTGTTGATGCTCTGAGAGGGCCAACAGGGCATCAACAGAGGATTAACAGAGCATCAAGCGATGCTCTGTTGATCCTCTGTAAGTCTCTAAAGTTGCAGATTTGGAAATTTCCGCAAAATTCGAGCATCCACAGAGCATCGAGAGCATCGAAATTCAATGCGTTTGTTTCTATCTTTATGCTCTGTTGATCCTCTGTACACTGAGAGAAATAGATGGTAAAAACTTTAGTATCTTTGATGGTAGAGAGGTTATGTTACACTCTACCATCAGAGATGCTACACCGTACCATCTAGATGCTACATCGTACCATCCAGATGCTATCAGATGCTATCCCGTACCATCTAGATTCTTGTCCGTATATTTAAGATCAGATATGGTATCTGGTACCATCTAGATGGTACCCCGTAGCATCTATTTCTCTCCGTGTAACAGAGGATCAACAGAGCATCAGAATTTCGACTCGGGTATGTTTGGTTATGTTCTTATAATATAATGATTGCGCATGATCTCTTTAAAATAGGGACTAACTTGGCGTAATAAAATCTACCCAAATTGAAAAACCAATTTCAAACCCCTGAACGTAGCAAACAAGAATGGTTTTTATCTATAAAATTTTGTATAATTAGAAGTGGTTAATGACTGTTAGAGGTGTATTTTTCAAAAGTAAATATTATTTAGTCTATAAGAAAGATCAACTGAATTAATAATTGATATTTTTGTCTTTATTTTATTATTTTTAAAATCGGAAGCCTAATCGGGCCCAATTACAAGTTGGGTAACACTGGTAAAATTTCCACACGAGTTGTAGTGTCACCTGTATAGAAAAATCTTGATACTTCTCGACCCATGTAGTTGGAAAGCATACAAAACCTTTAGTTTCTCAGATACGGAAAGTTATAAATAGCAGAGCTACAAAGTTAGGAATTTCATACGTCACGTAGAGGATCAGGTAATGTGCATAATTCACGCTTTATCGCGATCTCTAGTATGCAACTATGGGCATAAATTAATCTTAATTTTCACTAGGGGTCGTATGATAACACACGCATCGCATCACCTCGACGAGTGACAAATTTTCTCGGAATTTATGAAATAGTCACACGCATCGCTAAATAACGTTATCATTCTCTCTCTCTCTCTCTCTCTCTCTCCCTAAATCAAATCAGCAAAAATTCCCCAAGAAAAAAATTTAAAGATCCTTAGAAAATTATTCAATGTAAACAAAAACTTACAGAATTTTAGAGGGCTAATACTCTAAAATTATTAGTGAATTTCTTCTTCTTTCATTATTAAATGTCACAAATATTGAATGTTATAAATTTTAATTATACAAACATAAACGTGCGCGTGTTCAACGAAAGATACAACAAATCAGTGAACCGTCAAATGCAGAAGAAACTATAATAAAACTAAAGCAACGCACCAACATGTTGTTTATCTCAAAGAATAATGCAAAGGGAGCAACTGAAGTACGAAAGAAGTACCAGAGAAGATCAGTACAAACATACAGAGAGAAATGTTTGCTTTTAACATTTGACTAGATGTCTTATCTGCATTGGAAATAGTGCCTTGTAACGTATGTGAACATATGTATACAGAGGAATCATTGTATGTATTCCCGCAGCTACAAGGATTTCTACCAGAAGAGAACTATAGATACACTTTTCAAGTCTTACTTTGGTACTTTAAGTTTAAACCTAAGCGCTTACAATGCTGTCGAGTTAGCCATGTGTTGCTAAAGATTAAGTAGGTTCTAAAGGTAAACGCTTACTCGCATACGAATCGGTTGAAAGTAGTTTCCAGAAAATAGCCAATTGATCAGCCTACTACATAACAATTTATTCTGAAATATTCCTCGTAAAAAACATTACGAATTGTAAGAAAAAAAACCTGAAAAAAAGTTTTCGATAAAGCAAAACTTCGAATTAATATTCAATAAATTTCTAATATTTCTGAAATAAAATCTGAATAATCCTCAAAAACAAGGGTGGAAATCATTTTCTCTAGAGTTAAATAATTGATATGGTTTTCAACTTATTAAAATACCATCGAATTCAGATATATAATTTTCAATAAATAGAGGTGTAAAGTACAAATTTCTCTTGTGGTAAAATAATTGACATATTTCATTCCTGTCATTAAAAATTTAACAAGTGATAAATTGAAATATGTAATGATTGTATTTGAATCGAATCCGCTATATAAACATTATTTGAATAAACACCTTTAAAAAAGAATAAAAAATCACCATTATCAAATAATAACTGAAGGTAATCGTTGGTTATTTTAGTTTAAACATAATTAACCACGAAATATCATTAAATTTTAACAGTTAATTACAATTTATTTGGAAAACGTTACCGCAGAGAAATTGTCAACACTTTAACAACATATAACGCATAATGAACTTGAACAAAGAGAACTTTGAAATATAATGATTACTGAATATCTCCGCTACAGTTTCTGTCAAACGAAATAGAGCACACAAAAGCACTATTTTGGCAAAAGGATTTATAAACTGCAATGAACAAATAATAAACAGTGAACGAGCAGTATGTCCAAATATTGACTACATTATTTGTTTCTATATTTTCCTATTTCTGACAGAATAAGCGTTTCCTCAATTATGTTGACCACATAGCAGAATGCTAAGTGCTCAGAGACCAAATTACAAAAATTTTTATACCAGAATGGGAGTTTCCTCCATTGTATTAATGTTACCAATACAATAAAATATTAAATGATCAGAGATCAAATTACAAAAATCTTTATAGTATCTAGAAATATTTCGAATTACTTTAGGCGTTTTTACTATATAGAAAAAAAAAGTAACATTCCGTTTACTCTTTTTCTCAATTTGGTTCAAATTTAATTAAGTGTTATATCACTTTTTACACGCACTGTAATTTTTCAGAAATAAAAATGAATCGATGAAAAACAGAAAGCAATGGACTCTTTGGAATTTTATTTTAAGAACTAAACAAAGCGGATTTGAAATACAAAATGAAAATGGTTAGGAAAAAAAATAATAAAAAAAGGCAATGTAGTGCGTACAGTGCAAATTGATCACTAGTATAATTTCCATAAACGAGTGTAATAGTGTGCAGGTGGGCAGGTGAACATCGATAACCTATCGTTAATAACATTATTGCCACCAAACAAAATCACGGTCGTTTTCACAATGAAACGTGAGTCACCGGTATAATTATTACCCCTGTATACGCACAGTTAAAGCTAGCTATGTTGCACATTCATATTGCAGTATCCTCTATCACATAATGGGGTTACTGTTTCCGAGGGAAAATCTGCTTTATTACTGTTCAATAACCTGACCATTTTTATGCAGGTTTAATCATTTTCCGATTTTCGTATTTATTTTCATCTAGATTGCTTTAAAATCCAAGACTTGTACTTTTATATATAGACAATATTTAGCATTTCCTGTTTTCTGGACTTTTATTAATAATTTATTATTTTAGCTCTAATTTTTCAACACTGTTGCTTGTAGAACATTCTATAACGGGTTTTAAACCATCTTTATTCTTCTCCAGAAATAAGATATAAATTAAATTAATAATCAGTCTTGAGTAAAATATTGACCTCATAATTTCATTTCTAAATTGTAATAAGGCAAAGAATATTAATTATTAATATTATTAAATATAATAATATAATAATATAATATAATATAATATAATAATAATATAATATATTAAATATAATATTAGATATAATAATTACAATTAATCAAGAATATTAATTAAGCTTTTCCAGAAATAAGTTTGCCAATGATTTTTTTTCCCCAATGCCTACTCTTCCCAATAAAAACTTTTCCCAAAATAAGTTTCCCAAACATATAATAATGTTGATGTTCGAAAATATGAAAATCAAAAAATATGTTTTTTGTTTCTGCAATCACTTCATTCCCCAGCAAAAAGCCCAAAATTGAAAATTTTCAATTATTATGAATTTCATTTCTTGTCTATTTTTGCATTCTATGCTGAGAATATGTGTGATTATACTAGAATTTGTCTACAATTCAAATAACATAAAAAATTAAGTATACAACAAAATCGACTTCACTAGAATTACAATGAGAAACTCTATTCTATCGTTTACTTCAGCCACTTGAGATCTTAACAAATCTAGCTTAGCGAATATTAAATTTAAAAAAAAACCTTGCTTATGATGTTTTCCTTAAGGAAATAGAATTTGTTTATTAAAAGTTACCGAACTGAAATTTGTTGGGCTCCAGACCTCATTCGAAGTCGCTTAACGACTTAACAACCAAAAAAATCTGACTTAGCAAACTTAACGGCGCGGTAGAACGACTTAATAAATATCCGACTTAAAGAAATTTACTTAACGAACCGACCGACTTAACTAATTTTCGACTTAATTAAATAAAATTTAACGACTGAATCGACTTAACTACGTAACAAACTTAACAATCTCACCATATTTGGCAAAATTTATCCAGTTAATAATCATAAAGTTTAACATCAATTTTCAATCGGCATAAGCAAAATTCTTAGTTAGGGGTCTTCCATAAAGCACGTAGCGTTATTTTTGATGATTTTTGACCCCTTTCCCCCTGGCGGAGCCAAGGGTAACTTTTTATTTAAACTCACCCCCCCCCCCTTCTCCATTGTGGAACGTAGCTTAATGGATAAATTTTTCAAGACCTGAATAGACTGTTTTTAAAATTTTATTGCCACTAATATATTTAAAATATAAATAATTTTCCTCATAACAGAGGCATAGATCAAAAATATAACCACGCAATAATACCGTCAAATGGGGTAACTTCGAACGGTTTTTGATGTTTTTTATTAATATTTTTTACAATATAATATTGAGTGACTTGACGTTTGGAATATCTTTAGAGTCTTGTGTGGTGATATTTGTAATAAAATTTTTTTGATCTATTTCTGTTATTTACTCTAAGGTGAAAAACAAGTGTCCGGAGTTAGCCTCCAAAGTGGGGTAACTTCGGACACTAATATATCATTTTTTGCGCAATTTAAACATATTTTGACATAATTATATTATTAAAGTATTTTTGTTTTAATAAGGAGATACTCTAAAACTTTCCAAATAGCTAATATAATTTTTTGACAAAAACAAATAAAATAAATTAATTGGATTGTTGGTCTACCATATTTGTTAACAGTTTGAATTTTCAAGTGATCGCTCAAAGTTCTTTTGTGTATATTTTATTTTTCAGATACTTTTTGAATGCTTAATTTCTTTCTTCTAATCTCTTAAATAGCTATTTAAATTGTGTTGTCAGAATAATAGCAGTTTTTTCAACTTTTTTCATCAAATTTATATATTTGTCTCATGTCCGAAGTTACCCTACAAAATTAGACTTCCTCAATTAAAACTCATTTTCTAAATAATTTATGAATTTAGGTTATTAAAATCAGTGTGACTTTTATGTTAAATAATAGTGTATTCAATTTAAAAAAAGAAATAGCACTTAACTTACATATATTCGTTAATAAATAAGATTTTTTTCACAAAGTGTAATAACCTCAAAAAATCTCTTCCGAATAAAATAATTTTTTCCTTGAACTTCTTTAATTATTTTTATTTTTCAAATGTCATATTATGTTCTTTGAATATTCAGTGAAACAAAACAAATGCTGATTATTTATAAAAACTATTTGATAGAATGGAAATACAAAATATTTACAAAAATTTACAAGTGTCCGAAGATAGAACTTTGAAAACTCCTTCGATTTTCAGCAACAGTTCATAATACATGAAAAAAGTAACCAAAAATTTTTTAATTCTAATAATAAACAACGTAACAATTAATAATTAAGCAAATCTGAAATAGTTTTTAACCTGAAAGTTACTTTTGTGAATTACAAAATTGTTATAAAATTTTGTAACGTCACATATTGTTTCATAAAAAAAGAATCGCCTTCAATTCCTGTTTAATATTTCGATAATAAAATAATTTTCGGGCTTCTTGCTGGAGAATGAAGTTGGTGCGAAAAAAAGAAAACATATTTCGAATTTCATGTTTTCTAATATCAACAAATGTTTGGGAAACTCATTTTGGGAAAAGGATCCACAGGGAAAAGTTTTTGTTATGAAAAATAGTTATTGGGGGAAAAAAGCATTGGGAAACTTATTTTGGGAAACGTGTACCTTTACCGAAGCCTGTAATTTAAAACATTTGAAAATATTCAGTAACTGTTAAAGTCAATTCTCACGAATCTCAAACTGATTTTTAAAAAAATAATCAATAAACCACAAAGGAGAGATTCTATAACAATAAGCAATTATGGGTATGAATTGCAAAATTAAAGGAAAAAGCAGGCCAACGTCTGAAAGATGGGTAAACTTGAGCAAATATTTTTTTTTGTGCCAATGTAGTTTTCTACGGGATACCCTTTAATTAATTAGTGCACGAGAGCACGAAGATCGCAAATTAAATACCGAGGGAGCACTGAGGGAAGAAGAATATGGGTTGCAGAAAGGATATAGGTATATTCCTAAATCGAAGTCTTAGAATATCCCAAGTGATTAAATTACCCTATCAGTTTATTAACTTATCTATACTAAAATACAATCAGTAAATGATCCCATTAAAATGCTATTTATGAGCTATTTTGTTGTAAAATTCAAGCGATAAAAAGCATTAAAATCGAATGATTAAATATCATTAACCAGGTTATTTGCTTGTCTTTTGTCAATTTTGTTATTCAGACTGCGGATGATAATAATTAAATGAGAATGTTATGAAATACAGGGAAAATAAGCGTATTTTTACAATGGGAACAATATGTGTGTATAAAAACAGAAATGAGTTACGATAACATTTCAGAGTGGCCTTAATAGCATCTGTGAACACGTCACTTTTTCTTTTCTTTTTTTTTCACGAGCAAATACGTATTTACGTATAAAATCTTTGAAAAAACAACTTGCAAGGTTTATTACTTTAATACTTAAGGGCTCGGCAAGTTCTCAACATCGAGATAAATGTTTAATGTGAGTTTAATTCGATCATAAGCACTTTTTAATATCGCCTGTATTAAACAAGGCAAAATGTTTATAAAGAATGTAAACACTGATAAGAAAAAGTTCATTATAGTAATTTATATATTTTGTATTTACTAATGAAACCTATTAAAAAGTAAACGTTTAATTCAACTTTTTGCTAAAAATTGTCTGCCTATAATAAATGCAAGCAGAAAATATTTCCTATATACAAATGACAAATGCAACATTACTACCACAAATTGCAAACATTTTAGTAATTTTTCCATCTGCCGGACGACTCACAAATATGTAATGATTCAATATCGACATTCAGCGCCAGAAATTATTTATTGGATTTTCGGAAAAGGGTTTCATAATTCTGAGTGAGAATGTAGTTTATTTATCGACCATTAACTCACCACTACTGAAAATGCTATAATTGAGGGGTCATTAAATTCATTAAAGTGTTACACGAGAGCGCAACTCTGTTTTTATTGCAGCGGAAAGAACCTGAATAAACGTGTGTAAGAATATTAAGAAAAAAAAAAAAAAAAGTATACGACATCACAAATTGTATGAAATTTAAGGCGAAATGAAATAGAAAAAGTACAATAAATTAATCAAGTCAGAAAGACGTAATAAGTGTCAGACTTATTTATATCAAAAATCCAATTTTAGTGAGATATTAAAGGGAAGACTGATTGTCTCTAATGATGTAGCTCCAAATTAGAAAAAAGTAAAAAAAAACTTTGCCATCATTATTTTAACTCGAGACTATCGTGATTTTAAATTTTAAAAAGTTATTTTATTTGAATTCAAATAAAAAAGCTTACGTGTTAAAACGTATCAAATTAATAAATCAGCTTGATGAGTTTAGTAACGAATAAAAATTTAAAAATAAATAAGTTTATTTAATACAAAAATATAAAATTCTCTTTTTGATATCTTCATAACTTAAATTTTAATTATAATTTATTTTTGCGTGTTAAAAAAAAAGAATAATAAAACTTTGATTATTATTTTGTTTTAGATCAAAGAAAGAAGCGATAATAAAATGAAAAAAGAAGATTTATTTGGTATTCGATTGGCATTCAATTGGTGCGAAGGTGAAAATTCAAGTAGCTGTGAATG
The DNA here is from genome assembly GCA_037103525.1 of Ganaspis brasiliensis. Taxonomy (NCBI): domain Eukaryota; kingdom Metazoa; phylum Arthropoda; class Insecta; order Hymenoptera; family Figitidae; genus Ganaspis; species Ganaspis brasiliensis. The sequence continues at coordinate 1,093,933 of JAZKLR010000457.1, read as the reverse complement.
GCAACAGAGGAATTTATAGGAAGACAAGTGGGTGGAAGTTTCTCCTGATCCCCATTCGATGGGAAATGATGATTAATTTATCGACTGAACGTAAAACCTTTTTTTAAAAATGTGCGGTTAGAAAATTTCATGTAAAAGTTTAATTTTAAGTTTCTAAATTATACTCAATTTCAAAAGTAAAAGAGAACTATGTTTTGCTACAAATATTAGAATTGAAAAAAAAAATTCAATTTAAATAAAAAGCTTGAAAAGCACAATTTTTTGCTCTGTTTATAATTTGTAAATGCAAAATATTCGAAATACTTTTATCTTATGTAAATATCAAAATTTACAGCAAAATATTTTTTGCTCTGTTTATAATTTGTAAATGCAAAATATTCGAAATACTTTTATCTTATGTAAATATCAATAAAAACGTTAAATTTAATATTGTTATATAAGAAACATGTAATTAGAAATGCTATAATATAAAAATATATTTACACGGTGTCCAGCTATTTTTGAAAAAAAATTAAAGCCTTTTCAAGATTTTCAAAATCGAAAATAAATTATCAATGTACACTTTTTAATAATTGAAACAGTCGCTAAATACACTTTTAAGCTGGAGTAAATAATTGGAAACTTCACTAAAAAATAATTAAATTTGAAGAAAAAAATTAAACAAGTATAGGTGATACATAAAAATTGAAGAAAGAGGTAAAAAATTAAAAATATATAATTGAAAATTTAAGAAAATAATTATACAATAACGCAAATAATTGAAATTTAAAGAAAATAGTAGATGAAAATTGAAGAAAATGGATTTTATAAAAGAAATATATTTGAAGTATTAAAAGGAAAAAATTTTAAATCAAAAAATATGATTGAAAATATTTTCAAATAAAATTTAATTTTTATCAAAATACAAAAAAATTTAATAAAATAATTGAATCCAAAAAAATACATTTTTAATTAAAATTGTAAAGCGTAGACGATATATAAAGACTACAATATTTGAAAATATCGAAAAATACAATTGAAATTGGAGAAAATAATTAAAAAATGAAGAAATTAACTGTCGAAAAAACTAAATAATAATTAAAAATGACGCAGCTATTTAAAAAACTAATGAAGAAGTTATTAAAAAATTGCAAAAAATAATTGTAATTGTAAAAAAAAAGAATTAAAAATTTGAAAAATAAAGAATAAAAGTTAGAAATGAAAGACATTAATTATAGATAAATGAAGAAATAGATCTAATATTTAGAAAAATAATTTAAAAATTGAAGGATGTAATTGAAAATTGGAGAAGAAATTTTAAAAATTAAAGAATATAATTGAAATTCCAGAAATCAATTTAAAACTGAAAAAATAAAATAATTAAAAATTAAAAAGTATCAATGAAAAATAAATAAAATCATTTAAAAATTGAAAACATTGACATCTTAAGAACATAATTAAAAATGTATTTGAATAATCAAAAAATATATATATACAATTTTAAAATTGAAAAATGAAAATGAATACAGATGACAATAATTTAAGATTTATGTGTATAAATATAATTGAAATTTGCACGAAAGTATTTAGAAATTCAAGAAATTAATTGAAAAAAGAAGAATAAAAGGTTATAAAGCCAAACACTGCAAAAAAAGGTGTCTTAAATTGTTCAAAAACGTCTTAAACTAAGACATTTTTTTGTGTCTTAGACATCAAAAGTATCTTAATTTAAGACATTTTTGTCCAATTTAAGACACCATATTTTTGCAGTGAATACGAAAAAAATGTAAATTAATTGAATATCGAAGAAATTAATGTCAAAAATTTAGGATATAATTGTAATTTGAAGAAAATAATTTTAAATAGACGAGAATAATTGGAAAATAAATTAAGAAATAGAAAATTTAAAAGATTTTTACAAAATATTGACAGATTGAAGAAATAATTTAAAAAAGATGAATATCATTGAAAAATTTGAAAAATACAATTGATATTTCAAGAAAATAAATAAAAATGTAATAAATTAATTGAAACAAAAGTAAATAAATTTTTTTTTAATTAAAAATGAAAAAATGAATATACAAAACAATAATTGAAAATACGTATTCAAAATTATAAATAAAATTTGTAGACAATAATTTAAAAATGAGGAATTTTATTTGAATTAAAAATAATATCAATAATTGAGTATTAAAGAAATTAATTTAAAGATAAGTAAATAAATAAATTATTGTAGAAAAAAATTTTATATTGAAAAAAATAATTAAAACTTAAAAATATAATTGAAAAAATTGAGGAATGCATACACTGCAAAAACAAATGTCAACAAATGTCTCAAATATGGGGACACAAGACACATATTGTGTCTCACTCTGAGACATATGGGTCTGAAAGTGTCTCATTTTGAGACATATTGTCCCAGCAATTTTTACAGTGTAGGTAGATCGTTTGAATTTGTAATAAGTAACATTTTTTATAAATATAAAAAAAGACGAAATTTTAAGAATATTCCTCTATTGACAAAGCCTCAAAGTAAAAAGTTTTTCACCACATATAAAAATATTTTTAAAATCAATTTCAGCAAATTTTGAAAGATCCAATTGTACATTTTTTAGAAAAAATTAGGTTGAGCTAAAATTTGTTGTCAAATAATAATTATTTTACATGTTATGTTTTTTCTTTCAATCCAGGTTAAAAACTGTAATTTTAATCCAATTTTGACAAATAATAGGTCGTTTATTCGTTGAAAAAATGTGTACCATGTTATTTGTAAGATTTTGTTAAATATTATTTTGTTTAAATAATACGCAAAAAACAAATTTTATTTGTCTAATAACTATGAAACAAAATATTTTTTAACAAAACCCAACGAACAAAACTGTAGATAATTTTTCAACGAGAAAAATGAGTTATTATTTATTAAAATTGAATGAAATTCAAGGTGATTTCAAGGTTTTCAAGTTTGCTGGACACCCTGATCATTGTAACTTATAATTATAAGAAAAAATCGTACGCTGAGGGGAATCGAACCCTGAATATGACTAGCTCGAAACATGAAAACTAACTGTAACACCAAATATCTTAATATTTTATCTCTCACAATCAGTTGTAGTTAAAGAAAAGTAGTTAAAATGAATTACACATTTCCTGTACATGTTGAAAGTTAAGTTTATACTTAAAATAAATTTTTTTTTTAAAACGTGAAACATAAGCGAGATGCCTGATTTAATTTCACGAATTGCCCATTTCCCGAAAATCCCATTCTAGCTTGGAGAAGGTCGAACGTTTAAAGAAATCTCACATCTCTATTTATTACCGATTGTTGAAAGGCACTGGCTGATAAGGAAAAAACGCTGTGTCGAGTTCTATCGACTTTTAAGAAAGCCAAGTACTGAGTCGTAAAAGAAGACGCAAAAAGAAAGCGTATAAAAAACCAGGAATGAAAAGAAATGCGAGTTCTAAAAAAATATATATCATGTTTCATTTAATTCTTTATTACCACTTAAAAAGATAAACATTTTTCCGACGCTTTATTGCTTTAAAAACGAATTTTTATTCTTAAAAGGCTTTCTTTATAATTGAAAACAAAAACAATCTTCTAATTGTCCATTTTTTTTTATGTTTTTCGGAAAACCAAATACTTTAAAAAGTATAATAATTAAGGAGAATTAAATAATAGATTTAACATGGAAAAAAAATATATAAATTAGAAAAAATAAAAAAGGAATCAATTTATTTTTACGATAAACTTTTTTATATAAATATGAGTAAATATTTAGAAAGAAATTTGAGGTTAACAGAAAAAGGTAGTAAAGAGCGTTTAACTTGGCAAATCTTACAAACAAGTGTAAACCCTAAATACGTTTTCTTGGCACAAGAGATTTGCCGGGACGTCGGTAAAACGGGATTCTTGAGATTATCACGTGGCGTGAAACCAGTTTAAATCCGTGCGTGGGTGGTGAAAAGGGAATGAGTTAAAGACCAAGAGAAGAGGATATGTGAGAAATTTCAGACAGAAGGTTTGCAGAGACTATTCGAAAAAGTTTTATTTTTCATCAAATTTACTTAAGCAATTGTAAAGAAATAGAGAATACAAAACGACGACTATTTTCCGAGAAGCATTTAGGTAATGAAAAAAAGAAAGATAACTTGAATCTCTATATCACTGTTACATGTCCCTCTTTTTTTTGTTTTTGTTTCTTGTTTGAGAAAAAAATTCATTTCAGAAAAGAGTTATTTTAATTAAAAAGAAGCCCAGATATGTTCTCTTACGTAAAGGACGTGCACTTAATTAAATTGGTTAAAATGTACCTTTGGAACTTTATAATTCCAATAAAGATTCAAAACATTCTCATTCAAGAAAGTAAGAAAACTGGAAATAATCTGATCAATTATAGAGTTAACGGATCCATACATTTCTCTAAGATTCGAATTGCAAATCTTGTTCTAAAAAAAGGATTTTTAGAATTGTGTTATCCTACAATGGACGACATTTATAAACCAATATTGAATTTCAATTTCAAGAATAGAAATATTCAAAAAGTAATTAGTCTATTTTAGAATGTTTAAAAATGTCTTTATAATCAAATGCATTTAAAAATATAAAATTTCTGTCTAAATTAAAATTATAGAAAAATTTCACTATTTTGCAGAAATACACTGTTGATTCAGTGAAAAAATATGTTAACTTCACAGATTCGTCACGCTTATTGGAAACAATATCACAGTTATCGCTGATTCAGATTTAGAGAGCAAAAACAACTCATTACTCATTGGAAAAAATTCTTTTACAGAAAAAAAACTTCAATTTCCATGTCATTTGTTAAAGTAAAAATTGCACTGAGAAAAATGAATGTTTACACTGAGAGAAAAATGAATGTTTAGAATTAGATGTTTAAAACAAGATAGTAACGCTTAACCTCTAAATATTAAAGGTTAACATCTAAGATATTAAATTTTAACATCTAGATATTAAAGTTTAATATGTAGATGTTAACCCTGAACATCTAGATAGCTGTCCCTATGTTAAATGATAAATATGTTAAGCGTTAACATCTAGATGTTAAGGGTAAACATCCATTTTTCTCAGTGTAGAATTAGATGTTAAAAACAAGATAGTAACGCTTAACCTCTAAATATTAAAGGTTAACATCTAAGATATTAACTTTTAACATCTAGATATTAAAGTTTAATATGTAGATGTTAACCCTAAACATCTAGATAGCTGTCCCTATGTTAAGTGATAAATATGTTAAGCGTAAACATCCAGATGTTAAGGCTAAATATCTATTTTTCTCAGTGTGGAAAAACAAACTAAAACATTATAACAAAAAGTAATTAAACATTAATTTGGAAATAAATTATTTATTATTATAACTCTGCAGAAAAATGAGCCTTAATTAAAAAGATAATCTTAATTTTAAAAATTACACAAAAATAGTTGAATTTGCAACGATTTTTAAGAATAAATCTTTTTATTTTGTCGTCGCTAATCATTTTTTTGGGCTTATTTTTGAAGATAAGTATTTAAAAAAAGAAAAATTGTCTATTATATTCTATTTGTAAAAAGAAGAACTTTTATTGCTTTATTTAAAAAAAAATTGTTTACTTACTACATTTTAAAGAAAGAAAGATATTTTGTAGAATTTAGATTTCACAAAAAAATTATCTGGGTCAATTAAAGGAATAATTATCATTTTTTTTATACATAAGTATTTATTTATTATTAGACCAAAACAATTGAAAATGGAGAATATTAGTACACGGAAAAAAAAAATACAACTGCATCAATGAAACTTTTTTCCATAATGGCTAAACATTTAGCCAAAAATGAACGAGCGATATTGCCAATATCACTGTTTTGGCAAAATTGAAAATCGTCGCTCAATTTTTCCAAATTAGAGAAAGTGTATTACTAATTTATATATTTGTCAGTTTAAAAGAAAGATATTGAAATTCTGTGATGGAAATATTTAAAATGTATAGCCAGAAACTTGATTTTAATAAATAGTTAAAAAAAAAGCATATGAATATGATTTTGCAATTAGACTTAATTTTAAAAAAAGGTTATTTAAAATTGTGTTTATGAAAAATCATCGGCCAAGACGCTCGATTGCGTAATTCTAATCTCATGTCATATCTCATCTCACTACCTTTCAAAATTTTAATTATTTTGACAATTTCAACTTGAAACATTCTCGTGGTTAGGTGTTGTTTATTTTTATTTTATCAGATAATAAATATTGCAATTTTTATTAAAACATTAAATAAATAATGAAAACATTATTAATTATTTTGAGTGAAATGCTGTGAAATGTAGTGACAATTAAAAAAGGAATCAAGAAGGACTGTGATTAAGACAAAATAAGTTAATAAAATTATAATTTTGTATTTGTATTTTTATTTCTAAAACAATAAATAAATTTAAATATGTATTTAGTTTCGTCATTAATATGTAATTTAAGTTTAAATTGAAATGATTTTCTGGTATTTTGATAAGTAGTTTTTGTTATTCTTAGTTTCACTTAAATTAATTATTATTGAAAAGTAGGGTTATTAAAATTCTAAATAAACTTAAAAAGTTTTTAAACCACTAAATATATTATTTAATAAAGGTTTTTTTAATGTTTATTAATTGGATTTTAAATTTTCATTTTACGTTTTTTTTCTTTAGGTATTTAATAGGTACTTATTATAGACAAAAAGTAACATTTTTACTTAAACCTACATTAAATTTATTAATTAATTTAAATATAACAACATATTAGCTTTAAATATTTTATTATAAATGTTATTTTTTAAAATTAAATCATATGACTCGTTATTTACAGAATTAAAAACACTTTGATATTTGTAAACAAAAATTAAAGGTTATTTTAATAAACTTTAAAATAAGAAAACCTATTTATTATTCATTATGCAAAATTATATATTAATAATTAAAATTTTAATTAATAATTAATAGTAATTGATAAAACTAAATTTATATTTAAATTTATTTATTGTTTTAAAAATATTAATATTAATACATAGGTAATTACAATTTTCTGAACTTATTTATTCATGTTTATATTTCTTCTTCTTTCTTCTTTTCACTTTAATACTATAATTTGGCTCAAGATAATCATTATTAATATTTGTCTTTAATTAATTGTAAAATAAATATTAAAATGTTTATTATTAGCAGGTTAAATAAATATAACCACGTGAATGTTTCGGACTGAAACTGTCAGTTTTCGACTGTTTATTTGTTTCGGAGATTTTCACTATCGCTAAATCACTAAAGTTCGTATCAAGAAATTGACTATACCTATAGCTGACCTAAAGGTGCGTTTCGCTGTTACATTTAAAAAGTTTTTCTATTTTGGTTATTTAAGAAGAATACATAATTTACTAAAATACGAAATTCCGAATTTCAGCAATAACAAAAGAAATACCAATTTATTAAAACAGCTTACTGAAAATACCAGAAACATTTATACAAATTAACAGTACATTTTCTTATTATAGCTCTATTTCCAAATTCGATGGTTCGCCACGTTAAATTTTTTTCCGTGTAACAGAAAAATTAATAAAACCTTAAAAAACCACTTTCAGAAAGGTCGTATTGACAATAGCGTCAAACTAAAACATGTTTTTTGACTGAAAGAAGTTGAATAAAAATTAATTTTAAACATCTTTGAAAGACCTAGTTGACAATTTTTGTTAAAAAAATAGATTGAATCAGAATTTGTTTTCAAATAATAATCATTAAATATTTTGCGTTTTTTCTTTCAGTCCAGAAAAAATCGCAATTTTTATAAAATTTCTACAAACAATAGCTTTTTGAAATATTCTTTCTATACGATCGTAATTATTTTTATAATGTAAAAAGTTTATTGTAAAAACAATAGGTACATTTTCATTTATTTAATATTACCATTGTCGAGAATATTTCGGACATTAAAACAAGCTATGATTTATAAGAACTTGAATAAAATTGCCATTTTTCTCTGGAATAAAAGAAAAAACACAAAATGTTAAATAATTATTATTTGTTGAAAAAGTTGTAATCAACCTATTGTCTCTTGAAAATTTTACAACAAGAGCTTTCAAAATTGTTTGAAATTAATTTATAGTATATTTTTATTTGCTTTAAAAAGCACTTTTTAGTTTGAGGTTATTTTACGATCACCACCCTCTTTAAATAAAAAATAATTACTGTAAAATATGAGTAAGACTAAAATATAAAATATTTTTAAAATTACTAAGACAACAAAAAATGAAATTAAACAAAAACAGTTTTAAAAATTTACAAAAGTTATTTAGAAACGTAGAAAAACTATTTGTTTAAATAAATCACTTAAAAAAATAAAAATCGGTAAAAAAAGGAAAAGAACTTGAATACATATTCATAATGACGAAAAATTAATTTAAAATTAATTGAAATAGTAAACATAAGAAAAAATAAAATAAATAAAAATAAAATGTAAAAATAAAGAATATGTGTATGTGTAAGTTCGCGTGAAAAGGCCCCACTTCGTCACTATTAGACTTTTATCTATATGTTCATATTCCTTATTAAATTTCGAACAGTTTGAGAGGTCTTGACACTTTTAAATGAAAAATTCACAAAGTTACAAGCATTCAAAGTTAGAAGTGTCGAAATCCTAGTTTTGAGAAAAACGAGTTTAAAGTTTAAGATTACCATTAGCATCCATGCATTTTAAAAATTAAAAATTACATTACTTTGTGTTTTTAATTACAATAAAGTTATGACAAACGCATGATTCGACGTAGAACATTACGTAGTTTATTTTTCATCAATAAAGAAAAATTCGTAGATCTGAACTTCCTTCAGAAAAATGCGAATATCTCGGAGAATAAAATCGACAAAGTAAGCCCTTTTCATGCGGACGTACACATATAACATATAATTATAAATAAAAATAATAAAAAAATCAAGAAATAGAATAAGCAAAATAACCAGAAATGTATAAAAACGTACAGAAAATCTCAAGAATAAAAAAAAATAATTGAAAATAATTAATTAATAATAACAATTAAAATTAATTATTAAATAATAACAGGCATCACAGTACCTTTTATCTTAAAAAAATGTGAAAAGGTGAATTTTTTCCCTGGAAAAGGTGACAGAAAGGAGACAAAAAATATAATAAACAACAAACTGGAATGTGTTTAAAACAGGGTTGCTACTTTTTCAAAACTTCAATATTCAATGACTTCCAGGTTATCCAGACCATTTTTCATCAAATTCCATGACCAAATATAAAATAAATAGCAATATTAACACGCGCCCAAGGCACAGTGGTCTGAAATTGGAATTTACTGTTCAAAATCGACTACAGGTCACAAATCTTAACCGAGTTCAAAAGTTTTTTTTTTAAATTATCAGCTATAAATTCTTTAAAAAATGGTCTTTCTCGATTTTTAAATTAATTATTTATAACATTTATAAATGTAACAATTTTCTTAATTATTACTATAATTGCAAATCAAAATTTATCTAACTATAAAAATTAATATTTACTTTCTTTAAAATGTTCGCAGTTTTTTTGACAGCTGTCAACTGTCAAATTGACATAAAATTCTTATTTAGCGACACCAGAAGACCCTTTTACTGTCATTTTTGTCAAAGAAACTTACTTTATAAAAAAGTTGACAATTTCACTCGAAAGTTATATAATTAAGTAAATTGTTTATAATAATTATTTTATCCATATATACAATTGTTTAAACCTTAAGCGATTGCTAAATATGATTTTGATGGTTAATATGTGTCTGTGCTATTATTATTTTTATTTTTTAAACACAACTATTTTTACAAAAAACATAATTTCTTCTCCTATTTATTTATTTATAAATGTTATAAATAATTAATTTAAAAATCGGGAAAGACCATTTTTTTTTAAGAATTTATCGCCGATCATTTAAAAAAAAGACTTTTAAAATCGGTTAAGATTTGTGACCTGTAGTCGATTTTGAACAGTAAATTCCAGTTTCAGACCACTGTGCAAGGGCGCGAAAAACTTTGCATTGTTTTTAGTCATTTAAAACTATAAATTTTTGCAAATGCAATAAATAATTAAAATTATGAGAATAATTACAAAATTAAATAACATATCTGAAAAATGACGAAAATAATGAACAATTGAAAACAAAATTCAAAAAATGGCTAGACTAATACACGGCCGAACAAAAAAATTGAAAAAATCCAATAATTATAAAATTTTAAGAAAATAACTGAAAATTAAAAAAATTGCAAATAATAATTGAAAAGTTTTGGAAAATAATTAATAATTGTAAGAAATAATAGAAAAATGACTAGAATAATTGAAAAATTGAAAAAATATATGAAAACTGACGAAAAAAATTTACAATTAAAAACAAAATTCGAAAAATGATTAGATTAATAGAAAACTAAAAGAAATAATTGAAAAAATTATGCAAGAAATATTAAATTAAGAAATTAAGAAAATAGAAAAATTAAGAAACTTATAGGAATAATTGTAGAAAATAATTACAAATTGAACAACTGGATTGAAAATCGAAAAAAATTAAAAATTAAAAAATAGAATTGAACTTTAAAGAATATAATTAAAAATTGAAAAAAAGTAATTAAAAAAGCTGAAAATTGTAGAATATAGAAGAAAATAATGAAAAAAATTAAGAAATAAATTGAAAATTTAAGAATTTAATTCAAATTTGAAAAAAATAATTGATAATTGAAGAAAGTTAAGAATTACTGAATATTGAATGAAATAATTAAAAATTGAAGACTGGGATTTCAAATTAAAAATAATAATTAAGAAAAGAAAATAATTAAGAATTGAAGAAATAGATTAAAGATTAAGGAATTAAATTAAAATTTTAAGAAAGTAATTGACAATTTAAAAAAAATTAGGAAACTGTCAAGAATAATTGTCAACAGAACCAACTATTAAAGAATAATTATAAACTTCAAAAATAATTGTAAATTAAAAGATTTGAAGAAAATAATTGAAAATTGCGGAAAAAATTAATAATTGAAAGAAATAATTGAAAAATTAAAGAAAATATCTTAAATATGACGAAAATAATAGACAAATGGAAACAAAATTCGAAAAATGGCTAGATTAATAGACAGCAAAAAAAAAGAAATTGAAAAAAAATAATTATAAAATTTTCAGAGAATAATTGAAAAAATTGTAGGAAATAATTATAAATTGTGGAAAATAATTAACAATAAAGAAATAATTGAAAAATGAGGAGAATTATAATTGGAGAAAATATTAAAAATTGAAGAAATAAATTGAAGATTAAAGAATTAAATTAAATTTTAAGAAAATAATTGATAATTAAAAGAATAATACTTGAAAATTGAAAAAAAAATTCGAAAGCTGTCGAGAATAATCGACAACAGAACAAAATAATTAAAAAAAAAATTTCAGGATAATTAGGTACAAAATTGAAGAAGAATATTAAGTTGTCAATTAAAAACTGAAGAAAATTATAGTAAAAATTTTAGGAAATAAATGAAAATTTATGAAATCAATTGAAAATTAAAGAAGATAATTAAATAATTATATTAAAAGTTCAAAAAAATAATTGCCAATTGAAAAAAGAAGAGATTTTATTCAACACTGAATAAAATAATTGATTGAAAATTTAAGAAAATAATTAAAAATGGGGGAAATAAAATAAAATTTTAAGAATTAAATTGAAATATAAATAAAATAATTGAGATTTGAAAAAAAAATTACAAAATGACGAAAAAGGTATGTTATGGTAATGTTAATTCTATTTACATAAATAGCAGGAACGCAGAAAAGATTAGTTAACTATTTATTCGACTCTATTCTTTTTTATGGCTTTTTTTATTATTAAATCGGATTTGTTGTTGTTGTACCAATCATCAATAAAACTAAATTCAAACATTAAATCTGAATTTTATGAACATACTTCGAAATATTTACAAAAAATTGTATATTTTTGATCCCAAAAAAGGTGAAAAAGATGTAAAAAGGTGACAAGTCATCAAAAAAGGTGAAAAAGGTGACAAATCATTAGATACGGTGAAAAAGTTGAAAAAATTGAAAGAAGGTGAAAAGGTGACTGTCTGTGATGCCTGTAAGAATAAAAAAATGTTTAGAAAATGGATAAAATAATTTAAAATGGGTAAAATTACCAAAAGACCAAGGAAATAAGTAAAAATTAACAAAAACGATTTCTTGAAAAATATAACAAACCATATAACAAACAAATTTACCCGTATATTTGTCTTAAATAAATAAATAAACCAATATTAATCTAAATATGTAAATTGGCTCAAATAATTTTCTTTCAGTGTCTATTATGTGAAAAAAAATATATTTGTACAAAATATTTTGTATATGTTAATGATAAATTTATGGTAGCAAAAATCTTACCATTTGAGAAAAAATTGAAAATAATATTGAGAAAAAAACTATTATCTTTAAAGGATAATAAAACCTTTTAATGGTGCTAAGAGAAAATCCTTTTGCCGACAAAAAGGACTCAATAGTGTAAAATATCCCAATTATTCTTCTTACCCTGAGAGAAAACATTCAGCGGTCGGTATTTGAACTTTTGTTGCTAAAGGGGTTGAATTTCGGTCGGTAATGCAGGAGGGATGAATTTCTTGATAAACTGTTCAGAAAAGTCGTTTTGCTTCCAAAGGGTAGATATTACCGACACAGGATTAAAAGGATATTTTAACATACCAGCCAAGAAAGCAGGCGGAAAAAAATCAATAAAGTAACAAATCATAAAGAAGAAAGGGACAAGAGATATTAAAATTTTAAAGAAAAAAGAAAGAATATTACAAGAGATTTTCTAAATTTGTATAAAAATTAAATAAATACATTGCTGAATTATAATTTATAATCAGAATAGTAACTTTTATTTATGTTATATAATTCATAAAATATTTACCATTTTCTTTGTTTATATTTGTTTTTCTACTTTAGGCTTCATCTGTTTTATATTCTTTTGAAACTGTTTATTTCTTAAAGCACATAACTTTATGCACATAACTAATTGAAATATTTTTGTAAAAGCTAGATTAAAAGCAGACAAAGTCATAATAACGAAGCTTATTGAAAATATGCTTGAAATGTACTTAAATGGTTTCTTAAAATTAAATAAGAGTTAAAGGAACAAAAGCCTTTTTGCAAATTAAAAAATTATTCTTCTTGAGCTCACAAAGTAATGGATGTAACTATTTGAATAAATAGAAGAAAGAATCTGACGGCATACCATTGATACGTGACTTGGTAGTTTAAAATAGTTGAGAATATGTAAGTATGAATCTCAGGGCACGTAGAAGAAATTCTTTTCTGAATTACGAAAAAGAAATTACAAGGGTGAGTTGAAGAATCTCTAGAAAGTGTAATGTACCCTACTAAAGTCACAAAACAAAATTCTTCTAAAAGTGAACGATTGCACAAAAGAATCACGTGTAGTGTATAAAAGTACAAACATAAAATTCTAGGAATTTTTATATCCACTTTCTACCATGTAACAATGATTTTATAAAATGGATTTATTTATTTCTTACTTTTATTATTTATTTATTTACGTTAATAAAATCATTTCAATAGTTGAAATAGTTTTATAATAAATAAATTGATGTATAAAGAAATGGCAAATCTTGTAAATTGCAAAAAAGTCAATTTGAATAACAATGAATGATTTATAAATTTAAGAAGTTTAGACACTCGAGAGTGTTACAAAGATTTAAAGTATTAAACTTATTACGAACCTGTAAAGACTTTGAAGTAGAACTCGTGCTCCGAAGTTTCTGAAAACAAAAAATAAGAAACAAATTACTTTGTGATTGCCAAAAAATAAAATCGCTTTTCTTTATAATTTCTTACAACATTAATAAAACTTGTTACCAACAAAAATTGAACTTTGCTAATGAAAAACTTTGTTAACGAAACATTATTCTAACCAAAAATAGCAGGAATTTAATTTAAACTTTAACGATTGTATATGAAAAACTTTAATAATATTTCAGATGACTTAAATCACACGCGCTAAAGACTTGAAATTCATTTTAAAAATGAAAATATAATTTTCATCAATGTGAGTATTTTTTTCTTTTAATAAAAAAATAAATAAAATACTGTTTTTATAATTTACTACTGTAGAAAGCAAAATATTGACGATTAAATAAATAAATATGCAAATTTGGTACAAAACGTGAAAGTAAACAAACGTGTTTTTATTATTGACTCGAACTGACCAATACTTTAAATTTTATTTATAAAACTTCAGCAAGCGATAAATTCGTTTTACCAGATTTTTTAAAAGAAAAAACTTTTTCAAAATAATACATTCACGTTATTTTTAAAATAAAAATAATCATCAATTAACTATTTCATAAAAAAAAAAAAAACAGAAGCGATATTCAAATTATTATCACAAAGAATAACAATTATTAACTATAATTATAAATAAACCATTAGATGCATTAGTGCACTAATCGTACATAATTATAGAAATAATTAAAAGATTTGCATAACACTTTCATTGAAACAGATATAGGTTTAATGCTAGTTAATGAGAATCGATTAAAAACTACCAGTAATGATGTTAATTATGTTTCTTAAGTGCCGTTGATCAAAGTACTTTGAACTGGTTTCCTTCTTACCATAACAAATACACAGAAGACCACTGAATAAATTATTTGAAGAAAGTGATCATCTGTCAGTTTGCAGATAAACTGCTAGAAAAGCAAATGAACTTTATCGCAAATAATAATTGAACGATTCGATAAATTTTGAGCCTGGAGACAAAAAAGCGTGACTGTTGGGGTCGATAGGACCCTCGTAAATTTACGAAAACGGGAGAATTCATGACATTTGGCGTGTCCTTTTGAGGTGGGGGTGTATAACACGCGACAGAGAAAAGAGATAGAGTGCATATAAGATGAAATGAAAGGGAAATAGTAGAATCAGCGAGAGCGAGTGAGATAGAGGTTATATACATTTTGACACATTATCCAGACACGAGATGCCTTCTCTTTTTAATTTCAAGCATGAATCTCACTTTATCTGTAAATAATTGGCACGAATCCGATAATCAGTTGTCTTGGCAACGATGCTAACTGAACAAATACACGGTGTAAACAAATACAAATTCCGATTGTCATAGAGTGTCAAACAAACGCACGTTCCAATCGAGATACTCACCAAAATTTCAAAGATTTCAAGGATAAAGAAACTTTCACTGTTCGCATTCACGTCACATGATAAAAATACACATTCACACGTTACGTTATCTACTATTAGTTTGTAAAAAAGTTTAGTATAAAGGTACAAAAACACAATTGTTAGAAAACTGACAGGAATATCTCCATTGCAGTGCCGAGTACTTGGCGGCCATGACACTTGAGTGGCGGCTAGCGACATCGAGCAGTTAACGGCTGAACTAGTTTTACAGAAAGCTGCTTTACCGTCACTAAATAATTATTGATGTTTAAATAAATGTTATTTATTTTGATTTCGAATTTGTTCAGCGTTTTTATTTCCTTTTTTTAAACTTAAATTGCTTAATGCATAGATTATGAAAATTTTTAAATTGAAAGAGAAGAGGGAATTGATTTTTAAATGAAAATGCGACAGCCGATAAGGAAAATTTCTCGATCCGGTAACAGCAGCACTTGATTTAAATCGTTTAAATCTAAGCTCTGAGAATCTCTAAAAAGCAATTAAAATGTAAATAAGCATTCTTTTCAACTTTTTTTTTTATGGTACATGGCTAATTGGCAAGTTGCATGATATGTGTGAAGCACTGCATGCATTGAAATTTAAATTATGCCATTTCTTACACCAACATAGCAGAAAATTTTTTAATATCCTCGAGATATTACATTTTTAAGTAGATTCATATTTTACACTTGACAATCTCTGTAACAAGTGAGAATTCTTTCCTCGTGTTGTAAATAATTTTACGGTCAAAGTAGAAAAGGTCTCGGGTATTTTTTAATTTTATCAAAATCGTCGTCTTAAATATTTAAGACTGTTTAAATATTCTAATTTTGTAATTTAACCAATCTTCCTTAAATCAGTTTTTAATATTCAAATTTTATTTACTTGATTTAATCAAAATTAACGTTTGCTTGAAAATATTAATTAAATAAAAATATTTTTAAATTAATGTAAATGCTTGAAATGTGAAAATGAAAAAATTATAGGTATTATTTATATAAATTGTGATCAGAAAAAAGTCCAGAAATTATTAACAATAACTGGAAATTAAGATGATGAATATGTAAATTAAAATATCCAAATCTATCTTTGTGTTAAAAAATAATTTTATTGGCAATATTTTTAAATAATAACGAGAAGGAGGGATGATATAAAAAAAAGCTAATAAAAAATTAAAAGAATAAAAAAACACGATAAAAATTATATTATTCCAAGTAATACACATAGCTATAATATTTTTTTTAAAAAATATAATTCATATCATGAAAATATTTACCGAAAATAAAACTGAAAAGGAAATAAAAATTGAGATAAAACTAGGAGGTATTTAAACAAACAAGAAATAATTTCATAAAAGAAAATTCAATATTTGCTAAAAAATAAAAAAAGAAATTCAAATATGGGAGGATTGTGGATAAAACGTAAAAAAATGAGTAAATAAAAAAATGGAAAAGCTAAAAAAAATGTTCGAATAATTGAGAAAATTATGAAAATATTTAACGGAAATAAAAATGAAAAAAAATTGAGATAGGACTATGGAGATATTTGAATGAACAAGATATAATTCAATAAAAGAAAATAGAATACTTACTCAAAAAAATAGCAAAACAGATTAAAATATAATCAAAAATAATATTCAGGAATATTATTTAAATACTAATTAACTTAAAGAAATAAGTAATAACAACCAGAAAGTAAACAAATCAAACTTTAAAAAAAGAAAAAATATCAAAAATATTATTGTTTATTAACTAATTTGAAGAGATAAATCTTATTTAGGTAAAAAAATAATCTTTATTTTATTTAAATGAATGAAAGAGTCAAAAATAACTAATTAATTCTATTAATTGGAAAAAATATGTTTTTAAAGTTTGAAGAAAGGAAAAAAATATAATAATAAATATAAAATAAATAAATAATAACGAATAAGAAAAAAATCTAGAATCTTTAAAACATCGTTTTAAATTGAAAAAATTACTAAAAAATGAAAAAGAATAAAATTAAAAAATATTTTTAAAATCAGTAAAGCAATTAAAAATGATAATTTTAATAGAAAAAAATTTACTCGAAAATGTAGAAAAAATCATTCAAAATGTGTAAAAGAAATAACCTTTTAAAAAATTGAAATTGGTAATAACCGCAAATTTATAATTAATATGATGCACAATATAATGAAAAATAACAAAAAAGAAGAAATATTATAAGAACAAAGTCGGATGAAATAAACATCAATATAATAAAATTCTTGTAAATCTAAAAAAGTATAAAATCTTGTAACAATAAAATAAATAAAAATGAAATTTTTTTGCTGAATCCATGTTTTTTAAAGTATCTTAATTTTTCTTTTATTTTAGAAACTATTAAAAAAACTAGAACTCTAAAATTGCAGATTAAATAAAAAATGTTTATTTGAAAATGAGTATTTTAACTGCACACAATTATTTTGTCATTTTAATCTCAGTGTAAGTAAATTCTATTTACTTTAAATTAAAAAAAAAGTTTTATGCTACAGAACTATTTTAATTCACCGAAATGTCAGATTTCGTATTTAACAAAATTCCCACTTAACCTCATTTCAACATGGAAAATTTTTCCAGCTCACCGAATTCTTGTTTAACTGAGTAATTATCTAATTAAATTTTAAGTTAACATAATCTCTACTTAACCGAATTTTTATTATAAAGAATACAAAATCTATTATGTTAAATTCTTACTAGAAACAAGGTTAAATTAGCGAGACTCTTGTATAGAATATAATGAGAACAAAATATTAAAGCAGAATATTAAAGAATACTCACAAAGAATAGAAATTGTAGTATTGTCAGACAAGTTTCGAAACTTAATACTTCCATCGTAATACGTTCGTATTTAACAAATAATGTAATGAGCGTGCCTTCAAGTTTCTTTAAACACAAAGATGTTGAAATTCTTGCCGGTCCTTGTCGTCGAACTTAATAGTTTCGTTTGATTTTCAGTGAAATGTCAATTTAATAATATCGCCGATGGTAAAGACTTGAGACAAGTTAAACATTTGGTGCTAACGCTCAAGTGAAAATTACGAATAAGAAGTGACGTAAATCTCACGATGTAGATGTTGGAAAAGTTACACGTCTTACTTGGTGACACGCGTCAAGTTATTGCATGCAAATAATTGCTTTCACGATGAAAAAACATTTCTCCTTTCTAAAACTCGACCCTTGATTATAAATAAATCACTACACAAAAGGTTTACCTTTCCTTTTATAAAAATTTTATCCATTTTCTTCTGTTTAACCCTCTGCCATTATATTCTAACCTACCCAAAACAATGACAAATGACGTATTGACTTGACCGTTTAATAAAATCGTTTTTTTTACGACGCCTGGCGGGAACGGTTGGAACTATGAGAACACTTCGTGTAGCGCTAGAGTGGGGAAAAGTAAGCGTTTCATGAGAGGGTTAGTTTTAATTACGTTCATGCAATTAGAAAATCATAATCGATCGAAACAATTTTTCTTTATAGGAAAAAATGGCCTTTTTTTTATTTTTAAATTTGAGAAATCGGTTCAAAGCCCATAAAGTTTCTCACGTATTTTGCATAGAAAAGAAACACTTTTTGATAAATTTTAGAATAAAATCGCAAAAATTACTGCAATCAGTAATGAACAGGGACAGTCTTCTATAAGTAATTAAAAACCTTACCTAATTAATAATTTATTGATATTAATTGTTATTAAATTTTATCCTTTTTTCTAATTTTTGTGGTTTTTTTTTAAATTACATCGAAATATTAATAACTATTTTCGAGTCGCCTGCATTTGCTCAAAAACTCAATTATTATCAGAATATCCATTTGACCAAATTTTATTTAACCAAAAGGCTATTTATCAAAAATCTAATTTGACAGAAATTGCAATTATCAGAAATCTCATTGAACCAAAAGTGCATTTTTCAGAAATATTATTTATCAGAAAGACCAATTGTCAGAAATCTAAAGTATACGAGATTTCATTTATCAGAAATCTCATTGAACCAAAAGTGCATTTTTCAGAAATATTATTTATCAGAAAGACCAATTGTTTGGAAGCTCATTTATACAAAATTCCATTTAGTCCGAAATTGCATTTATCAGAAATCTAATTTGTCAGAAATTGCATTTATCAGAAATCTCATTTGTCCGAAAACGTATTTATCGGAAACATTATTTATCCGAAATATTATTTACCAGAATCTACAAATGTACGAAAGTTCATGTCTAAGAAATCTCATTTTCCCAAAATTCCATCGTCCCATCACTTTTTTTTTTCAAGTTAGATTCTCATCCCTGAAGAAGTTGGTAAAGCAGAATAGATGTCGCTTCAGTTTGTGCGCGAAAATTTAAATATGTAGTGATTTTGCAATGATATTTAAATTTTCGCGCACAAGCTGAAGCGACATCTATTCTGCTTTACCGACTTGATCAGGGATGGGAAACTCGTTTAAAAAGAAAAGTGTTGGGACGATAAAATTTTGGGAAAATGAGATTTTTTGGACATGAATGTTCACACGATTGTAGGTTCTGGCAAATAATATTTCGGATAAAAAAAGTTTCCGATAAATGCGTTTTCGGACAAATAAGATTTCTGATAAATCTATTCTGACAAATTAGATTTCTGATAAATGCAATTTCGGACAAACTACCCGCGTGGAAAAAGCCTAGGTTGGCCCTATTAATTATTATCAATGAGGTTTCCGACAATTGGTCTTTCTGATAAATAAGATTTCTGATTAATGCACTTTTGGACAAATGGGATTTCCAATAAATGCAATATTGGATTAATAAAATTTCTGATAAATACACTTTTGAATTAATGAGATTACTGATAATTGAAATTTCTGTCAACTTAGATTTTTGTTAAATATCCTTTCGGTTAAATAAAATTCGGTCAAATGGATATTCTGACAAATTGAGTTTTAAAGAAAATGCAGACGAGACCCCTATTTTCTTCTTATTATTGCAATTATATTCTTTTTTCCAATTAATTTCTTTAATATTAAATAAAGTTTTTATGTTTTTTATTTACTTTCGTCATTTTTTATTATCTTATTATTTCAATTATTATCTTTAATGCTTAAAATTATTTTATTGCAAATTTCAGTAATGCTTTTTATTATTTTAAGTAAATTTCATGGATTAATAATTATTTTATTTTAAATGAATTTAAAAATTTTCTTAATTACTTTCTGCAACTTTCAATAACATTAATCAATTAAAAATATTTTTTCTGAAATTTCTCATTCTTGGCGGAAATGTACAAATTGCTTTCTCAAATTGTAGTTATATTGTCCATTTTTTTCAAGTAATTCTTTCAATATTGTATTAAATTTTCTATTCTTTCGTCAGTTTTTAATTGTTTTCTTCAAATTAACAGTTATTTTCTTCGAGTTAAAAAATTTTTATTAAATTACAATTATATTCTTCAATTATTTCAATTAATTTTACCAATACTCAATTAACTTTAGTATATTTTTTATTAGCGTCGCCATTTTTAAATTATGTTCTGTTAAACATATAATTAAAAGAGGGCAAAAATGTTTAAAATAAAATATTAATTTTTAATTACTAATACGAATTTCAATTATAAATTTCAATATTATTCAATTATTGTTTTACATTTGCAATTATATTTTTCATTTAACAATTTTAAATTTGTATTTTTTATTTATTCTCTTAAAATGTCAATTCCATTTCTTTTTCAATTAAAAACTTTTCTTTTATAATTCCATTCATTTTTCAATGATTCTCTTCAATTTTCAATTATTTTCTTCTGTTTTCAATCTTTTCAAAAAAGTGTTCAATAAATAAACTTTTTATTATTTTTAATTATTTTCGTGAAGTTTGAATTATGGTTTTTAATTATTTTCGTCAATATTTAATTATATTCTTTAATATTAATTGAAATTCAATTATAGTCTTCAATTTTTCAATTAATTTTTTCGATGCATTATTTGTTTTATTGTTTTGTATTTATCTCCACCATTAAAAAACTATTTCTTCTACAAGTTTTTCAAATTTTAATAGTTTTATTCATATTTTAATTACAGTTATACATATTTTCTTATTTCTTATATTTTATTATATTTTTAGTCTCTTTTTTGAAATATCAATTGTATTTTTTGATTTTTTCAATGATTTTCTTCAATAATTATCTTATCTTCTACTATAGTTTCAATTATTTTTCTAATTTTCCATTACCTGCGTTATTGTTTTATTATTTTCCTCAATTTTAAATTATTTTCTTCAAATTTTAATTATATAATATTTTGCTTACACTTTTTTCTTCAATTTTAAATTATAACCGACATATCTTCATTTCTTACTTCAAATTCAATGGTATTCTTTAAGTTTAAAATATTTTCTTTAAATTACAATTATATTCTCCAATTTTTCAATTGAGGGCCCTGATGCAATAACTACGTTTTCGCTCGAAGGCCTAGACTGTCTCCTTTTTCACAAGATAATTTGACGGAAAAATTATCTGGAAAAAAAGTTGAAGGAAATTAAAATTTAAAAATTGATATCAATAGAGGAGATAAAGATGCACATTTTTTCTTAATAAAGTTTTTTTGTCAGACTATTATTTAGTTGAATAAAAATTAAAAACTAATTGTTTTTAGACATTGAAAATAATTATATTTTTACAATCAACTCGTGATATCTCAGAGTCATATGGATAAAAAAAGTTGCAACTTCACCTGCATAATTAAAAAACATTGCAGATCCTAATAAAATGGTTGTAATTATGAAAAAATTGTAATTTGTTATTGATTTTTAATAATAATGTTGTCGCTATCATTACTGTGCTTTACTAACTTTGAGCAAAAAATCTCTGTGACAAAGTTTCGAATTTTGAAGTTTTGAATTACACAAGTTGTTCAATAAGGTATTAAAAAGTTTTTCCAAAAAGAATTTCTTCGATTCATTAAATATTTCAGCTTTTATAAACAATTTTGTTGGAAGCTACTGCGCGTCACGCGTTAACATTTGGTCAGCTGACTGGCTGAGCTCTAAGCCGTGAGCGGAAAAAGGATGGATGTACTCCGGAGTGGCTATGGCGAGAGAGAGAAAGCGACAATAAAGTGTTTTTACTGTAGAAATCAACTTTTTTGTTTTCCATTTACATAACTGTTAATAAATTAACACACTTTTAAAGAATAAATGACATAATAAAACCATAAATTATGTAAAATTAAATATTTTAAAAAATAACTTGTAAAAAACAGACCTATATTTCATGTTATTAAAATAACTTGACTTTTTTTAAACATTTACAATCTTGTACTCTTAATATTTTTAGTTCAGTTTATTTGTTTTCAAAAGTGTTTAAATAATGAAATTAGTACTGGAAAATTGGTTTTACAAAAATTGAAAACAAAATGTTTTGTTCTTAAAAGTCCTTGCCGCACTCGAAGAAAGATTTTAATTTAGTTGTTATGGTTTTATTGTGTTATTAATTCTTTAAAAGTGTGAACAGTTATGTAAATAGAAAATAAAAAAGTTGATTTCTACAGTAAAAACAATTTATTGTCGCTTTCTCTCTCTCGCCATAGCCATTCCGGAGTACATCCATCCTTGTTCCGCTCACGGCTTAGAGCTCAGCCAGTCAGCTGACCAAATGTTAACGCGTGACGCGCAGTAGCTTCCAACAAAATTGTTTATAAAAGCTGAAATATTTAATGAATCGAAGAAATTCTTTTTGGTAAAACTTTTTAATACCTTATTGAACAACTTGTGTAATTCAAAACTTCAAAATTCGAAACTTTGTCACAGAGATTTTTTGCTCAAAGTTAGTAAAGCACAGTAATGATAGCGACAACATTATTATTAAAAATCAATAACAAATTACAATTTTTTCATAATTACAACCATTTTATTAGGATCTGCAATGTTTTTTAATTATGCAGGTGAAGTTGCAACTTTTTTTATCCATATGACTCTGAGATATCACGAGTTGATTGTAAAAATATAATTATTTTCAATGTCTAAAAAAAATTAGATTTTAATTTTTATTCAACTAAATAATAGTCTGACAAAAAAACTTTATTAAGAAAAAATGTGCATCTTTATCTCCTCTATTGATATCAATTTTTAAATTTTAAATTCCTTCAACTTTTTTTCCAGATAATTTTCCCGTCAAATTATCTTGTGAAAAAAGAGACAGTCTAGGCCTTCGAGCGAAAACGTAGTTATTGCATCCGGGCCCTCAATTAAATTTTTCAATGCATAATTTTTTTTATTGTTTTTTATTTATCTCCACCATTAAAAAATTATTTCTTCCGAGATTTCTTCCATTAATTTTTTCCAATTTTAATTGTTTTCTTTGTATTTCTATTATGTTTATAAATATTTTCTTTTATCGTATATTTTATTAAACTTTTAGTTTCTTTTTCGAAATATCAATTTTATTTTTTAGTTTTTCAATGATTTTCTCTAATTATCTTAGCTTCTACTTTACTTTCAAATATTTTCCTAATTTTCCATTACATGCGTTATTGTTCAATTATTTTCTTCAAATTTAAATTATATCTTCAATTTTTTGCTTAGGGGAGAGTGGCCATCAATGTACCATTTTTTTCAATGAACCATTTCAATTTTCTCAGAAACAATTAAATAAAAATTCTCCTAATTTTAAATATAAATGAAGTTTGCGTAAACACACTACGTCCATAAATTTGAGACGTGTGGATTTATTCTTTACACAGAAAACTGGAAAAAACTGTTTTTGATGTACTGAAGAAAAAATTTACCTAAAATACGAACACGTTTTTTAATTGAAATAAGGCCATTTAAAAATAAATGTACTTACGATTTATTTTGTTTTGGGCCTTAACTACAATATTCTAATGAGATAAAGATTTTGAAATATTGGATTAAGTTATAAAAAACCATTTTTGTTGCAAATCTCATGTTGATTCAAGGTACCGGGGAACAATGAACCACCTGGAATTTCAGTGTATTTTCGATTTCCAGAGTGGTATGCTTGATTATAAAACTAGGCATGCATACAGCATGTTACAGCGATTGTTATCAGTACTTTTCTCAACATAGCAAAACTAAAATGCCATTTTAGCTAGTTAACTTAAATTTGAGGTATATTTATGTTATACATTATCAATTAAAAAGTGTTAAGTAACAATTTTTTATAGTATTTGATAGAAAACAAGTTTTTTTACAAAGTGAAAATTGCAATATTATTATTGTTGAACATTTTTAGTATTTTTATAGAGGTGGTTCATTGTGTACCCAGTTTGTTGAAAATGAAAATAGCTTGTTACTTTAGAAAAATCCTAAATTTTATTATTTAATCAAAATAAATCGTGTAAAATATGTGTGCATTACCTAGATAAGTGTTGTATTTTTATATTGATGCAAAGAAGTGCTTGAAATTGGTGAAATTCAATAAGTACTATGACCTTGAAAAAAACCCGGTACATTGATAGCCACTCTCCCCTACACTTCTTTCTTCAGTTTTCAATTATATAACCGACATTTCTTCATTTTTTACTTCATATTCAATTTCTTTTTTTGGTTTCTAATGTTATTTTCTTCAATTTAAAAGTATATTCATCTATTGTTTGAACTGTCAAAAACATGACCTGGATAAAATTTATTTTCGACCTTGAAAATATATTAAAAAATCCTTAAATTATTTTTTAAAAAATCACTGGACTACACACTCGGCAACGAAATGTTATTCTCGTTTTTTGAATTTATATTTTAAAGTAACGTATAATTATATCGACATAAAACTGAAACTGAGAGTCGAGAATTGTAGAGAGCACAAACAAATGAAAAGTAACTTTTTATGGTACTTTTATTTCTCTGTTATGCCTCAAAGTCTGTTTTCTAAGAGTTTATAGGATTTTTTATTATAGGATTCATCTTCTAGTCTCTTGAAGAACGACCAAATGTTTCGTGAATGAAGATACCTGATTTCCCTCGAGACCTATGGATCCTTAAAGTCAATCCAGCATCCCTTTGCGCTTCAAATGATCGACATTTGACAGAAATCAATCGTTAAGATTGGCTACTTCTTGAATTGCTTCCATTTTCGATTTTCAAGGGCTCTACAAACATAAGTGTCGCTTTTTCGTCTCAATTCTTTTTCCATCTTCGCAAAGGTTTTGCTCTATTTCCTTCATGGCAATCGTTCGACCACGAGGGTAAATCACGTATCCATGTGACCCATCCCGTTATCTCACTGAAAATCTGTATCGTTTGTTTTCGACCGACAAATATCGAAGCCCCTCATCGTCTTCAATCCTGACAAGAATCTTTAATGATTTCACGAAAAATAAAAATTGCTTTTATTTCATAGTAATTTTATTCAATAGATTACGATTCTCATCAATAGAAAAAAGTAATATTCAATCAACAAATATTGGATTGTAAAAAAGAAATGTCTATAAATGCTATTTTTCATTCTACACACTGAAAATCAAAGTGTGTAACATTAATGCACTTCAAATGCATAAGTGTGTCCCAGTTCTGAACGCACTTGTAAGTGCATTGCTGTTACACACTTTGAAGTGCATACCATGTATTTTTTAATGCACATAAAGTGCATAAGGTGCAAAGTGCATGAAAATTATGCACTTCAAAGTGTGTACAGAACTGGGACGCCATTTTTTATGCACTTTGGTTTACAGTGCATACTCGCTAAATCTGAATTAGTGATTTTCTACTAAGGAATTAAATAAAAATCGGTTACTATTTGATATTACAAAATTTTACTATTTAGTAGAAAAATACTAATAAATTATAATTATAGTAATATTCTACTAATAATTAGTAGTTTTCTACTAATAAATATTAGTGAAATTTTTTACTTTTTAACCGATTTTTTTCTAATTCATTAGTAGAAATTTAGAAAATCACTAATTCAGATTTAAAGAGTAGAAATTACATTTTCTATGTATAGTCATTTCTTTTTACTTTAGAACTTCATATCTTTATCTTATAATAATTAATTCAGTTAAACTTCTCTAGTAATTTTTCACTGCTTAGTCATTCTTTTTTAGTTTATGGGTTTTTTCGGCAATTTATCTTTTTTTTTTTTACTTTATACATAATAATTTATTTCTTTTCTAGTTATCATTAATGTACTTCAAGTCAGTATTTTCAAGTTACTATATTTAAAATATCCTAGCGCTTTTTTTTTGCTGATCTACTTTTTATTTTTAAATTAATGAATGGTCTAATTAATTGTCTGGTTTTATTTGATAAACCAAATTTCAATCCAAATTCCTCTAATATAAGAAATCCGTCTTTATTTAGATTGTCATTAAAAAAAACTAATATACTGGGGTTAACTCTGTACTCAACAAAATATGCAAGGAAGCAAATTCCGTCCACAGAAACATAAGCTTTTTGGAGTCACCTTAAATGTATTTATCTCTAACTTACGCAGATACATTAATAATGAGTCTAACTAATAAATATCTCAACTTCATGCGTCAATAGTTGTTACCTCGCTATCGATTATTTATTGTTTCTTATTATTTATTTGTTGGATTATGCTATATATATATTTTTATTGTACACTTTTATTATTAGTACTTATAGTACAAAAGGGCTTTTATTATGCCCGTTTATGTATTAAATAAATAAAAAAATAAATAAATTTTCACTTTCTATAGTAATTTGTCATCGATTTCTAGGTATTTTTCAATGCACACTATTAAATTTCATTAATATTTAGTTATTTTCACTTTTTAGTTATTGTAATTTCTATAGTCACTTCTTCCCTTTTATTAGTTATATTTTTATATTTCTAAATATTTTTTCGTTTTCTCCTTCTTCTTACTTCTAGTTATTTTTTGTTAATTTAGTTTTTCTTATACTTTCTAGTGTGTTCTCTGCACTTTCTAGTTATTTTACAATAAATTTTAGTCATTTACGTCAAAATATAGTTCCTTTTTTATTTTATAGTTGTTTTAAGAATTTCTAGGAAGTTTTGCATTTCTAAATATTTATTCCCCATTTATTATTTAGTTCTTTTTTCTTTAACCAATCATTCCTCTTTTGTTTTAGAGTATTAATTTTAAAAAAAAACTTTGTTCATTTTAATGAATTAATGGTCTTTTTAATTTAACTTCTACTTATTTTGTAATTTTCTAATATAGGTTTTTCATTATTAAATAATTCTCTATTTTTTGAGATTTTTTTTCAATAAGGTATTTCTCCAGCACTAACTTAAAAAAAATCAGTTTTCTTAGGATTCTTTATAACTGCCGGAGAAATACCGTGATTTTTCTACTTGTATATTATTATTTTACATAAACAGTAATTTTTCCATATTTCCTACCTATTATATTTTTTAATACATTCATGTATATTTCATCAATATAAAGTTATTTTGTAATACTCTTATAGGTATACTGCGTCTTTATTTGCTAATTATTTTTTTCAACTTCTTGTTATTTTTATCAGTCTAGAACTTTATCTTCAATTTCTTGTTATTTTCCAATAAATTCTATTTATTTTCATCAATATTATTCCTCTCTACATTTTCTAGATAATTTGCACAGTTCTAATAAGTTTCTAAATATTCAGTTTATATGCTCTCTATTTATTTGTTCGGTCTCTCTAAATTTTCATTTTCTTTTCAGTGTAAAAAGAGAATCTTAATTTATGACGTGTCTAGAATTTAGCAAGCCCTGCTATATAAATGTTCATGTAAAAAATCCTATTCCAATCAAAATGGATTTATAATAAATACAAATTTACCTTTTTAAATCGATTAGTACTTCACGTTTTTATGCAAATTTAAAGTTGTTAATATTTTTTTTGGCACAGTTTAAAGCAAAAGAAAAATCTGTAAAATAAGCAAAAGCTGTCTTAAAAATGTTGCATTTTAAAATGAGACAGCTTTAATTCTGCCTTGAAATAAGACTTTCTTTTCACAGTGTTGCTTTATAGTAAATTCTCGACATATTCTAGTCATTTTTCTTTATTTTCTAGGTACTTTTTTTGTCTAAATAATTTTCCATTTCTACTTACTTTTACTTATTTCTAGTTGTCATTCTTTAATTCATTTATCTTTTTTCATTTTTATGTATTTTCCTTTCTTTCTAGTTTTTTTTTTATAATAAACTTTATTTATTTTTATTAATTTACGGTTTATTGCTTTTCTCCACAGTTATTTGTAAATTTATAGTTATAGTTTTTCATTTTTAAGCAATTAAGTTTTTCTAATTATCTTCTTATTTATATTTTTAATTAAAAAAAACTGTCCGTAAATAGTTAAAATTTTTTAAAAGAATGATGAAACATTTGATAATTGTGTTGTTTATTTAACTTTTTCTTCATTTCTTTAATAAAGATCATGACATTTTTTTATTTAAAAGAAATTTCTCATTTTTTTAATAGATTGTAGATATTTTTTTGAAATTTTCTCATTTATTTGACATAATTTATTTGATTTTGATTAAAAAAAGTTATTTCTTTTTAATTTGTAGACAAGACAAATATTATTTCTTATTAAATGTTCTCAGTTTGAAAAATAAACTACTTACAAATAAAGATTTGGAGAGATTTTATATACTGATTGCATTTAAAAAAATCCATTTTAATTTGTTAAAAAAAGTCATGATTTTTATCAGTCCTGACTAACTGAAATTTACATAAATTTATTTATTCAAAAATCTGTTTTTAAAATCCACAAAATCCAATTTCCTTAAACTTTTTGAAAACATTTGCAATCACAAAAGAACAAAACTTGTGATTTTTAAAAATTTATTAAAATTTAAAATAAGAATTTTAAAGTTTATAAGTTTTGTCAATTTATGATTAAGAATAATTAAAAAAAGTTTACTCAAGATAGGCATTTGGCGCAAAACCGCACTTTTAAAAAATTTCTAAACTTCCTGGAACGTTTTTAAATTTTAAAATTCATGCCCTCCTTCTAACCAAAAAATCAATTACATATTATTAAAATCAAAGGTTTTGTTTGTATGTGATTTAAAATACTTGTGAACTTTTTATTTAAAACATTGGAATGATTTTAAAAATAAATTTTTTAATATTTCGTAATTCTCCTACTCTTATTTAAAGTTCTAACACCAAATTGTCTCTACTGCAACTGAAAAGTATTTAATATCGTTAACTAACAAAATTTTAAGAAACTTTAATCGATTTTTTCTCTGACAGTAAGTATTAAATGTTGGAAACTTTGAATCATAGTAGAAAAATTACAAAATATATATCAAATTATTTTCAAAATAATACATAAATCTTCTTAAATAAGAATTAACTGTTATAAAACAAATATTTTATGACAAATGCTTCAATACATGAAATATTTAGGGAAAACGTTTTTAAATAGTAGTTAGTTTGCGTGCGTATAATATGTATATATGTTCAATAAACTTTGTTTACAAAAAAAAAAAAAAATTAGTTCACGTGCGTCGAACCCGGGTTCAAATCCTCGTCCCCCCAAATTTGTTTTAAAAATTTTCTTCGTAATTCCAGGTCTTCACTATGAATTAAGGTAATGTACAATCTGTATTTACTAATATTCAAACGCTTACAATAAAATAATTTTTTTTTAAATCTAGAGGTTCTTTTGAAGCTTCCCTGAAGCTTCCTGGAGGTTCTGTGGAAGCTTCCCTGAAGATTCCCTGAAGGTTCGATGGAAGCTTCCATGAAGCTTCCCTGGAGGTTGGGTTCATAAATATGTAGTTATTTTTTTAAACTGTTTAGAAACTTTTTTGTTTTTTAGTAATTGTGTTTTTTTTGTCCATTTTTTTCTTCAATTTGTGATTTTTCTTTAACTTCTTTTTCTTTTCTAGCAAGTCGTCTATTCTGATCATTTTAATCATTATTTTATCATCTAGTAATTTCCAACTAATTTGTAAATTTATCTTTTTTAATGTCTAAATATTTTTTGGTTTATACTTATTTTTTCTTATTCATAGTCCATGATCTTAAACTTTGTTATTTTTTTACTTTCAAATATTATGTGTTTTTTGGCACTTTTTAGTAATTTTTCAATAAACTTTAGTCATTTTAGTGATATCACTGCAAAAACATGGTGTCTTAAATTGGACAAAAATGTCTTAAATTAAGATACTTTTTGTGTCTAAGACACGAAAAATGTCTTAATTTAAGACATTTTTGAACAATTTAAGTGTAACGTCGTGAGCCACTCCGTTTTTTTTTCATCTTTTAAAAAAAATCTTTATTTCTTCGTTTCAAACGAAGAACATAAATTTGACTTTTTCTTGAAAAGGGAGGAACAGCATCTTCTTTCGAGTTTTCCCAGAGTTCGGTTAAACAAGACTTTATCGTTAACAGATGTCTTGCCAACGACTCGATTTTCTAAACGAGTCCCTAAAAACTCTAAAATTAGGGGTCGCGCTAAGCAAACTCTGATATAGACGATGCTGACCCTCACTTTGGACAAGTGTTCACTTCCGTCCTTGACTGCAGGCCCACACTGTAAATTCGTCACACTATCCCTGTTTCCCTAAAAAGTCTGTTTCTTTCAAATCTCGAAACTGGACCAGTAATCTTATTTATTACTTCCAATGTTTCAGTAAAATAAACATTCCAAGAAAATGATGATAATGTATAAAACAGACATCCGTCGAAATGACCCCATGTATAAGTAAAAAAAAGTTACGATTTTAACAAAAAAATAATATTTACAGAGTATTCTAATTGAATACTTAAAATGCATAAAAATTCCTTCAACCCTTTTAATTAACTCTTTTATACTGAAATATATCTGTGTATGTATGTGTATACGTGTGCGCGCGCGCGCGCGCGTGTGTGTGTGTGTGTGTGAGCACAATAGCATTTGAAAATAATAATAATTAAAAATAATTATAAATCGCTTTAAATTGATTTGCTAAATGATGTAAATTATAGCTGCTTAATATTTTCAATTAGACTTTTGAAGATTTAAGGTTATGTACTAAAAAATACGCGAAAAACAAAAGAAAAGGGTTATGTCAATTGATTAAGATCAATTCTAAGATTGATAATACTAAATTTGAATTCATATAAGAATTGTTAATCAACTTTTATAAAATAAACGTATCTCGAGGTAACATAACCTCAAAAATGTAAAAATTAAGAAAATAACAAAAACACAATTAAAAACATTCTTAAAATTAATAGAACAAGTCTAATTTCAATTTTAAGGTTAAATAAACATATCAATCATTCAATAATGAAATTTTCACTCAAACATAACCTTAAAATTCAGAAATTATGAAAAATAAATTAAATGGTAACATTTCAGTATCAATGGATTTAGTTGAAATTTATTCTTTATTTAATGATTGAATATTAAATATTCTACTGAATATGTTCATCAAATTAATTAACTTTTAATTAAAAGTTAATATAACATAACCTAAAAATTGAAAAACATGGATACATAAAAATTTATTGAATATACATAAAAAATTTGATAGTTCTCATTTGAATTCAGTTAAATCGAAAGAATAAAACGAATACTCGACATTCACTCTATGAGAAACATAACCTAGAAATCGAAAATCTAGGAAAATTAAATATTGCATTATTCAACATACATTAATCTTTTTCTTTTAAAATAATGAAAAATAATTAATATTTAGGCAAAATCAAACCTATATTCATCTGAAATTGTTAAAATACTAATATTATAAACAAATTTGAATTTAAGAATTGTATTACTTATATTTTCAACATTATTCATTGTTAACATTTAATTTTTATATTTCAAAATTATGTAGTGAATCATTTCTGATCATTTGTAACCAGGATCCTTGGAAGTGGTACAGAGGGCAGCATCAACAAGAACTATTGTGTTTTAGGGCGGATTTTCTCCACCTACTCAGTTTTGAGACACTTTTCAGGACCAAATCAAAATTAGGAAAATGGTTGACTTCTTAGCTTTTCTAATGCATTCTCTACTCCCACGCAAGCATGCAAGTCCCACTAGCCACCCCTCATTATCGGTTTTCTCTCTTTTCGCCGTTCTTCTTCGTCGTTCTTTCTCTACCCTCAACACACGCCTACACCCTGACGCGTTTAGGGCCTTTTTCATTGGTGTTTTCTAAGACTCCCCTAGTTTCTCCCTGTTTTATCTTCCCACTTCTTCTTCTCTCAGAAGCTAAGGGAAGGAAATACACGAAAAGTTAAAACACTCTCCGAAAAACTGTCATCGAGAATGGAGATGTCGAAAATTACTTCTCTCAAACAAATTCTTTTTGTCTTCAAGTCTTTAAAACGAATTCAAGTTTAATTCAAGAATTTTTATACTAAAAATTAAATATAATGTTCCTGAGTTTAAGTTATAAGCTGGAATTAAATTTTATCGTTTTCAAATCAGTTCTCATGTAACTTGTGTTTTACGTTTAAAATTGGATTTGATCGCCTGAACTGGTACCACTTCTCGAGGATTACTGGGATTTTTGGCGATTTATGTTTGTTTCTATGTCTACAAAAATCAACCTGACCAAAGTAAGTTTAATAAAAATTAAATATTAAATGAATTTCAATTCTCTCTTTTCATTTCTTCTTTTTCCAAATAATCATTTTTTCAGGTTTAGTTTCCCAACTCCGGTACCGATTAGGTTCTGGATGGCTGGAGTTGGTCCTTTAGTATTGTTTTTTTTGTAGAATACTTTTTTTTTATGCAGGGTTCCCCTATCATTATAGAGAGTGGCCCCACTTTTTTTTTATTTTGAGTTTAGGAAAAACCCCTGATTAGGAAATTGAGAAAATAAAAATATTTTACAGACTCGAAAAAAACACTAGAATTCCCCAAACAGAACGATTTCCCGAGCTATTACAAATTCGTTTGTAGGCTCAAATAAATATTAAAATTTAACATAAAATATAAGGTTATCGTCTTTCCGACGTGACATTATATTATTCTAAATTTTTGGTGCCTCGTGGGGGGAACATTTTGTTTGATATTTCTGGTGTTTTTTATGTGTGTTGTTTCCTATCTGTTTTCTATCTTTGTAGTTAAAATTTTTGGGAAATTATCTTATCAGTAAACTTGTAATTTTTATGTGAAATGTGAATTATTTGTTTGTTAAAAAAATATAATAATAAATAAAAAAAAACCAAAGAAATTAAAAATAAGAATTTAAAAAACTAAATTTGATAAAATAAAGTGAATAAATTAAAGTGATTTAAGATAATTAATGTGCAAGAAATTTTAAAGAAAAACTGAAAAAAATGAAAATTTTCAGAAAAGTTTAAAGAATTTAAATGTGAAAAAAAGTAATAAAGTGAAAGGTAAAATAAAAGTAAATTGGTAAAACGTACAAAAAATTAAAATTCGGTGTTAAAAGAGAAGAAATAAATAAAGTCGAAAATATAAATCTGAATAAAGAACGTTAAAAGAAAGTTAAAAACGAAAATAAATTTGTGAGATTCGAAAAATAGTAAAAATATCAAAATAATTGAAGAGAAATAAAAAGTTGATTTGAAATACAATAAAAATAAATAAATGTGGTAAAAATAAAAAAATTTGAATAAAGAAAAGTAAAAGAAATGAATAAAATTGAGATTTTGAACAATAAATAAAAGTGTCAAATATTGTCGTGAATAAAAGAGAAAATTAAATAAATAAAAGGAACTAAAATAAAGTTTTTACAAAAACGGGAGAAAGGAAATTAAGTATAAAGGTAAAATAAATGAGAAAAGCATTAATAAATCAAATAAATATTTTATTAATAAATGAGTAAAAATCCTGAAGATAAAACATTAAAACGGGTAAAAAACGGGCAAATAAGAATATAGTAAAAAGAAATTAAATCAAAAGAATTAGAATTTGAATAAAACATGCGAAGTATAAAAAAATACATGCAGTTAAAGTAAATAATTAAATAAAAGAATATAAAAATCAAAGAAGAAAAAAATTAAGAGTGGTCAAATAATTGTAAAGAATAAAAGAAATTAATGTGTAAAAGAAGAAATAAAGAAAACAGAAATAAACTAAATGAGTATGTAAGGAAATAATTAAAAGATCGAAAATTTAATAAACGAGTTAAAGACAAAAAGTGGTTAAAATAAAACAAATAAAACGTACAAAAATTAAAAAGTAACCATCAAATAAATAAGTGGATTTAACTAAAAAGAATGCATCCAGAAAATATTAAAAGAAAGTATAAAAATAAATTAAACAATTTTAAACTAAAAAGAGAATAAAAAGAATTAAATAAAAGAATGAAATCAGAATGAAAAAGTAAGATTTGAATAAAGAATTTTAAAGAAGTGGAAATTAGAGAAAAAATATTAATCTAACAGAAAGAAAATAATTTAAATAAAAGTGTAAAAATGTAGTGGAAAATATTGAGGAATGAAAATATATAAAATAAATGAAGTGAATAAATAAATAAAATAAGTTAGGAAACAAGAAATTAATACAGATGTTTCTAAATACAAGAAGTAAAATAAAATAATAAAATATACAAAATAACGCGAATAAATATAAAGGCTAAAAATAAAATTAAGCGAGTACATGAATTTAACGGAAAAGTAAGAATTAAATAAAGAATATTAAAAAGAAAAA
The DNA here is from genome assembly GCA_037103525.1 of Ganaspis brasiliensis. Taxonomy (NCBI): domain Eukaryota; kingdom Metazoa; phylum Arthropoda; class Insecta; order Hymenoptera; family Figitidae; genus Ganaspis; species Ganaspis brasiliensis. Next base: position 1,059,197 of record JAZKLR010000457.1, on the reverse strand, counting down.
TATAAACGAAGCTATATTAATCTGAAAAGAGAGAAGAAATGTTAAATAAAAGAATAAAATTGGATGAATAAAAATAATATTGTATAAAAAGAAAGCAAATAAGAGTGCGTAAAATAAAATAAAACAAAAACGATTAAATGCGAAAAAATTAGGACAAACAAATTTTTTGAGAAATTTTACATAAAGTAAAACAGGATAAGAATTTAAAAGTAAATGATAAAAATAAAGAATTCGAATATAAAAACGAATTGAAATAAAATAACAAGCTTGAATAAAATAAATGAACACTGCATGCGTTACGTAATATAATAAAATAAAACAAAATAATTGAAAGAATAACTAAAGAAATAAATTTGAGGTTATAAGAATAATGAAGAATTAGAAGAAGATAAATGAACAAAAATAAAGAAATCGGTAAACATGAATAAATGGAATGAATAAAATAATCAAAGAATAATATTAAAAGAACGATTAAAAACGAATATTGGTAAATGCGAAACCAAAACTAAAAAGAATAAAAATAAGTGACATAGTTCGAAACCAGGAAAGAAATTTAAGACAAAACGATCGCATCAAAAATTGATAGACGATAATACTGACTTATGAAAACAAATAAGAGATCAAATAAAAAAGAATGTGAAAATAAGACAATTAAAATAAAATAACGGTCATGAATAAAATTAACAAACGCGCAACAAACTTATTTAAAAATAAATTAAAGAAAAAAAAAGATTGAAGCAAATAAATAAAAAGACGTAACACGAAAATAAATAAATTAAAGAAATAAAATTGTAAATTAAAAAGAAAATTTTAAATGTAATTACTGAAATTTATTAGTTTTTAAAAAGGAAAAAAAAAAACAAAGTGAAATAGAGTAAAGCAATAAGAATAATTAATGGAAAGGAAAATGAATGTAAAACAAAGATGATAAATTAAGAAAACATAAATAGATAAATACATACCAATTTTAAAAGATAAATTGCCTAAAGTAAATTCATTTGAATATTTGAGATCTCTGACTCAAATTTAAAGACCGTGCGTAACTCTCAAAACCGAGAAGGTTTCGCACCTGGTGTCAACAACCATCCCGGTTGATTGACAAGCCGTAACTGACCATAGGCAAGGCGGGGAAGACGCGACAATAGATTTTCGCGCCATTAAGCATAAAAATTTGTGTAGGACCCTTAATGACTAAACGTGCATACGTAAATTACGCAATCATTTTGAAAAATTAAAGTACCATTAAATAAATAAAAACTTTAGAAATAAATTAAATAAGTTTACTCAATATCCAATAAATTTTGAAATTAAAAACTAATTTTGAAAAGTATTAAGTAAAGTAATAAATAATAAAATTGGTTGAAATTAGTAAATAAAATAAATGGAAATAAATAATTGGTTGAAATCATAATTTATGAATAGAAAAAAATAAGAATAAAATAATAAGTGCAAATAAATAAATAATCAAACTTTGATTATTCGAAAATAATAATAAAATAATAAATTAAATAACAATAATAAAAATCAATTTAAGATAATAAAAGTAGATCATTGAAAGTACAATTTAATTTAAACATATTAAATAACCAAATTCATTAATTTGATATACAAATAAATTTATTAACAATAAAGAAAGTAAATTTCTTAAATAAACAAATAAAAGCATAAGAATTTAAATGTTATAAAAATTAAATAAATAATAATTAATTTGAAATAAATTGAATAAAGAAAAACTAACATCTATTGAATTTTGAAATTAAAAGCTAATTTTGGAAAATATAATAAGCAAAGTAATAAATAACAAATCCTATGGGAATTAGTTAATGAGATAAATAAAAACAAACAATAGACGGAAAGAATAATTTATGGATAGAAATTATAAAAATAAAAGAAATTAGTATGGATACTCAAATAATCGGATTCACATTATTTAAAAAAAAAATTAATTAAAAACAATAAATAATATACATTGTGTAAATAAACAAATATATAAAAATCAAATATAAAATATATAAAGGCAAACAAAATAGAGATAAAGTGGACGTAAATAAATAAACGATAAATTAATAATATAAAAAATTCACGCCTTAATAAATAATAATAAATAATTCGAATAATTGATTATTAATCGAGAGAAAATAGAAACAAATAAAAAAAACACAATAAAACGAAATTTAATAAATATTGCAAAATTAATATTGAAATAATAAAATTAATTTAAAGCTAGCTTTCTTATTTTAATTTAACACTATTCTTTTAAAGAATAATAATACATCAGAAAAACCTTCGAACTTGGCGGGAGCTTGCCACGCACCTACCGTTGGATTTTGGTAATATTACAAATTTCCAATTTTTATATCTAAAGGTAAAAGGGGTAGGACCGCGCTCTGATTGGCTGTTTCTATTGGTATTATTTGTGCTAAATTTGAATTTGAATGTATACCCGCTATTTTGAATAAATGGAAAATAAAGTAATTTTTATACAAATTCAAAAGTATAAGACGGAAAAATAAATAAAAATTAAATTAAAGTTAATAAATAAACAGATTAACTAGAATTCACTAGAAAAGTTACTAGAATTATTGACATTTTTATTGGTTAACCTTGGGTACGCCATCTTGGTAAGTCAAACAATAATAATTTTGAATTAATAAAAAGTAAACTAACAAGTAAACAAATAAACAATTATCAATTAGTTTTAAATAATATGCGTAATTGTTACTTAAAATACGATAAAGTTTAACAACAAAAGATTAAAACAAAAGATAATTGTTAATAAACAAAAAATAAATAATTAAATATTGAATAAATGAATAAACAGTCAATAAACAATTAATAAACAAAAGAAAATTGTCAATTAATAAATAAACAATTAATAAACGTTTAATAAACAAATGAGAATTTTTTTAAAAACAATAAATAAACAATTGAATATTGAATAAATAAATAAACAATTAATAAACAAAAGAAAATTGTTAATTAACAAATAAACATTAAATAAACAATTAAATTATTAATAAATAAATAAACAATAAACAAACATTAAATAAACAAAAGATAATTGTTAATAAACAAAAAATAAATAATTAAATATTGAATAAATGAATAAACAGTCAATAAACAATTAATAAACAAAAGAAAATTGTTAATTAATAAATAAACATTAAATAAACAAAAGTGAATCGTTAATAAACAATAAATAAATAATTAATAAACAAACAATAAATAAACAATTGATAAATAAATAAAAGTCAATATACAATATGTAAACAATAAATAAATAAAAGAGGATTATTAATAAATAAACAATTAAATTTTTTATAATTAAAAACAAATAAAATTTAAACAATCAACAAATCATGCAATTGAATATTGAAAAATAAATAAATAAACAAATACTTAACAAAATAAAAAATATATGTGCTATTTTTTAAACAAAAAAAAAAATCATGAATAATTTCACAAAAAATTTGTATAAATCTTATTAATGAACTTGTATAACAGAGATAATAATATTTCTTGAAAAGAAAATTCCGAAAATATTTGCAACTTTGGTTTCATTTGTCGAAATAAAATTGAAACTTAATTCACGAATTTCTAATACTGAAAATCAAGGCATAGTAGAGTCGGCGGGATGCGCTCATTGTATCCGTCACCTAGCTAGTCATAGTTGAATGGCAGATGTTGCCTACTGTCAAGTCGCAGGCATGCTGGATTTTAAAGACTCGGATTCTTACAGAATATTATGCATTGCTCTAAGTTTTGAAATAAGTGATTAACAATGAAAGTAAAAACAATTAATTGTTTAGTAAATAATAAAATTCGATTAAACAAATTATTTTTTTTTTATGATTTAAACAATTCAAATAAATAAGTAATGTTTATTACAAAGAAATTATTAAAACAATAATATCAAGCAACAAATAGACAATAAATAAAATTTTAAGGAAAAATAAACAACTTACAATTTTCTATGAATAAATAAAATGTTAAACAATTAATTAATTAATGAATTAAAAAAGAATGTTTAAATAAAATTCTTAAACAAAATAAAATTAATAAATTGTTATTACAGACACAAATAAATAAACAAAGAATAAATAAATAAATAAATAAAGCAAATAAATAAACAAAACACGATAAATAAATAATGTTTATTTTTTAAACAATAATATCAACAAGCAAATTGACAATGAATACATTTTAAGGAAAAATAAACAATTCAAAATTTTTTTATGAATAAATGAAATGTTGAACAATTAAATAATTAAATAAATAAAAATGAATGTTTAAATAAAATTCTTAAACAAAATAAAATTAATAAATTGTTATTATAAAACAAATAAATAAACAAAGAATTAATAAATAAATGAAAAATAAATAAATAAACAAATAAATAAACAAAGAATAAGTAAGTAAACGAAATTTCATAAAAATTAAAGAACAAACAAATTATTAAAAACAATCTATTGTTTAAATAAATGAGAATAGTAAAATACGTTAGTGGAAAAATAAACAAATAAATAAAACTTTTAAATAATGAATTAAATATTAAATAAACAAACAAGTAAATTAAAGAAATAAATTAATAAATTAAAATAAAATGGGACGTGAAATAATAAATGATCGTTGAAATCATAATTTAAATCAAATAATGGAAAAAGTTTTGAAGCAAACGTTAAATGAAATAAGTTATTCTTTCTAAAGAATGCCGATATTGGGACTATTCTGAAACTGCAGAGGGGCGCGGGGGTATCTTGACGCGTCTGCTCCGTCAAGTCCCTAAACACACGGCTAGACTGTATGTCTGCCGGTCATTGTGGAAAATAAGCTGAAAATTGTAGAGCTTTAAAAAAAATGTCTTTCTATAATTATCAACGATTTTTAATAAACTATATTTTTGAATATAATCAAATACAACGTAAAGAAAATCATTAAACAATTAACTTGATTAAAATATAAATAAACAAAACAAATAAATAAATAAAATTTGAAAGATTAATAAACAAACAAACAAATGGGTATATTCAATTACAATAAAAAGCAAATAAGCAAAAATCGAAATACATTAAAATATAAACAAAGAAATTAAATAAATAAATAACAAAAATAAATTATTATTAACAAACGTTGAATTTTTTTTATAAAGAAAAAATCATGTAATTAATCAAGAGTCATAAACAAAGAAAATCAAATAAACTAATAAAACAAAGAATAAATAAATATATGAATGTATTAAAAGAATAAATTATTGAATTAAATAATAAATTAGTAAATAAACGAAACAATAAATCTAATGAATAAATAAAGTAATCAATTCACGAATGAAGGGGTAATAAATTATTTATAAGTAAAAAAAGGAAGAAAAATCCTATAAATAAACAAATTCTTAAATCCAGAGACAAAAAGAAGCTCTGAGATCCTGTGTAAAATTAAACAAATTTTGAATCCAGAGGAAAAATAAAACCCTGAGATCAATTTATAAATAAACAAAGTTTTAAATCCAGAGATAAAAATGAAATCCTGAGATCAATTTATAAACCTTTTACTAATTTGGGTACCTTAAAAAAAAAAAATACAAATTCAGGTAGAGTGAGGAGTACAAATTCGGGTAGAGTGAGGAGTACAAATTCGGGTAGATAATGGAGTACAAATTCGGGTAGAGTGAGGAGTACAAATTCGGGTAGATAATGGAGTACAAATTCGGGTAGATAATGGAGTACAAATTCGGGTAGATAATGGAGTACAAATTCGGGTAGAGTGTGGAGTACAAATGCTAATGCAAATGGTTATAAATTTTTAGAAGTTTGAAGAATACGAAATCGGGAAGTTTGAAGAATACTAATTGAGGTACTTAAAAGAATACTAATTCGGGTAGTTGAAAGAATACTAATTTCTAAATATTTTACGAAATCGGGAAGTTTGCAGAATACGAAGATTAAAAAATACGAATTCGGGCAATTGGGAGAAATTATTGCTAAATCTGATACAAATTTGGTTAGTTTAGAATAAAACGAATTTAGGTAGCTTGGAAAATGAAAATTTGGGTGAATAATAAATTTTAAATAATTAGAAGAATAACAAATCCTTTAAATACTAATTTCGAATACAAATTTGAATACAAATTTTTGTTCTTTTGTGGAAAAAAAAAACTTATAGTTTATGAAAAGAAAACTAATAAAATAATTCATAATTACCTACAAATAAAGATTTTATTCAATTATTTGAAAGCAAAATAAAGTAAATGAAGAAATAAAAACTATTAAGTATGTCAGAATACACCTTTTTTTAAAAAAGGTCAATAACTGTTGAATAAGTAAAATTAATCTACTAAATAAATTAAACTAATTAACTCTCTAAAACTATCACTCAATAAATAGCATATTAACACAAATAAAATAAATAAAACAACTAGAAATAAAAACTAAAACTTAATTACATACATTAAGCAAATTAAAACTTTAAATTAAAAAACAAAAAAAAATATATATTAAAAAAATTATTACAAAAAAAAATAAATATTAATAATAATAATAATAAAACAAACAGTTGCTAAAGTAAAGTTTGGTTAGTTTTATATCTTATTTTAAAAAAAAATAATAATAAATAAAAAAAAAGTTTGAACCTAAATGTGAGCTAATATTTGGACCAATACTGGTTTGGTATATAGCCAACGTTGGGCCAATAATGAACATATTTCTAAGTTGGTATATTAGTTCGTATTGTATGGCGACTTATTGCTACCATTACTGAGACATGACTTGACTCTATCAATGACTTTTGACATAATTAATATGTTTTGTTTAAACAAATTGTCCAAATAATAATAATGTTGAACTTAACAAAAATGATGTGAAATTTGGAAATAAGAAAATTTTATATCTTTCTCTAAGGAAAATTAAAAATGCTTTGGAATTTCTGATTAACAAAATTATGACTTTGGAGATAAAATTTGAATAAAGCAGATAAATTAAAAACTCTTGTAATGAATAAATAACGTATTGAATATGAGATTTCTCTATTTGCAAGCCCGTAGAAGCTTGGCGCATTTGTGAAATATAACTTGTGTAGGCATGTTTGGGCCAGTATTGGACAATCTAATACTTGATTAACGCGACCTCGCAAAATACCTAATTAAGGGTGTGTATATTTACAAAATGAGATGTTTTCTAGGGAATATTCTTTTTCTTTCAAAAAAAAGCGCGTTTTTGAGATAAAATTTTTGTTCTGAAATAACTCATTGAAATTTCTTTTGACAAATAAAGAGGAGAGCTAAATATCAGTTGTAAAAGATATCATCTCTTATTGAGGTGTACCGATCAAACCTAATGTGTTTATCTTGTTTATTCACAAATTAAGGTTCGTTTCCTTTATCCTACGAGGTAAATTTTGCATGAGCAATTCTTTCGTACTTATTTTTATTCACTTGCTTGATTAAGTTTCAAATTAAAGGTTTTATAATTTTTTTTTCTCTTCTCTAAATCAATTATTGTGTATAATTCGTATAAAGCCTGGTGCATTCATTACTTTAAAACCCATGAACGGTATTAATGAATAGAGGTTCAACTCCTCTTAGACGTATGATGTAAAATATACAATAATATTTTATGTAGTTCTGGAATAAAAGTCATGTTTTTTTAATTCAGAGATTCTGAAACAAAAGTTTTCGTGGAAATTTCAATAGTCACTACTACATTCTTTCAAGTTCAGAAAAAGTCAATGCCAAAATAAGCCTTAATAATACAACAATACAAGTAAATAAACTAATAAATATAATAATTATAATAATAATAATAACTATAATAAGATATAGCATTAGAAAAAAAGAGAGATCAACTCCTCTTTACTCCTAATTCAAATAATTAACTAATAAGTAAATAATAATAAATAAATAATAACAATAATAATAATGATAATAATAGTAAATATAGCCAAAACAAAAACAAAACAAATATTTTGAATACGTAATACTACACTAGTTACCGATTGTTACGTAACTATAAGAAATTGCATTTAAATTTTTTTTTCTTTATTATTAATTCTACTGAAAAGGGTAATAATGAATAAAATATAAACAGAAAAATTATTCATTATAACGGATGTATTACAGTTTATTGATATTATAGTGAACAATCAAAAAAATCGATAACAATCGTTAGTGGATTGACATCCAACTTTCTTTCTCTTTCTTTCTTACATACCACTATTTCTCTTTTTATTATGTATCTATCAATCTATTTCTCTTCTAAAAAAAAAAATAATAATAATTTCCACATTATCAAACATTTTACTTTAATTGAAGTTATCTGTTACAGAATATTCTCAAATCATCGAATCAATAACAATTTTTATATTAAGGTAGTTCTCTCGAAAACAATTTTTCCTTAAATGTTTTTTAATTGAAATATCATATAATAGAACATTTAACGAATACAATAATAATTTTTTTTCTACAAGTAGGAAGCGGTGCTACTTCTTAAGATATTTGAGAATGAAGTTGAACTTTTTAACATAAAAGAAAGTAGAAGCCATGGTTAAAAAAAAATATAGTGTTGCTTACCACGCAATGAATTTTCTTTAGGTTTAAAAATAAAAACTACTAAATTATATTTTAAAGTATAGAGAATAAGATCCCATTTTGAAAAAAAAGTGTCTTGCGGTACTAAATTTCGAAAAATAGTATTTTGAAATGCACGTTGTGACTGTACCATTATTCATTTTTTTTTAAATAAATACAAAAGAGAGAGAGACTCTACACCTTGAAGTTAGCGCTATTCATTAAACATCACAAAATAAGTAAAAAAATAACAGATTTTGAGTTGGGAATCACTGAACCAAGAGAACTACCTTAAATAACCACAACAGTTTTATAGGTTATGATTGCAACTTCAGGTAAATCATGGTAAAAATATTATCCCTCTTTCAGTTAGGGAAATGTAACATTCTTTACACACAGGTAAATAGAACTACTAATAACACTCAATTGCTTTAGATCAACGAATACTCCGATATTATGTGATAAAATAAAGTAAATTTGAAATTCATCTAACTATTAATATTTTCCTAGTAGGAAAATCAAAAGAGAACAAATGCAAGAACGTAAGTTGGGTTGATTCTTTAGTTTTTAAATAACGCGATAATCAACAGTAAAAATGCAATCACCTTTACAGAATAATTGGTTCTAGACAAACTAGATTTAAAAAAAAAAACTCTGTTCCTTATGTTCCGAAACCATTTGTCCTCTTTATGATAAATTATTTATCATTCAGGAAGAAGGGTTATATCTTTTAAAATTCACTGTGCGATAGTCTATTTTAAAATATTTGCAAATAGAGTTTTAGATAATAATATAATCAAAATGTTTACTTTCTTTACTCACAATATACTCCTTCTCCTTGATCGATAAAAAAAAAAAGGGAATTTTTATGCAATTACTAATAAGATAGAATATCCGAGATTATCTTCGAGATTTTTAGAAGGAAATGTTTACCATTAATAAAGAAAAGATTGTATCAAAAACTTTAGCATCTTAGGTCACTATTCTTAAAATTTGTATGCGGAAAAAAATACTAGATCTCCGATAGCATGGATTGTATAAAAATATCATAACTCAGAAAATGTAACTTAAAAAAACTACTTGTTGAAAATTTCTTAGCAATAGCAACTCAAATACCAAATGAATTTTGAAGGTCTAAACAAAAGTAGTACACTAAATAAAATGTAATCCTGTTGAAGTAATGATTGAGCACGGAATTTCTTCATTCGCTGAACTTCAGGTCATATAAAACAGCACACAGTCTTCCTTACACTAACTCAAGAATATAAGGACACAATTAACTTGCAACCAACTTTGCTACCAGCAACCTACTTCATGGCGGACCGGAAATTGAATATTTTCTTTGACTACAAGGTTACCGTAGATGACACAAAAATTTGTTTACTATATGACAAATCCAGTTGTTATATGTCAATCTGACGGAACTAGCAGCAAATAGCACCAGTAGCCAAGCAGAGTTCAACAAACCACGGCAACAAATCATCTATCCAGTAGGAAGATCACCAGTATCTAATAACTTTGCTAGATACAACAACTAATAGTTTACCTAGATACATTAGCAACATACTTTAACATATTCAATGAGGATGTATTGAAGAAGATCTTCAGTTCTACTTAGGACGAATTGGTGAACCTGTTTTATTACCTTCTGCACTTCCAGAGTCGGTATCATCGCATGGTTCAGAAAATGTCCATCTGTTTAAAGCGACAATCAGAATCAGTAAACAAGCCTACGCATATCATTCAGTCTATATAAAGTTGTTTCATCTTTTGGGACCCATTTTAAGATCTCTCAAGAACCTAATACTGCATCTAAAAAGGAAGAAATCAACCAAAAATAATGTTAAGCTTCATAAAAATTGAGACATCAGAGGCAGCTAAACCTTCTACAAGATGAGCTACTAAAGGAACCAGTCTTCAACCACATCACTTCAGACTTAGTTATACAGGCTACATTTGAAAAGTAGAAACTTCAAACTTGTACTTTCAGTCATTGTTTCAATTTGGAATTTGAGAGCAATTATAGGAAGTTGTATGTTATTTTAGAACACATTAAAAATTGTAAATCTTATGACAACTCAGAGTTATGTTTGCTATTCATTCTTAACTTTCTAGCAACCATTTTACAGTGGGGGTGTAACGTCGTGAGCCACTCCGTTTTTTTTTCATCTTTTAAAAAAAATCTTTATTTCTTCGTTTCAAACGAAGAACATAAATTTGACTTTTTCTTGAAAAGGGAGGAACAGCATCTTCTTTCGAGTTTTCCCAGAGTTCGGTTAAACAAGACTTTATCGTTAACAGATGTCTTGCCAACGACTCGATTTTCTAAACGAGTCCCTAAAAACTCTAAAATTAGGGGTCGCGCTAAGCAAACTCTGATATAGACGATGCTGACCCTCACTTTGGACAAGTGTTCACTTCCGTCCTTGACTGCAGGCCCACACTGTAAATTCGTCACACTATCCCTGTTTCCCTAAAAAGTCTGTTTCTTTCAAATCTCGAAACTGGACCAGTAATCTTATTTATTACTTCCAATGTTTCAGTAAAATAAACATTCCAAGAAAATGATGATAATGTATAAAACAGACATCCGTCGAAATGACCCCATGTATAAGTAAAAAAAAGTTACGATTTTAACAAAAAAATAATATTTACAGAGTATTCTAATTGAATACTTAAAATGCATAAAAATTCCTTCAACCCTTTTAATTAACTCTTTTATACTGAAATATATCTGTGTATGTATGTGTATACGTGTGCGCGCGCGCGCGCGTGTGTGTGTGTGTGTGTGTGAGCACAATAGCATTTGAAAATAATAATAATTAAAAATAATTATAAATCGCTTTAAATTGATTTGCTAAATGATGTAAATTATAGCTGCTTAATATTTTCAATTAGACTTTTGAAGATTTAAGGTTATGTACTAAAAAATACGCGAAAAACAAAAGAAAAGGGTTATGTCAATTGATTAAGATCAATTCTAAGATTGATAATACTAAATTTGAATTCATATAAGAATTGTTAATCAACTTTTATAAAATAAACGTATCTCGAGGTAACATAACCTCAAAAATGTAAAAATTAAGAAAATAACAAAAACACAATTAAAAACATTCTTAAAATTAATAGAACAAGTCTAATTTCAATTTTAAGGTTAAATAAACATATCAATCATTCAATAATGAAATTTTCACTCAAACATAACCTTAAAATTCAGAAATTATGAAAAATAAATTAAATGGTAACATTTCAGTATCAATGGATTTAGTTGAAATTTATTCTTTATTTAATGATTGAATATTAAATATTCTACTGAATATGTTCATCAAATTAATTAACTTTTAATTAAAAGTTAATATAACATAACCTAAAAATTGAAAAACATGGATACATAAAAATTTATTGAATATACATAAAAAATTTGATAGTTCTCATTTGAATTCAGTTAAATCGAAAGAATAAAACGAATACTCGACATTCACTCTATGAGAAACATAACCTAGAAATCGAAAATCTAGGAAAATTAAATATTGCATTATTCAACATACATTAATCTTTTTCTTTTAAAATAATGAAAAATAATTAATATTTAGGCAAAATCAAACCTATATTCATCTGAAATTGTTAAAATACTAATATTATAAACAAATTTGAATTTAAGAATTGTATTACTTATATTTTCAACATTATTCATTGTTAACATTTAATTTTTATATTTCAAAATTATGTAGTGAATCATTTCTGATCATTTGTAACCAGGATCCTTGGAAGTGGTACAGAGGGCAGCATCAACAAGAACTATTGTGTTTTAGGGCGGATTTTCTCCACCTACTCAGTTTTGAGACACTTTTCAGGACCAAATCAAAATTAGGAAAATGGTTGACTTCTTAGCTTTTCTAATGCATTCTCTACTCCCACGCAAGCATGCAAGTCCCACTAGCCACCCCTCATTATCGGTTTTCTCTCTTTTCGCCGTTCTTCTTCGTCGTTCTTTCTCTACCCTCAACACACGCCTACACCCTGACGCGTTTAGGGCCTTTTTCATTGGTGTTTTCTAAGACTCCCCTAGTTTCTCCCTGTTTTATCTTCCCACTTCTTCTTCTCTCAGAAGCTAAGGGAAGGAAATACACGAAAAGTTAAAACACTCTCCGAAAAACTGTCATCGAGAATGGAGATGTCGAAAATTACTTCTCTCAAACAAATTCTTTTTGTCTTCAAGTCTTTAAAACGAATTCAAGTTTAATTCAAGAATTTTTATACTAAAAATTAAATATAATGTTCCTGAGTTTAAGTTATAAGCTGGAATTAAATTTTATCGTTTTCAAATCAGTTCTCATGTAACTTGTGTTTTACGTTTAAAATTGGATTTGATCGCCTGAACTGGTACCACTTCTCGAGGATTACTGGGATTTTTGGCGATTTATGTTTGTTTCTATGTCTACAAAAATCAACCTGACCAAAGTAAGTTTAATAAAAATTAAATATTAAATGAATTTCAATTCTCTCTTTTCATTTCTTCTTTTTCCAAATAATCATTTTTTCAGGTTTAGTTTCCCAACTCCGGTACCGATTAGGTTCTGGATGGCTGGAGTTGGTCCTTTAGTATTGTTTTTTTTGTAGAATACTTTTTTTTTATGCAGGGTTCCCCTATCATTATAGAGAGTGGCCCCACTTTTTTTTTATTTTGAGTTTAGGAAAAACCCCTGATTAGGAAATTGAGAAAATAAAAATATTTTACAGACTCGAAAAAAACACTAGAATTCCCCAAACAGAACGATTTCCCGAGCTATTACAAATTCGTTTGTAGGCTCAAATAAATATTAAAATTTAACATAAAATATAAGGTTATCGTCTTTCCGACGTGACAAAGACACCTGTTTTTGCAGTGATTATGTTTTTTTTACTTTCAAGTTATTTTGTAAATTTCTGTCAGGTTCAATTATATACCTACACTATTTAAGTAAATTCTGTATTTTGGTACTTTTCTTTTTTAAATTCTTATTATTTTTTACTTTAAAGTAATTTTTCTTGATATTCTATGTTACTTTGAAACAACTTCTGGGTAATATTTTAATTTAAATATATTTTCTTTTCCATACCAGAAATTTTTTAATTAGATTCTAGTAAATGTAGTGTAAATTACATGAATTTTAAATTATTTTTAACCTTATACCTAATTATATACCTTAATTCTTCATTACTTTTTTTTTAATATTCTTCTTTCAACTTCTTGTTAGTATTAACAGTCTAGCATAGGTACTTTATCTTGAGTTTTAAATTATTTTTCTATAATTTGTCATTTCTTTTTTTCCTTCTACTATACTATAATTTCCCTTCCTACTCTGATTATTTTTAATTAACTTCTGTTTATTATTTTAGATTTTTGTAATTTTCTTTTACTTTTTAGTTACATTCTTTAAAATCTAAAAATTGTTTTTGTTTTCATTGTTTATTTCTTAATTCTAGTTGCTTTTTCTTTAATTTAATTTTTTCCCTATATTAATTAAAACTTTTTTATATTTTACTTGGGCGCCAGGTAATAACTTTTTTGCCATTTTGAAGATTTTTTGCAGTCCTACAAAAAATAGTTTATGCAATTTCTGTAATAAATAAGAATCAGAATTTTATCTTTTGGAACATTTTTAAAGAGACATATCGTTGTGAATTGAAAAATATTAAATTTTAGCGCACAGAAAAAACTATCTGCGATTTTTGCTGCATGTGATTTTCAGGTGAATGGAATTCTTAAGATTAACTCTTAGATCATTGTTAAAAGTCTCTTTATTTTGATGTTAAATTTACACATATGGTTGACTTTCTGCTGCAATGAAATTTTCACCCAAATCATATGTTAAATTACCAAAAAAATTTTTCAGTGCCATTTTATAGCAAATTTACGAAAAAGCGATTTTTTTCTATGTCAAAATATATAGGAAAATTGGGTTGTCTATAGAGGCACGTGTTAATATTGCTTGCTTTAGCTCAAATTTGCAGGAAAATTTATTTTTTGTACCTTGAACAATTTTTCGAGTGAAGACAGAAGATTTGAAAACATCGGCCAAATCAGGGCCACCCTACTGTATAATCAGAAAAATAGAAATGATAAAAGCGAAAAAATTAATACACAATAGGGTGGTCTATAAAAAACCAAAATCCGAAATGTTATGCTCCTACTCCCCAAATTTGTTCCAAGTTGAAAAAAAAGTTACCCCTATTTTTTTATTTTGAAATCGTACAATGTTCAGAGGTGGCGCAAAGCCCATGTGCATGGGAAATAAAACGCACTTTTTCGTAAATTTGCAATAAAATCGTAAAAAATCACTTAAATCATTAATGCACCGAATATGTTTCTAGAAAGTGTTTCAAAAACAGTATTCCATAATTTATTTATCAATTTGTTGATATTAACTATTTTTTTTTTGCAATTTCAAAAAACCAAAAAATTCAAAAAATCAAAAAAATTAATAATAGTTAATATCAACAAATTAATAAATAAATTATGGAATACTGTTTTTTAAACACTTTTTAGGAACTTATTCGGTGCATTAATGATTTAAGTGATTGTTCATGATTTTATTGCAAATTTACGAAAAAACGCGTTTTCCCATGCAAAACACATGGAAAACTTCATGGTCTTTGCGCTACCTCTAAATGTTGACCGATTTCAAAATAAAAAAATATGTGTAACTTTTTTTTTCTATTTGGAACAAAATTGGGGGGTAGGACCATAACATTTCGGACTTTTGGTTTTTATGGACCACCCTAATACACATACGGGAAAAAATTGGTGAAATAAATAATTGTAATAATCAATAAGTTATTGGGAATTCCCTATATACATGTAAATTAGTTTCAAGTATTGATACTTTTTCCGTAGATGAGCGTATTCATTGGAATTGTTTTATTTGATAGTAAATCTGAGAGAACGGCTTAAGGTTGAAAAATGTATAATGCTTCTCAAACAGCAATTCGTCTCCTTTCGAATTCCACTTTGGCAATTTTATCGCCTGAATTGGGGACAAATATACCTTGTTTCACCAGAAGTGGAAGGTATAAATTGGAAGGCTTAGGACAGTGCCAGATTCTTGAGCACACAAGACCGTCTTTCGTTGTTAGCGTAGGCAGCCGCATTTGGGAGGCCTCTGTCGTCAACCTGAAGTAGCAAATCGATCGATTCTAAGGGTAAAGGGTTTCCGAGTTTGCAATGTCACTATGTATTACGTGCACGGTACTTCCAACAAAAACCTAGGACAATGTTTACCCTGAAGAAAATTAAAGTCCGAAATTCAAGCTATAAAGTTTTCAAAATAACTTCCGAGCTCACATCATAGATAAATCTACAAAGCGTATTAAGTTTACATGTAAAATAATTACGTTACTCGCTCTACAGAAAGGAATTCCAATTAGATTGTGTGTGTTTCTTTTTTTTTTAAATCCTTCATTAGAGAGAAGTCAGCGTGAATTGAAATTGATTTTTGAATTCCAAGAGAAACGTAACAATGGAATTGTTGTTTGAACTAGTTTTGAAAATGGTATTTCAAATATACTAGATTCGAAGTCCTATTCTCGATTTTCCACCAGATAACAGAATTTACAATTACATAAAATCCAAAAAGATTTTGTAATATGCAAACTGGTTTTATAAAATTAACGGTTTTATAGAATATAAAACAATTTGGTAAAGAATAAAATTCTCTTATAAAGTAAAAAACATTTTAATGGTAAATAAACCCCATTTGCCAGAATATTTAACTTTCCGAATATGTTTCTGTCAGATTTTTATCTTCGAGACCAATTTTTTCAAGTGAGTTTCCCATCTGTGATCAGGTCGATAATGCAGAACACATGTCACACTGATTTGTGCGCGAAAAAATTTAAATTCATTATATAATACAATCGTTTAAACTATTATTAACATTTTTTGTTTCTATCTCTACACAAAAAAAAACGATAATCAAGTAAGAATTTTTAGTTGTTATAGTTATAATGTTTTTTTTTATCTTAATGTTGTTATTGTTATTATTATTATTATATTTACTATTATTATTTCATTAATTAATAATTCCGTAATAACATCTAGATATATGCGGATATTTGAAGCTAATTAAATTGCAGAATAAATCCAAATAAATCCAAATACCGATGAGCTATTTTAATATACGATTTCGTATGAATAACACGCAACATTAAAAAGAAAATTGTTCTTATTTTTCTTGATGGTAAAATATTTTATTAATATTAAATCATTAATGAATTGAAATAAAATGCAAATATCTGGTTATACGGTTGGCCAAAACTCTGCATATAACGATTTTAAAATGTGAAATATAATTCCCACGCATATTTATAACACACACGTGGCAAGATTTTTCATGTGTGTACGCTTTTTTAAATTAGACGGCCATTGAATTCTGCAACTCGTAGCTGGCACCAGCAACATTTTGCGTATTTTTTGCAATGCATTTTCAAACGTGGTCCAATAAAAAATGTTTCATGAAACAAAAATCCTCAAGAAATAAATAAACCTTGAACTCTTCATATCATCTTTCATGTATGCATAATTTTAATTAAAGTTTTATAAATATGCAGATTCTTGATATAAACGAATAAATATGCGTTTGCCATTTTGCGAGCTCTATTTTTCATCTGGTATAGACATTTAATTTTTAAAGATGAATTTCTGGTAATGAAAAACATAATATTATTAAATGAAGTATAATAAAAAAATATAATTATTCTTTTCAGGCTCGTTAAAACGACATCTTTATAATGGCGCAGGAAAGAGACTGAGATTTAGGGTATGTATAATATATTAATAATTAGTATAGAATATTACTTATTTGAAAGTAAAATATCTATTAATGGAAATAGTGAAAATTTACTTTTTTATTTAGTAGATATTCTACTTTCAAATTAGTAGTTTCTATTTTACAAATAATTCCCTTCAACTGTTAGTTGTTTTTCACTTTTTAGTTATTCTTTTTCATTTAATAGAATTTTTTCATTAATTTATTAATCTTTTTTAACATTATAATAATTTTGTCTTTTTCTAATTATCTTTAATCAAAACTTCTCTCTAAATTTGAATTAGTGGTTTTCTACTAATGAATTAGCGAAAAGTGAGCTACTATTAAAATAGTAAGAATTTGACTAATTCTTAGTAGAAAACTACTAATTTTGTAGTAGAAAACTACTAATTAAATTAGTAAAAAAATCTACTTTTTTTAAATGTAAAGTTTCACTATTTCAATTAGTAGTTTTCTACTAAGAATTACACTGCAAAAACATGGTGTCTTAAATTGGCCAAAAATGTCTTAAATTAAGATACTTTTGGTGTCTAAGACACGAAAAATGTCTTATTTTAAGACATTTTTGAACAATTTAAGACACCTGTTTTTGCAGTGTAGTAGTTTTTTACTAAGAATTAGTAGTTTTTTTACTAAGAATTAGTAGATTTCTACTAAGAATTAGTAGTTTTCTACTATATGAATTAGAGAAAAATGAGCCATGAATTTGACTAATTCATAGTAGAAAACTACTAATTCAGATTTAGAGAGTTCGAATTGTAACATATTCTAGTAACTTTTTCGCTTTTCAGTAATTTGTTGTAATACCTTCTAGTAATTTTTATTAATATAAAAAAGGTTATTTTTTAAACTTTCTAGTTCTTTTTCAGTAATTTTTTTTTTTATTAATTTCTCTTTATTTTTCTAGTTCCGTTTGTAATTCCCTTTTCCCTTCATAGACATTTTTCTTCCTTTTCTAGTTAGGTAACATCTACACTGCAAAAAGTAAGTATCTTAATTTAAGATATATTTGTAGTCACTTTTAAGATGTTTTCAAAAAGTTAGCAAAAGTGTCTTAAAATGCATTAGTTTTCTAAGATGAAAGCTGAAATATATAAGATACTTTAAACGTTTTAAAAGTGACTACAATGCATTTTAAGATGTTTCTTTTTACAGTGTGGTCATTTATATAGCTAATATGTTACTTTTTATTTAGTGTTTTCTTCACTTTCTAGTGGTTTTTCTTTACCTACTTCCTAGTTATTTATCAATAATTTTTAGTCATTTTCATAAATTTATAGTTTTTTCCTTTATTTTCTAGTTACCTGTAAATACCTATGGTAAGTGAATTAATTTCAAAAAAATTCTCCATTATTTAGTTTCTTGTTTTTCTTTAATCTCATTATTTTTTTGAGTGTAATAATTTTTCATAGATTTCTCGATACTTTTTAACAACTTCTAGTTAATTTTTCAATTAAAGTAATTTAATTAAATAATTTTCATTATTTAGTTTCTGTTTTCTCTAAGTTCTTATCATTCTTTTGACTTGTAAAATTGTTTTATCATTTTCTAGTTATTTTTTAACAACTTTTAGATAATTTTTCACTTTAAAGTAATTTAGTGTTAGTTTCCATATTACTAAGGTTCTTTTTTCTTTCATTTCTTATTATTCTTTTGAAATGTAATAATTTTTATCAACTTCTAGTTAATTCTTTACTTCCAACTACTTTCTATTTATCTTTTATAAGAGTCTAAATACTTTCTAGTGTGTTTTCTTTACTTTATAGTTATTTGTCAATAATCTTTAGTCAACTTCAATAATTCATAGTTATTTTCTTCCCTTTGCACTTATTTTGTAAATTACAATTTTTACATTTTTTGCTTTTAAGTAATTTGCCATTTAGAAAATTTTTTTCCCTTAATTTCTAATTATTCTTTTTTTTTATACGTATATTTCTTTATTTTCTACAGTTACTTTAAAACAACTTTTAGAAGTTAGTTTCTTTTGTAGTAATTTTTTTACATAATTTAGTTAATTTTCAATACATTTTAATAAATTTCATGAATATATAGTTATATTTCAGCTCTTGAATAATGTATCTTTATTTTTAATTATTTTTTTTACCTTCTTGTCATTTTTTACAGTTTAGAACATTATCTTCACTTTCTGAATATTTTTCTTTAATTTGGCAATTTCTTTTACCGTACCGTAATTTTTCTTCCTCTTCTTGTTACAATGAATCAACTTCTATTTATTATTTTACTTTCTAGTGAATTTTTTTCACTTTTTAGTTATCTTTTTGAAAGTTTAAAAATTATTTAAAAATTGTTTAAAAATTTTATTGTGCATTTATAGTTTTTGTCTTATTTGGAGTTGTTTTTTTTTTCAATTGCCTTTACTTTATCTATGGATTTCCTAAACTGTTTAGTTATTCTGCAAAAAATTCATTTAATTTTTATTAATTTACTGTTATTCACTTCATTTTCTTGATATTTTGCATTTTTCTAATGGCCGACGAGAAAAAAATTCGTAACTTGAAATATATCATTTAATAACTTTTGATGTACAATTAGGTTTTAATTCAAAATTAATACAAAAATAATTCAATATTCAAGGATCATATTACTCTTGAAAGACCAAAAGATTTACCGTTTAGTTGTTGAGTATTATTTATCCTAAAATTAAAAATATTGCAAAAAAAGTTTTTTTATGTTGAAAACACAAAACAAGAGACTAAAAAAGTTTAATACCGCGAAGATTCGAATAAAATGACAAATTTTAAAACGAATTTTTTGGCGTAAAAAGGGAAGTAACACAAAAAACTTCTAATAAAATATAAATTTATTTAGTTAAAGTTTCAATAACTGTTACTGAACAAAATATTTTTCAAATAATAGTGATAATCTTAAAATCGAAAATTCTTTAGCTGTCATTGAAATAATGGTTAGTTTGACAGATTTCTAAATGCTCTGCACTACGTTTTTCAAAAAAATTACTGTTTTTCTTTAAAATTTTATTACTTACATTTTTTAATGTCGGAACACAAGGAATATTGTTTAAAAATATAAAATTTAGTTTCACATAAAACTTTTTATTTCATATTTGGCATTTCAGAAAAAAAAAGTTTTTACCTTGACTAGCTCGTTCAAACTATCCTCCTTAAAATTGATTTGGTGAATTTTGAAAAGTATGAGGATTGTATACCAGGTACGAAATAAAATTCAAACGCAGCTGTACTTGAAATGATCTAATTCAAAGCAGGAAGCCTACGGGACAAAAAATTCATTAACGGTATTGCCTCGCTGGCGAAACATAGTGCAATACGTTTGCTGCATTGTTGTAGCACGCTGTAATCGTGTTAATGATTTCCAGCACATCTGCGCTAATGATCGTCGTCTGTGGCGGTGGTTTCGAGCGAGTTGGTATAATTCGGGAAATTTGTGGCTGATGGTTTGCATTTTCTCATTGGGATATGGGAAAAATTGCTTTTCCGAACTTTATCACATTATCAAGATTTATTTTCACACAGTACGTGAATTCTGACAATGTGCATTGAAAAAAAAGTCCAGAGAACATTTTGTGCGACTATTAAAAATTTTCATTTCACAGAGAGCTTTATACAGATATGTTTGTTAGAATAGTAAAGCTATTAAAATATAAAAAAAATTATAAATAATAAAATTTCTCTCATTTCAAGAAATTCTTGAAATTGTTGTTTTAATGAATCTTTTTTCTTACACTGAAAAAAAAAAAAATTATTTGACTCAATTAATTCAAATTATTTGATAAATATTTACTTCGTACAAATATTTTTTAGTTAGATCTAAAAAATATGTATTTGATTCAAATAACTTGAATTATTTGAATCACGTTTATTTACACCAAATAAATCTTCTTTGGATCAAGTAAATAATTAATTTAATCTAATAAACGAATATATTTAATACAAATGCTCAATTATTTGAAACTATTCATTTATTTATTTCACTCAAGTATTTGGGTTTTTGGACACAAATAAAAATTATTTGACACAATTAATTTATTTTATGGATTAAAGCAAACCGAATTATTTAATATAAATAATGTATTATTTAATGCTAATATATTATTTTATAAAAACAAATAAAAATTATTTCAGTCAAATAAATAATTTATTGAAACGAAATTTGTGAGTTATTTAAAACTATTCATTTAATTATTTCACTCAAGTATTTGGGTTTTTAACGTTAATAAAAATTATTTAACACAATTAAATTATGTTATGAGTCATAGTAAATCAAATTATTTAATATAAATAATATATTATTTAATGCTAATATATTATTTTATAAAAACAAATAAAAAGTATTTCAGTCAAATAAATAATTTATTGTAACGAAATTTGTGAGTTATTTAAAACTATTCATTTATTTATTTCACTCAAATATTTGAGTTTTTAACGTTAATAAAAATTATTTAACACAATTAAATTATGTTATGAGTCATAGTAAATCAAATTATTTAATGCTATAATATTTTCTTTTGTAAAAACAAATAAAAAGTATTTGGATCAAGTAAATAATTTATTGTAACTAATGTGTGAGGCTAAATAGGTGTTTTTGTAATTTTGAAGTCAAGTCAGCGTGTTATAAATGAAAATCACCATACTTATAATGTTATAATAACATTAAGTAAGAGTAAACTCAAAAACAAAAGAGGGGTTACATTTTATTCATGCAAACTAATATTTTTTTGCTTTAAAAATATAAATGAAATAATTTTTTTAATTGATTTAAATTATCAGTTATTAGCCCCATATATTTAATTTATTTGACACAAATTACTGTTTATTTAATGTGATAA
The DNA here is from genome assembly GCA_037103525.1 of Ganaspis brasiliensis. Classification (NCBI taxonomy): domain Eukaryota; kingdom Metazoa; phylum Arthropoda; class Insecta; order Hymenoptera; family Figitidae; genus Ganaspis; species Ganaspis brasiliensis. Next base: position 1,037,011 of record JAZKLR010000457.1, on the reverse strand, counting down.
AATAAAATACTCAGGTCGAATAAAATATTATTTAAATGGAATAATTTTCATAATTGATTTAAAATATTAGTTACTAGCTCCAAATATTTAATTTATTTGACACAAATTACTGTTTATTTAATGCGATAAAATAAAATACTCAGGTTGAATAAAATATTATTTGAATGAAATAATTTTCATAATTGATTCAAAACATTATGTACTAGCTCCAATTATTCCATTTATTTGACTCAAGTAATTTGTATTTGATACAAATTAGTCTATACTTAATACAATCAAATAAAATACTTAGGTCTAATAAATAGTTATTTCACTGTAAAAACAGGTGTCTTACAAGTGTCTTATTTTAAGACATAAGACGTTTAGAAAGCGTCTTACAGGTAGTTTTAAGACACTATCTCAATGGTTAAAAATTAAGACACCCTAAAATGTCTTAAAAGTGAGGACAAAATAAGACACTTGTTTTTAGAGTGTTGGTTCAAATACAGGTTTATTGGATAATAGACAAGTAAATCATTTATTTGGATCAAATAATTTTTATTTGATCCAAATAATTTTTTTTTTTCAGTGTATGATTAAAAAAAAAATTGTTTCAATTAAAGAATACTATTTGAAATCCTGTAATTTTATAATATTGGTTTTTTAATTAGTTTTTATAAACCCCTTATATTTCTCTTTCCTAATTATCTTCCAATAATTATTCGTATCTAATCATAGTATCCATTTCTAGAATAATCATATTTAGGTATTTTTGAAATATAACAATTTTGGAAATTATGAAATTGTCGCGAGAATATAGTTATCTCGTGAAAAATGTCAAGTAGACGAATAATATTATGAAAAAGTGAAGAATTAAGAGTTGATAAAAATTCAATCAACCAACTAGTTAAGGGCAAGCTGAGTCCGATTGAGGGCAGCTTTTTTGTTGAGAACAAAACCTTTACGTTCCATCCGATCTGTTCACAATTAATTGCATCCTTGCGCTGAAGCAAAGTCAATAAAATCTTGGTTCCGAACAGGAAATCTATTGGCATTTTGTCCTCTCTCCTTCTCTTCGCTTCAGTAAAGCCTAGAACTGAACGTCGAAGGAAAGAAAAAAAAAAAAAAAGAGAGAGAGAGAGAGAGAGAGAAAAAAAAAGAGAAACGAAACGCTTGATGGGTCGAAGCGTGAATGAATTGTGAGCGTACGATATAAAACGTTGAAAGTTCTTTCGTTTTCGGACAGGAGAGATGTAAAAATTTTTACGTCACTCCAATGCAATTGTAACCACAGATAGCCGGGGGTAAGGACTTTAAAGAACTTAAAGATAATTACTTTCTTGGAACGCAGTGACTCTCATAAAAAACCAACTCGTAAAAACAGCCATTATTATACTCGTTCTATCGACTAGAAAAACGACACCTAAAATATTATTGCCACGTGTTAATGTACATTGTAAATAATCTTTTTCGAAAAAATAAATTATCCTCTAACTTGACATTAATATACTGGAAAATTCGATTTATTAGTTTAAAATAAAGTTTTTCTGCGAATCTCGTCAAATCCTGTATATTTCACCTTCAAGATAATTTTAATTAGAATCCCGATCAATTTGAATTACTAATTTGTCTCCAATAAATTAAGCGTCGGGAATTTGTTGAAGAGAGGAAATTAAAAATTCGTTACGGACTTAATTAAATACTTATTCTTTTAAAAATTTGTTAGAATTAGAAATATATAACTTGTCAGAGTTGAGAATTTTCATGTAAAATAATTGAGAATTTGTTACATAAAAAATTAAAATTTTTGTTACACGACAGTTATTAAATGAATTTGTAAACTGAATTTTTTCTCTTGAAAAATATGCACAAAAAAAGAGGCTCTAATTGGATTTTCCGAATAAATTGAAAATCTTTTAAACACAGGGAACGTAAAATGCTTATTATCTTGGTAGAAGTTTTCATTGGATGGTAAATTCAAAATCTGATGATTGAACAGTTTTTCTAGAATACTTTGTGACACTTTGGTAAAATTGGATCAGATTTGAATATAGATAATGGAATATAAAATATCATGTCTTGTGAGGTTGACTACCGCTGAGAACGAATTAGCACAGTCTCCATTATTTAAATTCAGTGGATATAAAGGAAGGATCAAGCTTAAGTCGCACTCCAAGATATTGGCTGCCGAAGTCTGCTCGCCTAGATTTTACCTTCGCTTCTTTTTTGAAAGAAGCACAGCCCAGCAAGAGATCGGTGGGTAGGAAAATCTTGCTAATAAAATTCCTATTGCGCTCATAGTAAAAAAGAACGGCTCTTACTGCGTGTAACTACTGGTGCTCCGACAGATTTATGTTTATAACACAAATGTAAAATAATATTTTGCCACTTTTTCCATCTTTTTATGGATATTTTAAAAAATCCTTGTGTGTTATTTTAGATTTTAATCAGAAAAAGTATCATACCAAATTTCATTAAAATCCGTTGAACCATTCTCAAGTTATAGTGTTTATAAAAAAACCCTGACACACACACACACGCAGGCATATACACAATTATAACCTATTTAGAGATTTGATCAGAAATTTGTATAACTCGTTTCTAGATAGAGGGAAGTTTAAAGCATTATAAAACTGATAAATTTGAAGAAAAATAAAGTTTAGTTCACGAGAGGGAGCAACATGAAGATAGAAAGATAGTTACTAGAAAAATAAAAAGACAAGAAAATAAGAGAAGTGATTCTAAAATTTTTGATAGATAGTAAAAATAATTAAACGTTAAGTAGAAAAATATATTGATTTTAAAACAGGATAACTTAAAATTGAAGAAAAATTACTACACAAAGATATTTTGAAATTTAAGAAAAATAACTAGAAAAGGAAGAAATAATAAAAAATGTTCAGATACTTAAAAAAATACTATATATATTGTAAAAAAAATAATTGAGAAAAAGTAACTAAAAAGTGAAATAAAATGCTAGAAAATAAATTATAATAAATAGCTAAACAAATCATGAAAGATGAACATTGAAAAGAACTACATTGATAAGTAATTAGAAATTGAATTATTAGATTTAAAAAAATACAATAAAGTAAAACAATAATAAATTAAGAAAAAAATTAATTAACAAATAAAGAAAGTTACTAGAAAGAATTAAAAACAAGACAATAAAAGAAATATCTAAACAGTCAGGAAAAAATAAATAGAAAGTTAAGAAAATATCCAAACAATTTTGAAATTGAAGTAAGGAATAAATCAATTATGTGAAGAAATATGTGAAGAAATAACTGGGAATAAAAAGTGATTAATAAGTGATTAATAAGAAACTAGAAATAAAAATAAGTACCTATAAATTAAAAATTAAAGAAGAAGCAATTTGAAATATAGGAAAACAATAATTTAAAAGTAAAAAATATCTCAATTAAAAAAGATAACTTGAAGGTAATAAAAAAGAAATAATAGAAAGTGACATTATTATTAAAAGCTACAGAAAATTACTAAGAAATAAAAAAATAAATTATTATTCTTATTATTTCTAGTTATTTTTTTTGCTCACAAGGAAATTAGGTAAATTATTTGCTTAGTTTTCATAAATCAATATACTCAGTTTTACCCTATCATCTTTTTTTTCTGGCATTTTCGAATTTTTTGGTAATTTTTACAAATTTTAAAATAATTTTTATGTTCTACGTTTTTTTAACATTTCTTTCATTTTCCACTTGGGTTCATTAATTTCTAGTTATTTAGTCACATTTGTGTTTTTTTTTCTTAATTTCCAAGTCATTTTTTTAAGCATTCTAATTATTTACTTCGCTTTCTAGTTATTTTTAAGATTTTAGTAATTTCACTTCTAAAAATTGAGAGATTTTTTCATTTTCTTGTATTTTTTTTCTTTGTATTAATTTATAAATTTGTATAATTACTTTCTTAATGTTTAAATTATTTTTTCACTTATTGTAAATTTCTCTTTATTATTCATAAGTTTTTTTTTAAATTTTGATTTTAATTTTTTATCTTTTCCTATTATAGTTTTCTCGAATCGGAAAATTTACTTAGTTTCTGGTACTTTTTATTTGTATTCTATAGTTATTTTTTTTTATCATTTACATGTTCTTCTCTTTCTAGGGATTGTTAACATCTTCTACTTTTTAATTCAGAAACTTAGTTACTTTCACATTCTTGTGATATTTTTACTTTCTCGCTATATGCTTTTTTCATTTTTCTGTTTTTTAATTTTTCCTTATAGTAAGAAGTTTCTTACTTTCTAGATACTTTTTATTTTTAGATGTTCTTCTTTGATCTCTAACGTTTTCTCTAAATTGGAATTAGTTTAAAATAAATAAATATTATTAAAAGCATGGCTGAGTTTTTGTTTCTGCAATTAGTGAAAAATAACTAATTATTATTAGAAAAAAATATAGCTAATGATTAGTAATAAAATAACTAAAAAATAGTTAAAATTTCACTAATTGAATTAAAAAACAGAATTTGACAAAAATATTAGTTATTTTGACTTAACCTAAAAATGAATTTAACTAATAATTTGTTATTCTGTTCTAATTCATTAGTAGAAATAATATAATTATTTAAATTAGTGCCTGAGTTTTTGTTTCAAATTAGTTATTTTTAACTAATTTAGTTTTAGAAAGTTATTTCTCAATTCTAGTTATTTATTCCCTTTCTAGTGATTTTATTTTATTTCGTAAATCAATTGTTTCAATTTTCTTGCTTCTTAAAATCAATAGTTAAATTTTCTTTACTTTCTAATTTCTTTCTTTTTTTTCTGGTGATTTTTTCACTATTCAGTTACTATTTTTTTTTATTGTGATTTTTAAATTTACTAGTAGTTAATTTTAAAAATTTGTTGACTTTTTTCCTTAAATTTTAAATTAATTGTTTGCATTTTTGAGTAATTATTTTCAATTTTATAGTTTTTTCAGTTAATTTATTCCTTTTATTGTTTGGTCATTTTTACTCAACTTCTATAGTTCTTTTTGTACTTTTTTTGACTTTTTATACTAATTCATCTTTATTGTTTAGTTATATTTTATTATTCACTAATTTTTCCTTTCTATTTTTCCTTTCTTCCGTATTTATTTTTTTTAAATTCTACTATTTGCTTACATCCTATCCTGAATTTGAAAAGTTTGACATCATATTTCAAATTACAATAATCAAAAATTTAAGGATCATATATTAAGATTTTAAGTTTTTTATTAATTTTATCTTTTTTTTTTTGTGTTCCAATATTTTGGAAAAATAATATTTAAACGTAATTTGTCCCCAAAACACTAAGAATTGTTGCTTTCACTCAACGGGATATATATAAATAAACATAAAGCTTTTAAAAAACTAAATCGAAAATTACTAAGCGAGATTTAAATTGGACGTGTCATTAAACAGGTATTAATAAATAAAAAGCCCCAATCAACGCAACTAAAAATAAAAATCAAATATTTTGATACTCAAACGTCTCATATTTTTACTGCTATTTATTTCTCACTCCTGATTGGTATGCTGCATATTTTATTAATAATTTATTAATACTGTATTCAATCTGGGATTTTTTTTACCGTTATTGCATATACGAATATATAGAAATAATAATAATTAGTTTTTGTTGTATTAAAAAAAAAAAAAAACAAGTACAATTGTTATTTCAATTATTATTATTATTATTGTTTTTTAATGGAAATTAATATTTATCATTCTTTTCAAAATCATTTTTTATGATTTACTTTTTTCGTTGCGTCTCGTATAATTTTAAACTCGACTTTGTTTTACTTTTAAGAAACTTGAAGAACTATCAAGAAACAAATGTATTTATTTATTTTAGTATAAAGATGGCATGATTAAAATGGAAAATGAAGTAGTTTTATTTAATACAGGTAAAAATGTGAAAGCACAAAGAAAAATATTAAAAAGAATAAAAAGTATGCCAGTATAAAGTACTTTTCTTCGTAATGCATTTTAGACTATGGAATCATGAATTTTACTCGCGTTTTGCATCTTCTATCTTGAAGCGCAGCGTGATTCCATTCGAAGGTCTTATTTACACGGTATATACCAGCGTAAAATTGCTGTCCACGGACTGTTCCGCTTAGTTCTTCTACTATTTTTTTTTCCATTTTTTGCTTGTGATCAAGAAAAACATCACTCGTTTCCTTCCAGTTGTTACTTACACGGTGTCGTCCCGTAAAAAGTAGAACATGACAAACCTACTGATTAGAGGCTGTTTGAACTGGCTTTCGACTTTAGCAACTTCGTTTGCGCCAAGTAAAAGGGTTGCTCTACTTACACATTTAGATAAAACAAGGAATGATTACTTTATATGCAACGAATACCGAGATTGACAATTTTCAACGAAAAAAGAATAAGGCTAATCTTCTTCTAGAAAAATTCATTTTAAATTTTCAGTTTAACTTACTTGAATTTCTGTTTACCTTTCACTAAAAAAACTAACAATGTAATTATAATAAAATAGTTTTGTCAAGTAATAAATTAAAATTTTTATTTAAGTTTATTAAAATGTTTTATTGGCAGTACCAAATATGTATAGCGCTTGCGAGGACAGTGCGATTTTCATCAGCATTCGTCCATCTATAATATCATAAATATGATGCACAAAACAGATTCTTATAGAAAGTTAATTTATTCTAATTTAATTAATAGTTTTAGCAAATAACAAATATTTGTTATTTAAAAATGCTTCAATGTTGTGAGTAAAAACTATATTTGTAAAACAGTTATTAAACTTATTTATAAAAAAGGAAAATCAAACAAAAGTCTATAACCTAACCTCTAAATTTTGTTGATAAAAAAGAATTTTATTAACAAAGAATTTTCAATTTAAAAATATCTAAGCTTAAGACGATTTAGATTTATAAATTTAATTTTTTTACTAGACGAAATTACCAAAACCTTTAAATCGACTATAATTATTATGATAGACGTTCATTAAAAACAAAACGTCTTAAATAAAAAAAAATTCCTTTATAAATAATTTATTACAATTTTTTATCCTAAAATTAACTTGAGTATGTGAGAAATGTCATTTGCTTAAATTTCTTGAAACAACAGGAAAACGACAACAGAATGTTTGTTAATCTTAAAACAGTTTTGTGGGGACTACTGAATTTTTTTGCTGAATTTACTAAAATTCTAACAAAAGGTTTTCATTGTGACAACAAAACTATTTTGTTGCTCGTATATCAACAAAAAAATTTAGTTGTGCTAATAAACTTATTGTTCTGCATTCCAAACCTTCTTTTCAGTGATTCCTTTTAGGTTTTAATTTAATTTCAGTTTTTTATTATTTTAATTCTGTACTTAATTCACTTTTCATTTTAACTCTATTTCAGAAAAGTTTTACTTCAATTACACTCTTATTTTTTTATTTTAATTAAACTTTCTATTTTAAAGACATTTTAGCTCATTCAGATTATATACTTTAATACCCTAATAAATTTGGATTTATTTTAACAACCAAGTCTAAAAAATAGTAGAGAGAATTTTTTTGTATTTTTCTGAGAGATTTGAATTGACAATAAAAACTTTCTTTTAATTTGAAAATAACATTTTTCCACTCTTTTTATTTATGACTGGATTTTTCAACATTACCATAAATTGTATCCTTAACAGAATTTTCAAATCGCTTTGAAAATTTTTTCCATAACAAAAGGAAGCGGGTAATTTTCTTTGCAATTCTGGGCAATACTCATCTTAGTTCACATCTTAGGCGTTATGCTAGCGTTCCATTTCTGACCTCGATATTCAGAGAAAAGCAGAGAAATGCAGATCTTCAAACTCCAATATCACGAACAAAAATTTTGAATACCTTAAATAGAATACTAAATTCAGAATAATCTAAATGAAATACCAAATTCAGAATACGCGTCTTCTTAATTGAAAATTTCCAGATAATTAAAACAACCTCTATGGTATATTTAAGTCTTCTTCTTGTTTAAAATTAATAAAACATCTTGGACACGAAACACGAGGTTCTTTAAATAATATATATATTATTCAGTTAAATTTACGAATGAAACGAGAAATCGGATTTTAAAAATATGACAATCATAGCGGTACTATACTGTTTAAATATAAGCGTTGTTAGTCTCAAGATGTGCCCATTTTTATAGAACAGCGTAAGGAGGGGCCCACAGCCATTAAATTCTGGGCGGGGCGCACATCGGCCAATCGTAGCTCGCGCTTAACGTCCACACCTTCTACACATTTTCGGGGACCAATCGGGGACTTAACCCTGACGCAGAAAAGAACAAAAGAGAAACCTTAGGGCGTGTTTAAAATTCTACACATTTAAACTCTACAATGATAAATTGTACACTCTAAATTATACAAATTACCCAGATAGCCAAGCGTACTAATCCAAAATACCCGGTATACCAGCTCTGTACTTGCCATGTACCTTCGCATTGTACTAGTATTATACGAGTATAGCGTAATTATCTTGAGATACTTGCATTAAAATGGTACAGTGCCAGTATGTGCATACTCTTTTTTATTCAACAGTATGACGTACTGGCACTGTACTGGTATTATACTCTTTCTAAGTACTCAAACTGACAAATTATTTTTCAAGATGGCGGAGTAGTACAACTCTGGTACGACTCCATATTTATTTAGTACGCCGTACTAAGTGAAAATATTAAAGTTTCTATTCATTACATACAAGTGTAATACTAGTACGATACTAGTACGTCGTACAAATGTAATAAAAATGTACATACATACTGGCACTGTACTAATTTAGTATCAGTACTTCGAAAATCAGTACCTTTATACACGTATGGTACTAGTATAGTGCAAAGGTACATGGTGTGTACAGTAATTGTACACTGAAAAAAAGGTTTGTTTGGCTGAACAAAAATTTTGTTGGCTCAACCAAATTCTTTTGTTGATATACGCTCAACAAAATTATTTTGTTGTGCCAACAAAATTCTTTTGTTAATTATTTAGGGTAATTACAACAAAAAAATTTGGTAGTCCCAACAAAACTTTTTAGAGCTTAACAAATATTTTGTTGGCTATTATAATAAAGAAAAAAAGTTAAACACAGATTGTGCAAATGGAAATTCTAATATTGTTTTAATTTGCTAAATAACTGAATGTTTTTATGTAAAAAATATTTAATATTTTTTGTATCTTACTGTGAAATATTCACTGTGAAATAATGTGTAGTTATAATAATACACGTAAATATTTCTAGGCATGAAATTTATTTAAAAACATGTGTTTATTTTTAATTTTTAAAATATTAATTTAAAGTAGTTTCGTACTATTAAAAATGGAATTATTCCTTAATTATTTCTAATGCTAAATAAAGTATTTTCCACAAAAAAACAGTATATAAAGTAAATAGTTTTATAGGTTATGTTTAGATTCTTGAAAACAACATATTGTGCTTAAACATATATTAACCTGCCACATAAGAATCGAAATATAAATTTACTCTTTTAAAAAACCACAATATTTATTCACTTATATGACTAATTATCGACTTATTTATCATTCAGCAATACATTCTGTCAATTTTGTCACTAAACATAAAATCATAAGTAAGTCCCTTTTTATTATCTTCATAAAGTATATTTTATAGTTATATTTTTTTAATTTCAAAAGTCAACTTTGTAGACATTTGATTTAGTTATCATCCATTATATAATATTCTTTTTTTTTGTTTTAAAAAACAAAAAATTCCAATTTCTATCGATGTCTTTATGAAAACCAGACGATAACATGCGTCAAACAGGATTGCACAGAATGCGCATGCGCTATCACATATTTGGTAATGCCAACAAAAGATTTTAATAAACTCAAACAAAATTTTTATTAAATACTACAAAATTACTTTGTAATTTCAACTGTTTTTTGGTAATTCTAACTCTGAAATTTGACAAAACCAACAAAAAATCATCAACAAAACTATTTTGCTATGATTACATTGCTATTTTTTCAGTGTACGCTGGTTATCTGGGTTACTTATAAGTAAATTGCACAAGATAAAATTCTACACAAGTTTATTTGTTTATTTTCGAATATAATAAAAGAGGTTATAATTGTGAAGAATTTAACTATGTGGAATTTAATAAAAATGTTTCATTAAAAATCTTATTGTAGATTTTTATTGTTTAGAATTTAACGTGTAGAATTTATCATTGTATGTATCATGTCCAGCAGGATTTGCCCACCTATCAGAATTTTTGTCTATACAAAAAGTTTTATATTTTGTAAACTAATAAAGATAAAACAATAAATGAGAGCTTTTTTCAAAGCCTATGTACTCTACTATTAGAATATATAATTAGTAAAAGAAAAAAAAATCTTTAATTACTTAATTAAAATTAACAAAAGTCAAAAAATTCCATTTTTTTTGGTAAATTTCAAACTCTTGTATTTTTTAAATATAGATCATCACATTTTATTGTCAAATAATGCACTTAAAAGGTAATTTTATCACCTTTAAAACAAATTTTTAAATATTATTCTGCAATTTTTTTTAACAAAGATATAGGTAATTGTTTAAAAAAACAGCACTTTTTTTAAATTATGCATAAGTTCAGATCGGTTGATTTTGGAAAAAAAAGTATTGCGAACAAAAACGTGTCTTCTTATGTGTAGAATCAGAAAAAAATATTTAGAATTAAAAAAAAGAAAATTTTTTTACCATATTTTGAGTTTTAAATTTTTTTTTTCAATTAGTCATAAGTCCAGAACGGTTGATTTTAGAAAAAAATTATTGAGAACAAAAATGTACCTTCTTATGTGTAGAATCAGAAAAAAATATTCAAAATTAAAAAAAAGAAAATTTTTTTTAAACATATTTTTAAAAAGCTCAAAAGGTAAAAAAAAATTTTTTTTTTAATTCGAAATATTGTTTTTTGTTTCTACAAATAAGAAGGCACATTTTTGTTGTTAATAATTTTTTTCTAGAATCAACCATTCTGGACTTATGACTATTTAAAAAAAATTTAAAAACTCAAAATAGGGTAAAAAAATGTTCTTTTTTTTAATTCTAAATATGTTTATCTGATTCTACACATAAGAAGACACATTTTTGTTCTGAATAAGTTTTTTCAAAAATCAATCTTTTTGGACTTATGAATCATTTAAAAAAAGTGCTGTTTTTTTAAACAATTATCTATATCTTTGTTAAAAAACATCGCAAAATATTAATAAAAAATTTTTTTCTTTTACTCATTAGATATTTTAAAAGTAGAGCACATAAGCTTTAAAAAAAGCTCTCATTTATTGTTTTATCTTTATTAGTTTACAAAATATAAAACTTTTCGTAAAGACAAAAATTCTGATGGATGGGCAAAACCTGCTGGACGGAATTGTAGTTTAAAAAACCCTATTGTAGAGTTTCATTATGTAGAATTTATCATTGTAAAGTTTAAATTGGTAGAATTTTAAATTGTAGAATTTTAAATTGTAGGATTTAATATTAAAATTTTATAAACAAATCCTATTGTACAGTCTTATTGTGTAGAATTTAACGTGTAGAATATATCATTGTAGAGTTTAAATTGTATAGAATTTCAATCGCTCCAAAACTGATGAATATGGAATTATTAAAACACGTAAAAATGACTAATATTTTGAATATGATGCAAATTACTATTAAAAAGTTAAAAAGTACTATAATTTATCAAAAAATAACAAGAAAATAGAGAAAGGTTCCTAAAAAAAACGTAAAAATAATTAAATTTATTAAAAAAAAACGAGAAAATTAAAAAATTATATTAAAAATATTAAAAAATTGGTAAAATTTACCAGAATATATGGAAAATAACTAGAATGTGTAGAAATATTGCTGTAACATTGAAAAAAAGAACACCGAAAAAAAAATTATCTCATAAGTATAGAGGAATATTCCTTCTCTATTATTACTCTATTTGTGAGAGGATTTTGCGAGAGGAAAAGGATTTTTTGACACATAACTACTCTTTTATTTAACTTCAACCTAATTTAATAATATAAATAATTGAAAAATAATAAAAAATTCTGATACTTGAGATATATTTGTAAATTATATAGTCTACATTTAAAACAGGTAAATTTTTTATGTAAAAAAATATCAAGTTTGTGACAAATTTATGCAGTTTTAATAATATGTAAAAATTTGTAAATTTGACGGAAATGGATAAAAAAGGAAAATCCTCTCAATTAGAAAGGGATACTTTAATGACCATAATTTATTTTTGTTCAATTTATTCAACTAATCGTATTGTTTATTTTGCGACTTATTTAATTAGTAATTCAAAAACTGTTAACTTATTTTTCTTAGTACATATTAATAATATTCTTACCTTATTTTTATAAATAAATTATAATTATAACTTTTCCAGCAATTTCGAATAAATACAATAATATATTTATTAAAAGTGAAATTATACGAAATTAAAACTGAAATTCGAATATATATATCTAACCTAAATTTGACTTTCAACTCTCTAAATTTGAAACAGCGCAAAGTATACAGCTGTTTCAAAACAGCGTATATATACGCTGGGGAATTAGTGAATTTCGCTGTTAAGCAGTGAAAAAATAGCTTTCTGATCAGCGTATATACACTGTTTTGAAACAGCTGTAGGGGAGACCGGGGCTGTTTGGCGCAGGGGCTGGTTGACGCACTTGAGTTTATTCAAAAGTGAAAAGTCGAATTGATTTTTCTCTTCGGTCAAATTAATGTATTTGATAAACTGTAACTTCACACATAATTTCATTATTATTGATTGATTATTCTGGATTATAAATTCAAAAAACCAATTTTGGTACTCAAAAGTAAATTTTAACGCCTTCATTTTTTTGTTATATCTTTTTACAAAATGCAATCAGAAAAAAATCAAAATTAAGGTTTTGGGTTCTGAACAGTTGCTTTTAAGAAACAATTAAAAATTTTTGATTTATATTTACAGTTTTCATAAAAACGAAGAAAATGTATAAATAGTCTCTCCGGGGCTACTTGGCGCAGTAGGGTCGGGGCTGGTTGGCGCGCTCGGAACGCTAGAAGTTTATAAGCTAAATCTAGTGACTAATAAAAATTTATTAAATTCAATGTGGTAACACTTTTATTTTATTATCAGTACCAAGAATAACCCTTTAAGATAAAAAAGTGTTTAATATATATTATTATTATTATTATAATCTCATAATTTTACGTTTCCAGATATTTGTAGTTTTTAGGTTCGTGAACTTCACTTTTTGAACAAAATGAACCTTCCATTTTGAGTTAATTCACATTTTTTCAAGATAATATTTCCTTAGAAGACTTATTTTAACAATGAAACATATTGCTTGATTATTAATCACACACTTTAATTCATGTGCCAAGTAACCCCGGGTAGTGCGCCAGGCAGCCTCGGACCGGGGCTGTTTGGCGCATTTTGGTTTTCTCCAAAAAGTCTGTTCTAAAAAAAAAAGTACTACTTTTTTTGGAACTTTTATTTTTTTAAATCAAAGCTGAGATGTTAAGCAAAGTTTCTGTACAATATAGTTTTCATGTACACACAATTGGCAGAACCAATCAGCAAAGAGTGAAAAGTGCGCCAAGTAGCCCCGGTCTCCCCTATACTTTGGGCTGGTTAAACAGCGAATTTTCGCTGTTTCAAATTTAGAGAGAAGGTATACTAGAATATGTAGAAAAATAACTATAAGTTAAAAGAGAAATACTAATATACAAATCAAAGAAAAGAAAAAACTAAAAAATGAAGAAAAATACTTAAAAAATTATAAACTTACTACAAATTTACAGAATATAGAAAGTGAATAAAGTAACTGCGTATAATGATTAAGATGAAGTAAATATTTTGAAAAATAACTAGAAAGTGCAGAAAAACACTAGAAAAAAAACTAGAAATAGGTAAAAATATATGAAAGCGAAAAAAATTATTTAATCATTAAAAAAGATAATTCGAAAATAGGGGAAATAACTAGAGAAGAAAATGAAAAATAGAAGGATCAGATGTTCTTCTTTTTTGTCGCCGAGGTGAAAAGAGAGAAAAACTTCTATTACGGAATTAAAATTTGGAGAAAAAAACTATATAATGAAGAATTTCAAGGACATAAGACAAACTATATATTTATGGAAATTACTAGAATGTATTTAAAAATGACTACACTGAGAAAAAATTTTGGTAAAAATTTCTGTGCCTTCACTATAAAAGCATCATAATTGACAGTCCCCGAAATTTTACCGTGCTGTCTTACAATTTTTACTGGATTTTCTGGTAAAAATTGTGGGAAATCCGGTAAAAATTGTAAGACAGCACGGTAAAATTTCGGGGACTGTCAATTATCACGCTTTTATAGTGAACAGCACAGAAATTTTTACGAAAAATTTTTCTCAGTGTAGAGCGTAAAGAAAAATAACAAGAAAATTAAATAATACCTCGAATTTAATGAAAGACAACTAGAAAGGGAAAAAATACTATTAGTTAAAAAAAATATTCATTCGAAAAAGAAAAATTATTATAAAAAAATTATTTTAAAATTATTAAACTGAAGAAAAATTACTAAGAAGAAGAAAATATCAAGTAGTTAATGAAAGTAAAGGTGAAGAACTAGTGTTGAAAAATATCTGGAAAGCGTAAACAAAACTGTTATATGTTGATAAAAATTACTATAAGTTTTTTAAAACTTACTAGATAATTTATAACTATAGATGAAAATGATGTCCATTTTATTTACATTTTGCTACCACGTAAACAAAAAAATTTCCTTCAACATGGAGTAAGAAATAAATTTATTTATAGTATAAAATTAACAAGTAGTAAATATATTAATAATAAACAAAATTTTAATTAGTATATTTATTAATTGAAAATTATTATTTATTACTAAAGGTAACATGTATACATACTCTAAATTAATATATTCATCATTTTTGAAAGGAAAATACTTTTTTAAACATGAATTTTTGTTAAAAAATTAAAGATTTAAAATTTTACTAAAGATTATTATATTATTATTACATATTATTATTAAATCATAATTAATTATATAAATTTAATGTAAAATGTGTTGCTTTATATAGAGCAGTAGGTTGGTTTTTCAACCTAGAATATTTTTTCCGTAGGACCTATGGTTAAAAATAAGAATTAGAGAAGTTACAAAAAAAAAAACTTTCATTGTCAAAAAAATATAAAAATCATGAATTATTATGCGAATTTTTAGTTGATTATTATATGGGTACATTATATAGGTCAATCGATTTGTTTTGAGACTACGGGAATACTAAGAGGAATATGATTTTTGTATTTATTAAGTTATAAAGAAAATTTTCTCAAAAAACGATTTTCTTTTATAAAAAAAGGTGCTGAAAAATTTTTTATTTGGTATTTTCAAAGATCCCTGTGTCCAAATTTAGGTATTTATGAACTTAATAAGCCATGCAAATTTTATTGAAATCTGTTAAAGTGTTCTCGAGATATCCTGACGACAAGAAAGTTATACACATATACATACACACATTCATACATACTTTGAATGTCACTTTGATAAAACAAAACTATAATATAATGAAGTATTACTAAGAATTGAAAAATATCAAATATCTAGGAATTAAAAAAAATGAACAAAAAGGATTTTTTAAAATAACTAGAAAGTGCAAAAAGTAAATGTATTGAAAAATAATTAGACATTTTTAAAAGTAAGGGAGGGAGACATTTTTCTGTCCCCCTCGCCCCCCACAAAAAAAATGGTCAAAAAAAAATAAAATCACAGAATGAGAAAAGAAAATATTAAAATTAATTCGGCACTTTTTCATTGGTTATTTATTACTAAGTGCTAAGCAATCACTTCACATTCGATTGTCCATATCAGTGAGAGAAAGCAATAGCAGATCAATAACTCGCTGGATGAAAGCCAGAAAATAGTAAAATTAATAAAATTTTCCAAATGGCGTTCCTGCTTGCTCATAAAAACTTATACTGCTGAGTTTTTTAACTGCTATTACCAATCGAAAAATCCTGAGGGTATATCTACAACCTTTGAATATATTTTTTCAATTATATCAATTTTATTTTCTTCCTTTTTTACAGATTATTTCTTTCAATAACTAAAGAGCTTTTAATCCCATGGTAATTGTAATTTAGTTTATTGTTGATTTCGTACGAAGAGGATTTTAATACTGACTAACAAAATGATACTTCAATAAGTTAAATAAAGTTCAATTAAAAAAATAAAAACAATGAAATTACAAAAAACAAGTTTTGAGAAGGATTTGGCAATAATTACAGTTTAGAATGCATGGAATAATTGTGTTTGAGCATTGCACCACCGGCAATTTAATCACTGCGGCAATCATAAAGTAGAATTTTCTCAGACAGATTATTATACATGGTTTGAAATTGCTAAGCCTTCTTCTGTGAAATGTCTCACGTGCACTAATATAAAGAAGAGATCAGTAAACTCAGTTTTCATTTTAGTGAATTTTAGCCAAGATCAAACTCATTCTATATTGCGGGCGATTGAAATAGATGCTTTATATACACACCCTACTGATTCCATCGTTTCTCTCTTCTGCACATTTTTTGAGAGAAACAAATTTGCATTAAATTCAATTTAATTCTCTGAAAGTTTATTTCATTAACTGACTATCTTTAATTTTATAAACGGATGAATTTTAATTATAAATAATGAAATAATTATCATGAATTAAAACTTAATTATTTTAATCTTTTACATTTACAATTTTAAAAGTTCAAACTTGATTTTATCAATACCTACCTAAAATTTAATTTTTTTTAAAACTTTTTTGTTATTAAATACTTTAAATATTTTCAAAACCTAATAATGAATATTTAAATTATTTTAAACATTAACCATTATATAAAAACTTTTAATTATATACAAAAAATTTATTGTATATTAAATCTTCAATGAATCTCAATTTTAAAAATAATTATTTTGACTAAAATTTGAATCAATGAAAATTTTGAAAATCTTTCGACTCATTTGAGTTTATCGGATCATTACAAAACTCCTGTTAGAAAATAATAAATTTGAGGTTATAAATTATGTCTTTAATTTTTATCAAAATAAACATAAACTCAAATTTCAAGAAATACAAACTTACATTTAAAAGCTTCATTCTATTTAGATGTTATGCAATCCAATAGGATTTTTATAGATTAACATTTCGATTTTAATTTTAATTCTTATGTTTATGGATCAATATTTTGATTTAGAAGAGAAAAGAGAAATAAAGATTGAAATATAAAAAACATAAACATAAAATAAAATTTCAGAATGGTTCGAAGAAAATAAACGTAAAATTAAAACCAAATTGCATAACATCAAAAAAGATTGAAGCTTTTAAACGTAAGTTTGTTATTTTTGATATTTGAGTATACATGATTATTTTGATAAGAATAAATGAAAATGACATAATTTATAACCTCAAATTTATTATATGAGTCGAAACATGTCGTTTTAATATTTAATGATAGAACGTCCAAGGCTGCGTACTGCCGGTAGGACGCGCTTTCACACAGTAAACGTCCTTCCGAAGGACAATTCATTTTTGAAAAAAAATATTTTAATTTCATACAGGTTGAATCCATTTCAAATCATGCAGACCGACTAACTTCAAGTTGTAGATTTAACTGCCACTGAAATATGTTATTCTTTATGAAAAATAAAGACACTCGTATTTTTTTATTTTTCAAAAAAATTATTTTTAACGAAGTTATGCGCATTTGAATTTTGAACCAGAAAACTCAAAAGAACAGTAAAAAAAATTTGTTTCGCTTGTAATTTTTTGGCTAATTTATATAATCAAATTATTTTTCTTGGGTCTTTTGAGTGGTCTTGTATTCTTCAAAATGCTATTTGAAATTTGCAAAAAGTTTTAAAATTAACGAAATGGGGGGTGATTTTCTAAAAATAAATAAGGTCCATTTTCTCAAAAACCCCAGCTTTTTTTTGTCTCAAAATTTTACCATAAATTCTTACTAATATGACAACTAATTCCCATAAGTTTCAAGCTTGCTAAACCATACTGGCAGCCAGGAGAATTTTTTTTTGAAAAATATTTTTTTACTTGGTTTTGGATTGTTGGAGGGCAAGTTCAAAAACAAATGAAATGTTATGAATCAAACTGAAGTAAGTTTGTTTATAACCAACAATTATAGATTATCGAACTGCAAAACATGATTTTGAAAAAATTAAATAAACGTATTTTAAATCATATATCAAATATACCTATATCCAAAGTTCACTTAAAATAAATGTTTAATGTGCAATAAAAAAAATTATTTTATATTTTGAAATGTTATTTATAATAAATGCAAAAAATATATTTACAAATTTTACTGTATAAAAACGCTTCTTATTTTTAAATACTGAAAATTTCAAAACATTTATAAATTTGAATAAAAACACTTTTTAATACCTTAAAACGTACTTAAAAATAAAATTTTAAATCTTTATTTCTTCAAATTGGAATTTATACAATATTAAGTCTATTGAAATATATAAATTATCTAATATTATAAATTCACAAGAATTAATATCATAATATTATCTGTTACAAAAAACTTTTAAGTAATCTTTTAAATTAAAGTACCTTTAAAATATATTTTGTATGATAACAAATTGATTTTAAAGAAAATCTCGAAAGTACGCTCCCATTAGAATCGTAACATTTAAAAAACAATTTTTCTTCGAAGTTTTCTAAGAATTAAATATTAATTAGTTCTAATGATATTAAAATTAAGAAATTTTACAGTGTTTAATGTTTTAAACCTATGGTAATATTAGTTTAAAATTTTGTGAAAATGCTTTTACTTAAATCTATAATTGTTGGTTATAAACAAACTTACTTCAGTTTGATTCATAACATTTCATTTATTTTTGAACTTGCCCTCCAACAATCCAAAACCAAGTAAAAAAATATTTTTCAAAAAAAAATTCTCCTGGCTGCCAGTATGGTTTAGCAAGCTTGAAACTTATGGGAATTAGTTGTCATATTAGTAAGAATTTATGGTAAAATTTTGAGACAAAAAAAAGCTGGGGTTTTTGAGGAAATGGACCTTATTTATTTTTAGAAAATCACCCCCCATTTCGTTAATTTTGAAACTTTTTGCAAATTTCAAATAGCATTTTGAAGAATACAAGACCACTCAAAAGACCCAAGAAAAATAATTTGATTATATAAATTAGCCAAAAAATTACAAGCGAAACAAATTTTTTTTACTGTTCTTTTGAGTTTTCTGGTTCAAAATTCAAATGCGCATAACTTCGTTAAAAATAATTTTTTTGAAAAATAAAAAAATACGAGTGTCTTTTTTTTTCATAAAGAATAACATATTTCAGTGGCAGTTAAATCTACAACTTGAAGTTAGTCGGTCTGCATGATTTGAAATGGATTCAACCTATAATCATCGTCATCATCATCACCATGCATTATCATCATAATTCAGCATCTTCATCATCAAAGGAATTGAGTTTATTATTTACTTTTGTAAATATTGTTATAACTAACATAATGGCGGTCGGTGGTAAATGGCTCAGGCGCGAGTCCCTCGAAATCGCTCTATAAAATCAATATAGAAGCAGATAAGTGTAAAAATGAATATATGGTTTTTTAGGTAATGAAACAAGCTTTCAGATGACGTAAATATCGATTTTTTAAATTTATGTACAAGGGCTAGGTAGTCTTTTTAAAAAAACGAAAACGTCCTGCCGGCAGTACCGCGCGTCGTCTTTTTGTGACTAAAAATTATGTGAATTTTTGGAAAATTTAACTTCTTTTAGCTACCAAGCTTCGAGGTTTGAATTTAAAAGTTCCATGTTTACATGCGCTGAAAGCTTGATTCTTTACCTATCCAACCATATATACTACTTTTTGTTTATCTGAATCCATGTTAATTTTTTAACGCGATTTCGTACGTACTCGCGGAAGGCTTTTTTGTCCTGCCAGAAGGACGTTGGACGTTCTATTATTAATATACAATAATACCGCAAAAGGCCCTGAAAAAAGTTTTTAACAAAATAATAAATGCGGATGTAAAAAATTATAATAATTTATAATATCTTTTATTTATTTATTTATTTATTTTGTATACGGGACAAGCTCTTTAATTAATCCTAAGAGTTACAAATAGCAACTGAACTTAATGCATTATACAATAGATGCTAGGTTTACATTCGTAAATTTGAAATCAATGAAATCAGACTTAAAGTAAGAAAATTGTAATATGAATTAGTCGGGATATAAATGATATATTGTTGAAATGGGTAAAAATTTTAAAATTTAATTTTTCTAGAGACAATTGCTTTGGAACCGATGAGTGAAAAGCTTTCATTTAGTTATTTTTTATTTTTTGAATTTCATTTTCCGTTTTCATAAAAGGCTGAATAGCTTTAATAACGTCAAAGGAATCTTTTCATTGAAAGCCAAGTGAAAACGTTATAAGCTATTCCATTTGGTAATATTACGTACAAGTGTAATATTTTATATTTTTCCATCACGAAAATTATCTGTTATTGAATGATTAAAGAGGATAGAAATATAAATATACTCATAAAAAGGAATTTAAGCTTTTATTTTCATCTCATCAAAATATTTTGCAATTATAACTTTTGGTATTTTTATATATTCTGTGAAAAGCATTCAAACATCATTTTTAACGTAAATTTGTATAGTATTAATAAATTACATCAAAAGACCTTAAGCCTGCCCTTTTGATCTACTGACGCTGTAAACAAGCTTTAAAAATTTCCAGAAAAAATCTTTTTAATAGAATTTTGGATACAAAAATTTGGTCTCGAATAAATATGAGAATGTTATAACTAAAAATTAAGTTTAAAATTTTTTTACACAAAATAGCTGGATCTATGATTTTTAACTTTTTTTTTTATGAATTATACAGAAATGTATTTTGATTTTTTGTTTTTAATTTGATTTTCAAAGATCCTTTTAAACGCTTTTTGAAAAAATACTGGATTAATTTAAATTTAGGAAGCAAATAAAACAAAAAAAGTACAATATGAATTTTAAACTGACAAGGGAAATCTGATATTAAATTGAAAATGATTTTAAAAAACTCGCGTTTGTGTGACTGACATTTCCGGTTTTAAAAACTATGGACTAATAATGATATATATAGAGTTTCAAAAAAGTTGTTACGTTCCTAATGTTAAAGTTATTTTCAATCAGATTTTATGTTCTGTTAATCTAGTATTAAATAAATAGTTGTAAATACTAACAATTTTTTGTGTAAATATACAGAAAATTTATATTTTTTTTAGTTCTTTCAGTCATATATTATTCTGATCAAAAAACTATTGTATTTTTGAACACCAGAGAGTTCTTTGGGACACTGATTTTAAATCTGAAGTCAATTTAAAAAAAAAACTAAAATTTTCAAACAAAATGGTGGATTTAATATGGCAGACGAATTTTTAAAAAATTGATTTGAGTGAAACATAGTATATAGCTAAAGAATTTTTGGAGTCGCCGATTAGGAATTACTTCATGAAAACTCAAAACGGCGAATCCAATATGAATTTTTTGATTTAACGAATTTTAAAATATTTGTTCAATTTGAATAAAAAATGGTATTTTAGAAGTATTTGTAAAGTCGTTAAATTCGAAAAAAAATTAATTTTTCAGAAAATTCAAAATGGTGGATTTAATATGTCTGACGTATTAAAAAAAAAATGGTAAATACCCCCCAAAAAAATTGTTGGTTATTTTTGATATCGGAGTGGTTCCTAATGTATTTTTGGCCGCTAAATGAAATCTGGATCCCAAAATTTCCTAGCACGTCAAAATTTTGAGAAAGTGGGAGTAAAGACCCAAAAAATAACGAAAATATGTTTGTTTCTGGTCTTTACCCCCTTTCAGTAAATTATCAATTTTTTTAATCTTGCGCGTATGGGTCGTAAGGCAAACGTCTCAAGCTTTAATGTAAGACTACGTAAAAGTCTCTAGCACGTCAGGTTGAAAAGAAAAAAAATCTTGAAAACCCTCAAAAACACGGTTTTTTGTTCTTTACTCCCACTTTTCTCAAAATCCTGAAGTGCTGGGCAATTTTGGGACTCGGAATCGTGTTCAGCGGACAAAAATACATAGAAAATGACTCCAATATAAAAAATAAAAAACCACTCTGGCATGTGTTACGAATCTAAAGTGAGTTTTTGGAAATGCAAAATGGCGCATCCAATATGGCGCACGTATTTTAAAAGTGGTATTTGATTTTAATGAAACTTGATATTCTGGGGTGATTAGGGTCGCTGATAACGAATTCAAAGTCAGTTTTTGGAAATACAAAATGGCGGATCCAGTATGGCGGACGTATTTTTAAAAGTTTATTTGATTTTATTGAAACTTGGTATTAAAGGGTTTTTGGAGTCGCTGATTACGAATCTAAAGTGAGCTTCTAGATATTCAAAATGGTGGATCCACTATGGCGGACGCTGTTTAAAAAAATCATTTGATTTGAACGAAACTTGGTATCTTCAGTGGCGTAACTGGGAGAGCAAGGGTCCTGGGGCACAAAGGAAAATGAGGCCCCAATTATGTATAATTTACAAGTTTAATTCATTCATTCATTCATTCTGTCTACACCTGAAATTTATCACTAGATGTTTTTCTCTTTTAAAATTTTAAATCACTTCACCTTCTTAAAATGTTTTCAAATTTTAATTTATAGCAATTTTAATTTCCTCAAATTTCAGTTAATTGAAACTTGCATTGATTAAAAGTTCAATTAATCCACGTTTCAAAAATACTAAATTTGAAGTGATTTAAAATTTTCTTTAATTATTAATCATTCTTTTCAATTATGATTTCAATTACTTAAAATACAATTATTCATCGCAAATTTAAATTAATTTTTTTAATTTGCCATTATTTTTGTCATTTTGCAATTATTATTTTTAATTTTTAATCAATTTCATAATTTCTACATTAATTCACTGAAATTTAAAAAACATATCTTTATTTTCAATTATTTTGTTCAATATTCATTTCTTTTTATTATTTTGCAATTATTTTCATTTTTTTTCTGCTTAAAAACAAATTCTGTAATTTAATATTATTTTCTTTGATTTTGAATTATTTTCATTCTTTTGGCATAATTTTCAATAATTTCAATTATTTATCTCAAATTTCAATTATTATTTTCATCAATTCTTTTCTGCAATTTTTAGTTATTTTCATTTTTTTCAATTGATTTCTAAAATCTTTATTTCTTTTTCTAAAATATCAATTATTTTTTTTGTATGTAAAAAAAATTCTGTATTTTTTACAATTATTGCACTTAAATGTGATTTATTTTTTACAACTTATCATTGTGTATGTCATATTTCAATGTTTTTCTTTAAGTTTCAAATTGTAAAATCATTTTTCAATTATTTTCCAAAATTTATATCCTTCAATTTTCATTTTTTTTCATTTCTTTTATAATTTTAAAAATTTTAAACGATTTATCTGAGAATTCAATTATTGATATTATTTTTTATATTATTTTCTTCAATGTTCAATTACTTTCGTTCTTTTTCGTAATTTCCAAAAAGTTTTTAATTATTTCTGTTTAATTAAAAATTATTCTCTTTAATTTTAATAGATTTCTGAAAGTTTTAAGTTTTTTTCTGAAATTTTATTTAACTTTCCTTTATTTAAAATATATTATGTAATTTTTTCAATTATTTTCTTAAATTTTATTATTTTTTTAATTTTATATTATTTATCTCAATTTTTAATCATTTTTTTCAATTTTTCATTATTCAATTTTTTTTTTCAATTTATTTTTAAGAATTTCAAGTAAGTTTCTCAAATTTAAATTATTATCTTTATTTTTAAAACATTTCTATGATTTATTAAATTACTTTCCTCAACTTTTAATTGATTTTATTTTTTTTCAATTTCTTTACAAAATTTGCAATTATTTTGTTGAATTTCAATTATTGTTTGCAATTTTTTTTAATTCTAAATTTTATAAATTTTGTCTTAAAAAAAAAGTTTATTATGGTTGACTGAGGGCCCCCTGAGCTCAAGGGCCCCGAGGCACTGTCCCACTTTGCCCCTTAATAATTACGCCACTGGGTATCTTGTGTTTTTTCAAGTCACTAATTACAAAACTACACTTATTTTACAAACTAAAAGTATCAATCGAATTTTTAAAATAAAATTTACTAAAACATTTTTAATAATTTTTCACAAGTTATCACTGTAAAAAGAAGATCTTATTTTAAGGCA
Organism: Ganaspis brasiliensis; assembly: GCA_037103525.1. Classification (NCBI taxonomy): domain Eukaryota; kingdom Metazoa; phylum Arthropoda; class Insecta; order Hymenoptera; family Figitidae; genus Ganaspis; species Ganaspis brasiliensis. The sequence continues at coordinate 1,012,800 of JAZKLR010000457.1, read as the reverse complement.
GAAAAGCTGTCTTATTTTAAGACACAACATTTTTAAGACAGCTTTTGTTAAATTTCAAATACAAATTTTGCATCTCAATTTAAGAAGCAAAGAGTGTAATTATCAGCAGATATCTTTGCTGAGTTTAAGACAATTAATCTGCAAAATCAGCAGCTGTGAGCTGAATTTAAGAAATAAATTGAAATTCAGCTGAACCAAAATCTTATTTTCACACAGACATCAGTTGAAATAAAAAGAGCATCCTTATATGTTCACAGAAGCCTCCGTTTAAATTAAGGACAGCATTATTTTCAAGACTGAACTTCTCTGAAATTAAGACTTACTTTTTACAGTGTTACAGTGCAAACTAGAAACCCATATTACCAAAACTAAATACAGTATACGATTTAATATAAATAAAATAATAAAACGTGAACGAGATATAATAAAATGTAAAAAGAGTAAAATTTATTTGACCATTTATGCAGAATGTCATCAAAGATTTAGATTCAGTGTAAATGGATAATCTAGAGGAGGAGGAGGTGCTATCTTTGACATGAAACAGGCTGTCTCGTATCCACCTTGGCCAATCCACGAAAGTGATCTGTCCCATGGGAAGAATATTTTTTCAACGCTATATTACGTTTAAAGAGGCGCATGCGGAGTCGAGTTACGAGGAGAGAAATTTTCTCCCCTGATCCCCAAAGACTCGGTCGGTTGAGAGAAAAGAATTTTCCAAGAGGCAGTGGAATAGAGGGGTGAGTGAATGAGAAAGGCGGAAGTTGGCAATATCGCGGCAAAGCGCTACATTTTCGTCTTTACGCGATACCGACAGCGCTCTTTTAAAATCGATTGAGACATCCCGGCAGAGAATACGGTTCACTGGTGACAAAGGATTTTGAGTCGTTCATACCCTGCCAGTGAAATTTCTGCACTTTACGCCAACCAAAAATAAAGCGCGAGCTCATAAATGCCGCTATTTTCTCTGATAAAACAGACTAGATGCAGAAATATTCTAAAAATGCTCAAATACCTTTTACTGCTCACGGTGTATATCTTTGATCTATACATGTACCGAATACTGGTCCAAATTCCCATCAATTTTCAAAGCCTTTTATTTATTACTGTATTTTCAGTTTCTATCCATATCTCCTTTCATCCTTTGTGTTGATATGAATAGTTTCGCGTTTTCCAGACTTTTCAAATTACCAATACGCTTTTGTAATTGAAAATAAAAACTTTCTATAAAACGGAAATTTTCGATTTTTGCAATATGTCTTTTCTGTGTACATTGTGAAATGTAATTAAAAAAAACCTATTTTTTTATTAGACGGTTTTATAATTTGAAATATTTTTCGATATTATTGAAATTAAAATCTGTAAAAAATTTTCTTCGGGGTGGAATTCGAACCTCGAACCTTTATCAGTGGCGTAACTGTTAAGGGGCAAAGAGAGGCAGGGCCCTTGAGCTCAGGGTATATCAACCCTAATAGACTCTTATTTAAAAAAAAAAAATTTTCAAAAATTTAAAAAGGATTGCAAAAAATAATTGAAATTAAACAAAATAATTGCAAATTTTGCAAATTAATTGAAAAAAAGAAAAATGAAATCAATTAAAAATTGAGGAAAGTAGTTTAAACAATCATAGAAATGTTTTCAACATAAAGAAAATAATTTAAATTTGAGAAAAATACTTAAAAATCTTAAAAGTAAATTGAAAAAAATTTAATAATGAAAAATTAGAGAAAATAATTGAAAATTGAAAAAAAAGTGATTGAAAATTGAGATAATTAAATTAAAATTGAAAAAAATAATTAAAATTTGAGAAAAATTTTATTAGATTAAAATTTTTGAAATTATACAACAAATGAAAAGAATTGAAAATTGAAGGAAATACATTTTGTAAAATAATTGAAAAATAATTTTAAATTTTGAAAGTTGAACAAAATAATTAAAATAAGGTACAAACAATGATAAGTAAGTTGTAAAATATAAATGACATTTAAGTGAGATAATTGAAAAAAATTCAGATTTTTTTTTAAATAAATAAAAATAATTGAAATTTGAGAAAAATACATGAAGATCTTTGAAATCAATTTAAAAAAAAGGGAATAATTAAAAAATGGAAAAGAGAATTGAAAAAGCTAAAAATAATTGAAATTCACGATAATTAATAAAATTTTTTGGAAATTAGGAAAACAAATGAAAATAATTAAAAATTGAAGATAATAATTGAAATTTTAGAAAATACTTAAAAATCTTAGAATATAATTTTAGAAAATGTGAATAATAATTAATTATCCAGGAAAATAATTGAAAAACGATAAAATTAATTCCAAATTGAAAAACATAAATGAAATATGCTGAAAATAATTCAAGATTCAGAAAAAAAATTAAAATATAATGAAAATAATTTAAATATGAAAAATTGAAAACAGTAAATAAAATTTGAGAGTAATAATTAAAAAAATCATAGAATATATGTTGAAGGAGGTTCTATGGTATGACGGTACAAGTCAAAACAGAGACCATTATTTTGAGGTTAGGTTTAAATTTAATTTTACGAATATATAATTAAACAATTGTATTTATTAACTATATTAAAATTATTTATTTTTTAAATATAACTATTTTTCATGTATGATTAAAATTAACATTTTAAAATGTCAGAACGTCTGAACAGTATCGTGTAAAAAGTGAAATATTTGTACAAATTAATTTATTGCAACTCTCACAGGTACATAATGACACTCAATATTAAATGTTCAAAAATATTTAAAAAAAACAACGCTTATAACTTTTTTCACAAGAACCTTGAAGTCTCAAAATTTTAACTACATCATTATAAAACATTTGTCTATCAGTGAACAAAATTTCATGAAAATGGTAATGTTAATTCTTTTTACAATAGAACCTCCTTAAACAAAGAAAATAACTACAAAATTACTTAAAAATTTTTAATTAAAGAAAATAATTAAAAAATCGTTATATTATGGAAAATTGATGACAATAATTTAAATTTGAAATAATAACTGAAAATTTTGAAAATTAATTAAAATATAATAAATATATTAAACGATGGAGAAAATAATTACAGAATAATTAAAAGAAATAAAAAGTAAACAAAATAATTGAAAATTGAGATATATATATTTGAAAGTTCAGGAAATTAATTAAAACATTATGAACATGATTTAAAATTGAAAAAAATAATAATTGCAAAACTACAAAAATAATGGTAAATTAAAAAAATTAATTTAAATTCCAGATGAATAATATAAAATTTAGAAATACATAATTAAATTGATTGAATTCATGGGGAAAATAATTAAAATTGAAATAGTGATTGAAAAAACTAAACAAAATAATTAAAATTTGATGTAGGTAAATATGAGATTCAGGGAAACAATTTAAAAATAATTGAAAATTGCAGAAAACAATTAAAAAATTATAAAAAAAGTAAAAAATTGCAGTTTAAGTAATTGGAATCTTAACAAAAGAGAATTATTAAAAATTGAAGAAATTTTTAAATTACTTTAAATTTAGTATATTTGAAACGTCAATAATTTAAACTTTTAAATAATGTAAGTTTACATTAACTGAAATTTGAAGAAATTAAAATTTTGAGAATATTTTAAAAAGGTGGACTATGATTTAAATTTTTAAAAGAAAAAAACATCTAGTAACAAATGTCAGGTATGGACAGAATGATGAATAAATTAATTAAACTTATAAATTATTATATTGGGGTCCTATTTTCTTTTTTGCCCCTGGGCCCTTGCCCTTCCAGTAACGCCACTGACCTTTATCTTGTCAGGCGACTGCCCTACTCATTCGAGCTACTTAGAAACCCTGCTATATTCCCATTATTAGTTACAATACCAATTTATTTATTTTTCTATTTTTCTCTTTCGTTCACTACTATAATTTATTGAATTTTTTGATAATGAAGAAAATATTTAATTTTTTTTCCACAGTTCAAAGACAATAATTTTGTTAAAATGTAAAAAACCGAGATAAACTTCTCTTAAAATAAATATAAAATAATTGCAAAAAAATTACACTTGTGTGAATCTCATTAATTGAAAGAAGGTTTTTCCTCGTGTCTCATATTTAAATTTAATCTCTGCACGCTTTTATGAATCTAAAATAACACTGTTAGGTAATACTTGAAAATGCATGCACATTGCAGTTATGAGAGTAATTGAATTCATTCACTTGAGCATTAAAATTCAGCAATGAAAATCTTGTCTCGTAAATTTTTCAAACAGCTCGCAAATTTTGGTATTTTAATTTGCATATTTATTTTTATAATTTACTGTTTATTTATATTTATTCTCAACTATTTATTTATTTTTGTATTTATTCTTTTTCACTGTTCTATTTTTATTAGAAACTATTATTATCATATAAGAGTATTATTAATATTAATTTATCCGTTTATTATTAAGTAAATAAATAAATAAATAATACTTTTATACTAATAATAATATATGTGTACGTCCATATGAAAAGGGCCCAGGTTGTCGATTTTATTTATCGAGATATTCGCATTTTTCTAAAGAAGATTCAGATTTTCGAAATTTTCTTTATTGCTGAAAAACAAACTACGTAATGTCCTTCGTCGAATAATGCATTTACAATAACTTTATTGTAATTAAAAACACAAAGAAATCTTATTTTTAATTTTAAAAATGCATGGGCGCTAATGGAAATCTTCAACTTTAAACTCGTTTTTCTCAAAACTAGGATTTTGATACTTTTAACTTTGAATGCTTATAACTTTGTGAATTTTTCATCTAAAGGGGTCCAAGACCTCTCGAAATGTTTGAAATTTAATAAAGAGTATGGTCATATAGATAAGTCCAATAGTGCCAAAGTGGGCCCTTTTCATATGGACGTACACATATTATTTGGTTCTAATCTCTACTAGGGATTAAAAGTACTCTGTCGGCAATGTAGAATTTTATCCAACCAAGAATCGATAACTTAGGTTTCAAGAAATCAATGTAATCGAATTTCTAAACATCTAGCATTGTCAGGCGACTGTTTTACCGACTGTGGTCAACCTAGGAAACTACTTAAAGATTAAAAAAGAATCTTAACAAAAAATATGTTAATTTTAATGTTTATAAGTACACTTACAGTGCCGCTCAAAAGGATTTGCCCACTTTACGGCATGCAAGGGCATTACAAAAAGTTTTGTATCTTCATTAATAATAAAGATAAAACCTTCATCAATTATTTATTTTAAAGCTTAAATATTTAAATTGAAACAATACCTAACAAAAATTTTGAAAAAAATTTTTCTTTATTGTTTAATTGCTTAAAATAAAAAATAAAAATTTTCACATTTTTTTGAAAAATTCAAATTGATACAATTTTTGAAAAAAGCATCTCATTTTAATTCTATAAATTGCATTTGAAAGTATTTTTTGTCACCTTTAGAATGATTTTTTAAAAATTGCTGTACGATAATTTTCAAGGAAAATATGATCATTTGTTTTTAAAAATAGCCTCTTTTTTTAATTGTTGGTAACTTGACAACAACTGACTTTTGGAAAAAATTGTTAAGGAAAAAAATGTGCCTTTTTGTGCGTAGAATTAGGAAAAAGATATTTAAACATTAAAAAAAAAATTTTCTACATTTTTTCCTTCTGTATTTCTGCGTTAAGACGAATAACATTTACATATCAATACATAACGACATTTTTTATTAATGTTTAAATATTTTTTTCCTTAAATTTTTTTTCCATAAGTCAGTTGTTCTCAAGTTAAAAAGGCTATTTTTATAAACAAATGACCATATCTTCCTTAAAAATTATCGTAAAGCAGTTTCTAGAAAATCGTTTCAAAGGTGACAAAAAATGCTTTCAAATGCCATTTATAGAATTGAAATTCGATGATTTCTTCAAAAATTGTATCAATTTAAATTTTTTCAAAAAAAGTGAAAATTTTTATTTTTTATTTTAAGCAATTAAACAATAAAAATTTTTTTTTTAATTTTTGTTCGGGATCGTTTTAAGTCAAATATTTAAGCTTAAAAATAAATATTTGATAAAGGTTTTATCTTTATTATTAATGAAGATACAAAACTTTTTGTAATGCCCTTGCATGCCGTAGGGTGTGCAAATCCTTTTGAGCGGCACTGTAATTATAACATATATGTATATATAATACAGATGATAAAAAAAAACAAATTATAAACTGTTCTAATATTTAATTAAAATTTTTTATTTAATGGTATTGATACGAGATTTTTTTTCGTAATAATAAATGAGATTTGATAGTAGACGAATTTTATAAAAGAAAGCAATTAAAGTCGACAATGAACGTATATTAAAATTTTTAGTCTACTGCATATACTGGAATGTCCAATAATGGTCTGGTCTGCTGGAACCACAGCACTTTTACCTATATGCCTAAAGAGTTGTGTATACGAGTCGAGAAACAAAAGAAAAAAGAATTCTATGGAGAAAGAGGAAACAGGAATACTACGAAAAACAAGAAGAAAAAAGTAAAACTTTAGAGACAGTTATTTCCAAGTACAACGAGGACTGTCCTACCCTACGTTTTTATCCATGATGGCCTCAACTCTTCACCCCTTTCTTCGTTTTATTTCCTACTACTAAATAACATTTAGATCATAAAAGTCATTTTGCAACTAATTAAGAATCATGATTTAAAAGGAAATTAACTAAAAGTGCAGTTTAAAAACTGCTTTTCCAGGAATAGATACAAATAATTGACACCTTTAATTCTGTGGCTGAAAGGCATAACATCATAACTAACATTTTATCGACTTTGAGATAGCATCAGATTTGAGTTTATTTAGTAATGCTCTTTAAAGTTTCATAACGGTAAAGTGATTTAAATGTTTATTTACGTAGAAAATAATTAATAACATAACAACATAACTGCATTCAAATCGAAAAAAAGAATTGATATTCTTCTTTGAAGCGTTTATATTTTATTAAAATTGATAAACAGATGTAAAAACTACACTAGAAAATAGAATACAATGCCAAACACCAAAAATTTTGGTTAATTTTTTGATTTTACAGAACCAAGAAAAAAAAACAAAAACAGATTTTTCTCAAAACAATGAAAATGCAGTTATGATGTTCTGCCTTTCAGCCACAGAATTTTCGATTGGTATTTTTAATTTTAGTTTAATATTAGCTTTCAATAACGCCAACCGCTTTATTCGTATCGTTTCTACAAAGCAGAACAAAATTGGTATTATTTTAAAACCGAACTTACATTTTAAAATAGAATTCACATTATAAAAGAATGCAACATATTACTCATATTTTAAAATGAAATTCACACTTTGAAAGGGATTTTTCATTATGAAAGAAATTACTTTACGCTTGAATTATTATTTTAATTTTTGTTTATTATTATGTTCTATTTTTTAACTTATCTTTTCTAGAAATCATTATCAGACAAAGCTATAAAATTGCATTCTTCTCAAATGCTCATTTAGAGCGTTGACAAATTGTAAAAGTGAAATAATTAGAGATAAGACAAAAATGATAAATCACAAGCACCAGCAGTTTAAAATCAACTGTTATAAGGATTTGTGCACGTGATAAACGAAAAGCGACATTTTCAGGCTGTGGTTTTAGCAAGCCGTCGACTGTGAGCGAGATTATCAGTGACAATGTTGGTAACTGCCGAAGGAGAGTAGAAAATGCAAACCGGATAGCGAATGAAAAAAAAGTTAGAAACCCACAGCAGTCGACAAAAAATGGCGAGTATGTGTTGCTCTCTATAAGAAAAAAGTGGGATAGCAGATGCAGCAAAAAAATGTGGATGAAGCAACGAAACCAACCACGAATTTGGAAACGAATACCACAACGCGGTACATATAGACACTACACGCTCTCCTACCAGTTAAGCGATATCGATTTGGTACGCGTACCACAACGGTTACGTTCACTTGAACAAGCTACAACAAGTAACAATTAACATCGTATTGCACGTGCCCAAAATCACGAGTAGGTATTTGAGATTTCAGTCACAGTATTTTCTTTTGCTATTGCCTTTGCGGACGAGTTCCCTCATTACCGTTTCCATTGCAGTTGGTGTCGATAATTGTTTCAGCAATTAACAAAACAAATTACATTGTGCGTGAAGTTTACACTCTGTCAATACGAGTATCATCAGCCCCTATTGACCGCTCAATTTTTTTTTCTTTTATACTTATAAAACAATGGAGTGTTGGAAATTTGGAATGAAAGAAGAGAATTAAAACTAATTATGTTAACTAGAATTTTAGATAAAAATGTGACGCAGTAGGTTGTAGAGGGGATTAATACAAACGACTTTGTTTGGATAAAAACTTAGTGAGAATAAGTTTCTCGACACGATGTAACGGCGAGAATCTGACCAGCAGGATACGGACCAATCGCGGCGCACTTACTTCGGCGGAACGGTGTCGGCCAATCAGTGCGCGCCTCACTCTGCGCAGTCGCCGCGTCGGGTATAAAAGAGTGAGCATCTTTGCAAAGAGCGCAGTCGGGCGGATGCAGTGGGACTGGTCGCATCTTCTTTCTAAAGGTAACAAGACGACATCGGAAACAATTTAGTGGATTTTGACCAAACGCAGCAATGATACGGTATTTCTTTATATACGTTCTAATAAAATAAAAAATTAATACAAAAAGATTCAAACTTTCCGCTGCAATTTATTAAAATTAAATAATCAAGATGTCATGCGAAACTCAAGTAACAAATTTAATTTTCTATCGTGTTGTTAGGAACTAAAATAATAAACTTAAATTAGTTTCGTGTTAATCGGAAACTGAAGGAACAAAATGTATTTTGTTTTATATTATCAGAAACAAATCCGATTTTCAATTTGGTTTTTATGAGCATTCTAAAAGATTATCAAGGACTGCATACGCGATTAAATTAATTAACAATGCAAAAGATTTAATTTCACCTTCCACAGAAAATGAAATTGTTTTGAAAATTTTAAGATATTTTGAAGACGAAATAGGAACCGCGTTAATCATAAGCAAAATACAAACGATCGAAAAAAATTTCGATTTAGCCGGTCCGTCAAATTCAACTCGTAATTTTGCTTTTGAAAATGCTTAACGCTTTCAAAATGATTCCAATAAGAGGAATGACCAAACATATCAATTTAAATAACCCTAATCAATTTTTACAGGCAGAAAAAGATTTTAATTCTCGTTATCAACAGCAAAATAGAGCTTGAAGTAATCAAAACATTAATAAAAATAAAGATCAAAATTTTAAAAGAGAATTTAGTATGAAAATAAAAATTTCGTACGAAACTATGTACTAAAAAACTTAATTTAGTATCAAGACTTTCGAAGTTATGAGCAAAGTTTGATATTATATTAAACCATAAACAGCCAAATACATAGATTTTTCTTTCATGTCATAAAAAATTTGTTTAAAAATTAATTTTTATTACTTTTTAGTGAAAAAACCAGATTTTGTAACGCTTTTATTTTGATAAAAAAAACTCCTAGAAAGCCAGTTTATATAAGAGAGAAAGAGATAGCAATAGATAGTTGTCTCTCTCACTCCCACATAAAACCCCCACCAAGAAAAGTTTCTGGGTACGCCCCTGATTGTACTATGGAAATATTGTGGAATATTGTGCACTTCGACGCCTCCCGTTGATAAAATGCTTATTCAATTTTCAAAAATATATAATTGTAACTCGGAGCTCAGTTTAATATGAAGCTGGGTAATTCCACTGACTTTCATCTGAGGGCTGTTGCTGACATATTTTTAAAAAATCTTGTTTTAATATATGTGAAACTCGATGAATTTCTAAGTTCATTAGCCATAATATTATAAAATAAATTTTAATTTCTTCGATGATATTATTAATCAACAATAGGATGTTCACTACATGATTTCGTAACCTCCAATTTTTCATTTTTTTAAAAATGTTATTATTAAAAAACTACTTAACAATGTGTGTTCTTACTTACAAGAAACATAAATCACTTTATTCTATCTATAGAAATAATGATATGATTATAAAATTATTTTATTTTATGATTATAATTAAATTTAAAAATTTTTTCGTTTACAAAATTTCATAATTTTTTAAAACTTGTAATTTTTTTCTGGAAGCTCAAAAAAATTTGAAACTTTGCAGATATTTTATTCTTAATATAATTTACCTGCTATTAAAATTTGACGAGGGTATTTTGCTTCGTTTCGAAAATATTAAATTTGAAATTTTTTTACTCAAAAAGGTTAATTCGAGGACTTGAAGTTAGCAAAACAATTTCACATATCTCTGTTATTTCATAAGAAAAAAGAGATGTAAAATGTTTTAAATTCTCAAATTAACCTTTTTGAGTAAAAATTTTTAAAATTTAATATTTTCGAAAAGAACCAAAATACCCTCGTCAAATTTTAATAGCAGGTAAATTATATTAAGAATAAAATATCTGCAAAATTTCAAATTTTTTTGAGCTTCCAGAAAAAAATTACAAGCTTTAAAAAATTATGAAATTTTGTAAACGAAAAAATTTTTAAATTTAATTATAATCATAAAATAAAATAATTTTATAATAATATCATTATTTCTATAGATAGAATAAAGTGATTTATATTTCTTGTAAGTAAGAACACACATTGTTAAGTAGTTTTTTAATAATAACGTTTTTAAAAAAATGAAAAATTGGAGGTTACGAAATCATGTAGTGAACATCCTGTTTTTGATTAATAATATCATCGAAGAAATTAAAATTTATTTTATAATATTATGGCTAATGAACTCAGAAATTCATCGAGTTTCACATATATTAAAACAAGATTTTTTAAAAATATGTCAGCAACAGCCCTCAGATGAAAGTCAGTGGAATTACCCAGCTAGTTCGTTCTCCGTACAATATAATTCCTATTCAATGTCCAGAATAATATGTGACCTGGAGAGTGAAAAGGGGGCTTACGTGTCAAAAAATCATTTTTTATTTTTTTACCGATTTTGATAGATTTTTTGACGTTCTTTCACGTGGTGTAAACTAAAAAAAAAATTTTTTTAACACGTAAGCCCCCATTTCACAGTCTAGGTCACATATAATGTTAACTCAAAGTTGCTTTTAATATAATTAAAATTTAAGTTTAAATGCAGTAATTAAAAAAAGCTAATTTAATTACGATATTATATAACTCGTTTTCGTCTTTAGATGTAAAAACAATTTTAATTTTCCTGATATAAATAATCTAATGCATGACATTTCTCATTATAAACAACAAATCACATGAAATTATGTTTTTAAACTTCCATTCCCTGACAAAAGTATTGGATTGAATTTCAATCAGATTAAATAAGTTTTAATCAGTATTCTTCCGGGTCATTCTGAAATTTGTTTCCGAGCCAATCAGTTTTTATCCGAATCTAAAAATGGATGTGACTTGACGAAAAATTCTTTCCGAATCATTCCGAATTAATCCGTTTCATTCCGAAGCTAAATTTTAATCCGTTTGAATCACGTTATTTCGTTCCGAATAAATCAGAATCAATCCGTTTCATATTCGAATAAACCCGACTAAAATTGGAACGGATTGATTCGGAATGATTCGGAATGAAATAACGGGATTCAAAGGGATTAAAATTTAGCTTCGGAATAATACGGATTATTTCGGAATGATTCGGAAAGAATTTTTCGTCAAGTTACATCCATTTTTAGATTCGGATAAAAACTGATTGGCTAGGAAACAAATTTCGGAAGGCCCCGGAAGAATTCTGATTAAAACTTATTCAACCTGATTGGAATTCAATCCGATAGTGTCACCAGGGTTATTCATTTACTAGATTAAATTTAATTCAAGATTTAAAACAAAGCTTACTAATTTTTTAATATTATAACCTATAATATTAAGATTTTATATAAATCTTGATATTATTATGGAAGATTATTATAAACATTGTAAATGTTTTATATCATAATGCTAAGTCAAAGTTGCGATTAATATAATTTAAATTCAAGTTTAAGTACAATAAATAATAAAATGTTAATTTAATCATGATGTTATTTCCCGCTTTTTGTCTTTAGATGTAAAAATAATTTACTTTTTCCATTTATTATGAATAATTTGAATGGAATTTCTAGTTTTTAAACAGTAATATAAAATTGAGGTCTTAAACTTTTAAAATAAAATTGTAAAACCAAGTTAACTAATTTTTAAACCTTTTAATTAAAAATATCAAGAGTTTTGATAAATCTTAGTATTATTATTCCAGGTTATTATAAGTATCTTAAATGCTTGATATTTAAAATATAATTTTTATAATTAATAAAATTTATTATTAAACTTTTTTTTGTTTATTAATAAAGAATTACTAAAAATTATATTTTCAATATCAAGCATTTAAAATACTTATAATAATCTTGAATTAATTATAATAAAATTTATCAAAATTGTTGATATTTTTAATTAAAAGATTGAAAAATTAGTTCGTATTTTAAAAATCCTAAATCTAAATGATTAAAATCTAAATTTTTTGTTATTTGTTTATAAACTAGAAATATCATTAATTAAATTATTGATAATAATTTGTAAATTATTATTGTTTTCACGCCTGAAAATGAAAAAGCATAAAATAATATTATAGTTTAATTGGCATTTTAATATTTATTTTACGGAAACTTGAATTTTAATTACTTTAAACGAAACTTCGAGTTAGCATTATATTAATTTGAACATTGAATAGGAATCATATTACACGGACCACGAACTAGCTTCATATTGAACTGAGCTTTGAATTAGAATTATATATTTTTGACAATTGAACAAGCATTTCATCAACGGGAGGCTTCGACTTTACCTTGGTCTAAAGTCTAAAACTTTAATTTTCCAGCATATCAAAAGGACAAAGTTTTTCGTTATCTTCCTTCACTTAAGTGAACTCAATTATTTCTCAAATAATAAAAAATTCCAAATAACAGATCCAAGATAGCCGACAAAAATTTATAAATCGTTAAGTTTAGCTAAAAATGTTTACTCTGGGGTTTTCGGGTTCTATTCTAATATGTTTGTTACATTAAAAAATTCAATTCGACAGATTCAAGATTTCGGACAAAAATTTTAAAAATCGTTAAGCTTAGCTGATCTAGATTATCTACAACTCCAGAAAAATATTTGAATTCTTTTTCTCCCATAATTTAAAGGACCACATAATAAAGAGTACAAAAGGTACCGAGTTAAATTTTTCTTCAAAAGATTTCGAAAACTTTCTCTCTAAATCTGAATTAGTAGTTTTCTACTAAGAATTAGTAGTTTTCTACTATGAATTAGTCAAATTCATGGCTCATTTTTCTCTAATTCATATAGTTGAAAACTACTAATTCTTATTAGAAAACTACTAATTCTTAGTAGAAAATTACTAATTCTTAGTAGAAAACTACTAATAGAAATAGGGAAACTTTATTTTTAAAAAAAGTAGATTTTTTTACTAATTTAATTAGTAGTTTTCTACTACAAGATTAGTAGTTTTCTACTAATTCTTAGTAGTTTTCTACTAAAAATTAGTAAAATTCTTACTATTTTAATAGAAGCTCACTTTTCGCTAATTCATTAGTAGAAAACCACTAATTCAGATTTAGAGAGTTTTTGATATTTTCACTTCTTTCAATCAGAAGTTCTCCCAAAAAGATCATTGCTCCACAGATGATTCTGTAAGATCAATTAAACGATTTTTAAAACTTTCCCCGCCATCTTAGATCCGCTAGTTTGATTTTTTTAATTTAACAAACATATTCGAATTCAGGAACCTCAGAAACCCCAGAGACACGCTTTCAGAAAATTTGAACCATTTTTAAAATATTTGTCCATCTTGAATCCGCTACTTTGAATTTTTAAATTTAGCAAAGATATTTGTATTCAGCGAATTCAAAAACTCTTAAGTAAATATTTTCAGCTACATTGAACGATTTTGAAAATTTTTCCCCGCAATCTTGAAACCGCTAGTTTGAATTATTTAATTTAACAAACATATTCGAATCCAGCACCAAAAAAACTCTTGACTAACCATTTTCAGCTTTAAACATTTTTTAAAATTTATGCTCGCCATATTGAATCCGCCATTTTTAATTTTTATTATTTACGAAATAATTGACAAAAGACTTCGTCCTTTTGATTTGATAGAAAAATCAAGTTTAGACCAAGGTAAAATTCATAATGCCACTTTTTGAAAATTCAACACGCCATTTGGAAAAAAACAGGAGGTGGGGTGAAAATGTGATTCTATATTTTTAAAGTGCAACTATCGAGTGCACGATTTATGTAGTTTCTGGCTGTCAACAAAAAATTTTTTGACATGGAACTTATGTTTTATCAAAGCAAAAGCATTAAAAAACCATGTTTTTTGCAAAAAAGTACAAAAAATAATAAAAATAAACTTTTAAACAAATGTTTGATGACATATTTCGAAAAAGCACATTCAAATATACATAAGAAATGATAGTTCCGAAAAAAATCTTCATTCTCATTTACGAATTAAGAGAGCTCGAATTTACACTAAAAAAATGTGCATTTGGGAGTTTCTTGTAACTTTTTTCGCAATAATTTTTTTTTATATATTTGAAATATAGTTTTGAAAATTAGTAAAGAAATTAGTAAAGCAGGAAATTAGCATAGTATTTTAAAACAAAACTATTATCCTAAATTTTCAATTGATTGAATTATTGAAATTTTTCTTACCTATTTTGCGTGATTAATCTTAAAAACTCCTATTTTCGGGAATCTGCAACAGAAAGCGAAAAATATTTCAGCAAAGTTATCGGAAAATAAGTTTTGACTAACAAAATTTTTAGAAATATTTCGAACAAGTAAGCAAATATAATAAATTAATTAATTAATTTTAGTAATTCTTGAAATAAAAATTCTGTATATCGATAATACTGTAATTGGTAGTGTGATTTATTGAAAGTAAATAAATAAATCTAAATAAAAATTCCTGTAAGTAATTTTTTGTAAGTCAAAATAGAATTCTTCCACTTCAGAACAATAACGTGAATGAATCGTTAGGAGGAATTTGTGCTATGAAAAATTTCTATTTGCACAGAAAAAAATTTTGAGCAAACACTTAAAAACTTTGATTATTTCCTGTCTCATTCAACTCTTTAGTTTCCTTCTGAAAACCAATTTTCTTTCAACTTTTGGCATACTCTCTCACTCTCTCATTGCTCTGCGGCTATGAAGGTGGTAAGGAAAAAACGAAGAAACTGCGAAAGGAAACATTGAGAGTAAAACTTGTTTCACCTCGAAAGAATAAATCTTACTAACGTTGAATTTTATATGGGACTCTTAGCCAAAGTAATTGCACCGCGAAATTTAAATATCTTAAGACGATTACGACAGCGCACTTCATTTAATCACTTTCCTATTGTCCTCAACTTTCTCAATAACTGAAAAAACGATGAACACAGGAAAGTTTACCAATTTTTTTCTTTTGACCAAAATATTTAATATAGAGATTTTCGTAAAATGCTAAACAAAACAAGAAAATAAAAAAAAAATGAAATACATAAAGTTGAGTTTCACTAAAATTACTAATATTTTGCGGAAAGCAGTGAATGAAAAAAGAAAGTTGAAAATAATAAAAACTAGAGATGATGAAAGATAGCATTTAAACTGCACGTTCTAATATTTAGAGAAAATTGTTTGAAAAAGTAAAAAGCTTAATGGTTTAGAAATCTTAGAATTACCGTCCATTTTATATAAGGTTTCTTTCGTTTTATTTTAACAGTTTACCCTGTTATTTCATTCCCTCTGCGAAATTACTCCTTTAATAACCTCATACCGCGATTTCCACCGCCGTTGGGGCAATTAGAGCACCTTAACGAGATAACATTGTACCACCACTCCATACGTCTGCCAATAGCAGCGAAATACCTTGGACTACCTCCAATTTACATATGACTCTGTTACAAGAAGTTTTAACTGTGTTTGTTACAAATTGTAATTAAATTGCTTCTGTGTACGTAGCAACATGAAGATTTCACAAAAGGAAATATATACATGCTTATAATTGTAACCAGGAACTTGTAGATGCGACAGAATATATATATTTCTTTTCACGAGTAAGGTAAAACTTTTAATTGAGAGCATAAAGTTATGCTGATATCTGCATCTACTTTCGTAGATTCGGTGGCTAATTTTACTGCAGCCAAGTAATTTTATTATACTTTCTCGACTCTATTCTCTATAAACTCCATATAAAATATTCAATATTTTCCAAAATATATAGTTCCACTATGAGTCTGAATAAAATTTATTAATATCCGCTTTCATGGATATTACATACACAGACACGTAGGAGTGTAATTTTCCGAGGGGGAGGTGGTCAAAACAAACATCCTCCTTACCCACCATGCACATTTTCTAGTTACTTTCAGTCAACTTTTAAATAAAATATTAGGGTCGCTATCATTTTCTCCAAAACTCAATCAATTGAAAGAAACTCCAATAGACCAAAATTTATTTGTCAAAATATTAAACTTTCCAAATCTCTATTTGTCCCAACTTTTAACTTCACAAATCTCGAATTGTTCGATTATTGAACTTTTCGAATCTCCATTTGTCCTAACTTTTAACTTGCCGAATCTCCAGTTGTCAGAATTTACAACTGTTCGACCGAAGGAAAGTAGAATTGCTAAAACAGCTTTCTTATTGGCTGGTAATGTTTCCGGAAAAATTACCACCCAATCAGAAAGCTGTTTTTTGCAAATCTACATTCCTTTGGTTCGACAGATGCAAATTCTGACAATTGGAGATTCGGCAAGTTAAAAGGTCGGACAAATGGTGCTTCGGGAATTTAAATATTCTGACAAATAAATTTCGATCTATTGGAGATTCTGTCAATTGAGTTTTGAAGAAAATTATTTTTGACCTAAATATTATTTAGAATATCTTTTATTTTCCTTTCTAGTAATTTTGTGAAATTTTTAGGTTATTTTTTAAAATATTTTTTGTATCAGTCAAATTTTCACATATTTAATTAGTAGTTCAGTATTTGACTAAAATATTTCATTCCATTTTACGTTATTGAAATAGTAGTTATTTCAAAATGACTCATTCAATTAGCGAGGCAATAATGGTAAATTCCTATTCTTTGCTTTATAAAATAATATTCTTCCCTTATGTTTATAAGTAAACAATGTAACTTTTATAGAAAATTATATAAATCTATTTTAAAAGTGAAATTATAGAAAATTGTCGACAAAAAATTGAAAAATGCACCTAACCTAAAATGAACTTTCAACATTTATTTAATTTTTAACTGTGGGCCCGATTTAAAGAAAAATTGGTACATTCTAAAAATAAATTACTCTGCTTTTTGACAACAGTCTTTCAGAGTAACTAATTCAATTAGTATGTTTTCACTAGTGAGGTTAAAACGAGTATTCTCTTTTTTAATTAGTAAAATATGAGCCTCAAATAGTTATTTTTCACTATTTCAGATTTAGAGAGTTACAAAATTTCCCATTAATACAGAGCTGTATTTTATGAAATTTCTTAACATAACTACTTCATCTTTATTTTACAATTAATTTTCTTCAATTTCTTGTTGCTTTTCATATTTTAGTAGTTTATCTTCAGTCTGTCATTTTTTTTTTGCTTCCTTATAGTTCTCATAGAAGCTTTGAGATCGATAAGATTTTCGATTTTCGAAAAACAGTCCTGAGATCTTTGAAAAACTTCTCTCTTTGAAACTAATGGAAGGATTTAACACTGTTTTACTATTTAAAATTTTTTTTTCTGTCTATTATTTCTCTTATTTTTATTTTTTAGTTCCTCGGAATTTTATAGAATTATAGACTATTTTTTATTTTTAACGAAATTGAAATTTTCCTGTTTGTATTATTTTAATCTATTGCGTCCTCTATGAGATGACAAAATATTTTGCTTGCATGGAAGCAGAGTTTCTTCATCCCTTTCTATAGTCATTTTTTCATAAAATCTAATAATTTTTATAGTTATGTGGTGGTATTGTGCCAGCACTGGGAAAACATTGTTTCTTGTGCAATTCTGGTACCGTGCCAGTACTGGAACTAGATGTGATTTGTGTTGTGTTAGTTTTGTGCCAGTATTGAATTTATTTTTAGACTATTGACAATTCAGTAAATATTTTACTTTTCAATGTTTCTTATAATAATTAATTACTTTGAATCTGATTCTCAATGTTCAATTTCACACAATTCACAAACAAACACTCTGACACATACATTATTATGCTACATTTACACTCACACATACTTACTTGTAATTTCTTATATTTTTCATGTAAAACTTTTCCTCAGAACCTTCCTCAATATTTCTGTTCAATTTGTACATTTTAAATATTTTCTACAATTTGTAATATTTCTTATTTTCTAAACTTTGTCAATTCTGACCTGGCAATATCTTAATCCCTTGCCAAGGTCCGCGCGGCGCCTCCAGCTGCCCTATCATAAAATTCAGCCTGGAGTGCATTAAAAACCGATCCTGGTTAAATTATCTTTCTCTCTTCAACTTATTACTTTGAAAGTCTATCTTTTTCTAATTTCTAGAATTTTCACGTAGCTTGCAATTGTCCTTGCAAGCGTCAGTCAGTCTTGAGTCGCCCGGCTCCCGAAAGGTACTCTTCCGCGCCAAATATTGAGAAACGTTCTGAGAACTCTTTTTTTTAAATTCTTTAACTATTGAATAAATTTTTATTGTTAAATTTGAGTAATTAAATCAGTGTCGTTCTTTTACTAACCGCCCCACAAATTGGTGACCCCGAGTTAAAAACGTGGGATAATTTACAGTGAAAAAGTGACTCCTTTCAAGCAAACGACGCTTCGTTTATTTAACAGTGAAAAGTGATTGTTTTATTGCTTCTGACAACTTTTTAGTAACGCATTAACAGTGACAGTGAAATTTCTTATAAAAACAGCTACCTTTCTTATTAACAAAATCAATTTTGTTACAAAAATATCTGTTATTTTCTTATAGTGTCTCAGTGAAATAATTAAACAAAATGCCTGACAACGTAGAGCGTGTGTCTTTCAAAGTGCCGGCATTTATGCCTACAGATCCGGAATTGTGGTTTTTGTTATTAGAATCCAGTTTTGACGCGGCGGGAATAACTCAAGATTCAACAAAATTCGGGCATGCTTTAAGTGCAATGGATCCGCGTTACGCCATTGAAATTCGTGACGTGTTACTCAAACCAAAAGCGGAAAGAACTTACGAACTTTTAAAAACAGAGCTTACGAAACGTTTAGGCTCATCTCAAGAACAAAATACACGAAAATTACTCGAGAATGAACCGATCGGTGACAGAAAACCAACGCAATTTCTTCGACATTTACGAAATCTTGCAGGAACGAAGTGTACCGAGGAAATATTAAAAGGTCTTTGGCTTGGTCGTTTACCAAAACACATGCAGGCAATGCTTGCAGCTCAAAAAGATCTTACGCTCGATAAACTAGCGGAGATTGCCGACTCTGTAGCGGAAGCTTACGGGAACCTCTGCAACGTTGCGGAGACTAGCGTGCCTACAAGCAGCAATAGTGCGACTACCTTCGACGCGCGAATGGACAGCATGGAACGCACGTTACACCTCGTGCTTCAAAAGTTCGCGTCCCTCGAAGTGAACCAAGTGTCTCAACGACCGGGCGGCTCGCGCTCAGGTCCTCGCGCGCGCTCGCGTTCGCGGTCACGTGGTCGTCAACAAAAATTTGACAATTGTTGGTACCACTGGAAATTTGGTATAAACGCCAAAAAGTGTGATAAACCGTGCAAATTTGATACGACTACGGGAAACGACCAGGGCAGTCGTTAATGTCGGCCGACGACACTACTCCCCTTCTATCGCGCCGACTATTTATGATTGACGAAAATAGCAAATTTAAGTTTCTCGTAGACACTGGAGCAGATTTATGTGTTTTCCCGCGATCGGAACTTCTGCAACCGCGCGCAAGGTCAACTTACGTACTTACCGCGGCTAACGGAACGATAATTGCAACTTACGGGATTCTTGTCTTAACCTTAAATCTCGGATTACGTCGTAACTTCACTTGGAGGTTCGTCGTAGCTGACGTCTCGAAACCGATTCTCGGCGCGGATTTTCTCGCACATTTTGGACTTCTTGTGGATTTACGAAACCAACGATTACTGGACCAAACTACTCAACTTGCCTCTGACGGAGAGATAATTGAGTGTGACGTTCCAAGTGTCAAAACTGTTGCCGGGTCATCTCCATTTTTAGACCTTCTCAATCAGTTTCCCGAAATCACAAAACCAGACGGAACAACGAGATCGGTTCAGCATTCAACCTTGCATTACATCGTTACCACCTCTGGACCACCCGTTGCACAGAAGCCAAGGCGACTTGCCCCGGACAGACTTCGTGCTGCCAAAAAGGAATTCGAAGCTATGCTCAACCTGGGTATTGCTAGACCATCTCAAAGTCCATGGTCATCACCACTGCACATGGTCCCAAAAAAGGACGATGAATGGAGACCATGTGGCGATTATCGTGCTCTCAACGCGAGAACCTGCCCCGACAGGTATCCCGTGAGGCACATTCAAGATTTTTCACACTCCTTGCGTGGTAAAATAATTTTTTCAACAATTGATCTGGTTCGTGCTTTTAACCAGATCCCGGTTGCTGAGGAAGACATACCGAAGACTGCCATCACAACACCCTTCGGTCTCTTCGAATTCAAGTTCATGACATTTGGTTTGCGAAATGCTGCGCAAACCTTCCAGCGATTCATGGACGAAGTGTTACAAGGTCTCGACTTTTGCTACGTCTACATTGATGATATCCTCATAGCATCATCGTCATTTGAGGAGCACTTAGAGCATCTCCGGATTTTATTTGAACGTCTTCAGAAATTCGGAGTGGTCATCAATCCGTCCAAGTGTGTTTTTGGGCAATCGGAGGTCAAATTCCTAGGATATTGTGTTTCGAGTGCCGGAACCAAACCTCTGCCGGAGAAAGTCGAAATTATTCGCACATTTCCTCGCCCCGATACTGTCAAGCAGCTCCGTCAATTCCTAGGAATGATCAACTTTTATAGAAGATTTCTTCCGAAAGCAGCTGATATCCAAGCACCACTGAATGACTTACTACAAGGGAACGTGAAAGGAAAGACGCCGGTTATATGGACACCTACAGCAAGCGCAGCGTTTGAAACAACCAAAGAGAGTCTCGCCGAGGCAACACTGGTCGCTCATCCAGACTCACAAGCTCCGCTTGCCATTTTCACCGATGCTTCCGACTACGCAGTCGGAGCTTCACTGCAACAGCTCATCGATCACAGCTGGCAACCCTTAAGTTTCTTTTCCAAGAAACTGAGCCCAGCCGAATGCAAGTACGGCGCGTATGATCGCGAGTTGCTTGCCGTCTACTTAGCGGTTAAGCATTTCAGGCACATGATCGAAGGAAGATCTTTTACCATCTACACCGATCACAAGCCCATCACCTATGCCTTCAAGAAGAAAAATGATCAGTGTTCACCTCGCCAATTTCGCCATCTTGATTTTATCAGTCAATTCACAACTGATATTCGCCACATCTCTGGAGAGGATAACATAGTTGCTGACGCATTATCACGTGTTGAAGAGATCCAAAATACACTGGATTATGAAGCCTTAGCAGCCGATCAACGAGATGATTTGGAATTAAAGAGAATATTGGAAGGTGATACCTCCTTGCAGCTCAAGTTGGTACACATACCTGGCACTGAAGTTACTCTCTTCTGCGATGTCGCCACCAGATCAGCACGTCCATTCATCACTCCCAAATTCCGAAAAATTGCTTTCAACATGGTTCATCAACTTTCTCACCCTGGAATAAGATCGACAGTCAAGCTCGTAACCCAGCGTTACGTATGGCCGTCGATAACAACAGATTGCAGAAATTGGGCTCGAAGTTGCATCCAGTGTCAAAAATCCAAAATTTCACGTCACGTGTCATCGCCGGTTGGAAATTTTGTGCTACCATCCACTCGATTTGAACATGTTCATCTCGACATCGTCATCATGCCATCATCGGAAGGTCATCGTTACTGCTTAACAATGGTCGACCGTTACTCTCGATGGCCGGAAGCAGTCCCCATGGAAAACCAGGAAGCAGATACAGTTACTAGAGTTTTCTTTAATAACTGGATTTCACGATTTGGAACTCCTCTCAGGATCACCACAGATCAAGGTCGACAATTCGAGTCGCATCTCTTCAAACAGTTAAATCGTTTGTTAGGTACGACTCACCTGCGAACAACTGCTTATCATCCATCCGCCAATGGAATGGTAGAACGGTTTCATCGTCAGATGAAAGCAGCCATCATGTGCCATCAAAGCAACCGCTGGACTGAAGCGCTACCAACGGTGCTTCTAGGAATCAGAGCGGCCTGGAAAGAGGATCTTAAAGCAACGGCAGCTGATTTACTCTACGGACAACCTCTCCGACTTCCTGGAGAATTTCTTGGTACCACTGGTACCAGCAATGAAACATGTGATCCAGCCAACTTTGTCGATGTCCTTCGACAACACTTGAGAACTTTGAATCCTGTTCCAGGATCAAATCATGCATCACGGAAGACTTTTGTCTTCAAAGACCTCGCTACAACTGATCAAGTTCTCGTCAGGCATGACGCTCCAAGGCAACCACTTCAACAGCCATACGATGGTCCCTTCAAGGTCATCCGAAGGTCAGACAAGACCTTTGTTGTTCACGTCAATGGCAAAGACACTACTATTTCCATTGACCGCTTGAAACCAGCTTACATCATGAGTGACGATCCAGAGACCATCGAGAGCCCAGCAGCAGATACCAGCATCCAGGAGGATGCTCCGTCGCAGCAGTTACAACAACCACCAACCTTGGTACCAGATAAGAGCTTGGTACCTTCATCAACGAGATCCGGCAGAAAAGTGCGGTTCCCTGACCGTCTGCAGGGTGGTTTTTCTTAATCGTTAACCACTAGCAGGGGGGTACTGTGGTGGTATTGTGCCAGCACTGGGAAAACATTGTTTCTTGTGCAATTCTGGTACCGTGCCAGTACTGGAACTAGATGTGATTTGTGTTGTGTTAGTTTTGTGCCAGTATTGAATTTATTTTTAGACTATTGACAATTCAGTAAATATTTTACTTTTCAATGTTTCTTATAATAATTAATTACTTTGAATCTGATTCTCAATGTTCAATTTCACACAATTCACAAACAAACACTCTGACACATACATTATTATGCTACATTTACACTCACACATACTTACTTGTAATTTCTTATATTTTTCATGTAAAACTTTTCCTCAGAACCTTCCTCAATATTTCTGTTCAATTTGTACATTTTAAATATTTTCTACAATTTGTAATATTTCTTATTTTCTAAACTTTGTCAATTCTGACCTGGCAATATCTTAATCCCTTGCCAAGGTCCGCGCGGCGCCTCCAGCTGCCCTATCATAAAATTCAGCCTGGAGTGCATTAAAAACCGATCCTGGTTAAATTATCTTTCTCTCTTCAACTTATTACTTTGAAAGTCTATCTTTTTCTAATTTCTAGAATTTTCACGTAGCTTGCAATTGTCCTTGCAAGCGTCAGTCAGTCTTGAGTCGCCCGGCTCCCGAAAGGTACTCTTCCGCGCCAAATATTGAGAAACGTTCTGAGAACTCTTTTTTTTAAATTCTTTAACTATTGAATAAATTTTTATTGTTAAATTTGAGTAATTAAATCAGTGTCGTTCTTTTACTAACCGCCCCACAGTTATATAGTTATTTTTAAACTTTCTAGTTATTTTTCATTTTATAGTAATTTTTCCTCATTTTTTAGCTTTTTTTTCTCTGATTTCTGACTCCTCTTTTATTTTTAAAATAATTTTTTATTCTTCTATATAACTATATTCATTATAGTTATTATTTTACACACGTTATAATTATTTCTTCTTATTTTTACATTTTTTGGGACTAAACACATTTTTATTTTTACATTTTTTTCTTTTTTGCATACTTGCGTTTTTCCTTAATTTAGTGTTTTTTACACTTTTTAGTGTTTTTCGAACTTTCTCGTTATTTTTTTCAATAGTTACTTTATTCAGCTTCTGGTTAGTTGGAAAATTTTTAGTAGGTTTTTAAGATTTACGTATTATTTCTACATTTTTGATTCCTTTTCTTTAATCCCTCAATCTTTTATAGTTTCTCTTCTCTTCTATTTGTAATCATTTTTCTACATATTTTAGTAATTCTCAATAAATTTCAGTAATTTTTATCAATATATAGTTACTTTTAACACTGTAGTACTTTTTCAATATTTTCAAATTACTTTTCTTCAATTTTTGCCATTCTTTTATGACTTTATTATAATTTTTATTCCTGCTATTTTTATTCATCTGCAAGTCATTATTTTACCATCTAGTAACTTTCCTTCATTTTCTAGTTTGTTAGTTTCTTTTTAAAAAAAACTTTAGTCATTTTCATGAATTTATGGTTAGGTTTTTACTTTTCAGTTACTTTGTGAATATTTAGTAGGTTTTCCTTACTTTTTAGATTATTTTTCTTAGTATTCCTTTACCCTATAGTAATTTCTCTACATTGTTTGTCATTTTCGAAACATTTTAGTAATTTATATCAATATGCAGTTATTTATTTAAACTCTAATATACTTTTTTTTATTTTATAATTATTTTTTTTTTAAATTTTTAATGTATTTCAACTTTTTAATAATTTTTTCACTATTTAAAGTTTTTCTCACAGATTTGTCCTTCGTTTTTAACTTTATAGAAAATTTCTTTCTTCTTCTAGTTATCTTTAATCGAGTTCGAACTTATTATTTTATTTTTTAGTACTTTTTCTTGACTTTTATATATTTTCCATTCTTTTAATTTATAATATTTTTGTCTAATTTTCTAGTCATTTCTAATTTCCATTTATTAGTCAATTTAAGTCAACTTTTTACTTATTATTTTTAGAGTCGTGGAAACGAATTTTTTTCTGGAAAGGGCTATGAAAAATGTATGAGGTAAAACATACTCTTTACTCTCACATTTATAATACTTGTGGGGAGAGGGGGGAGAACTAATAGAATTAAAAATATCTTGTTAAAAAACGTATTAAAAAAATATTTTCATACAACAATAATTTTACCAGAAGTTACTTTTTGATTTCTGTTTATTAAATAAACCATAATTATAATATTCCACAATGTAGTTGAGCGTAAATATTTTGTTCTATTAACAAGACATAATTTTGTTATCTTTAAGTTAAACTATTGGAATAAAAGCATATATCCACCTGTATGAAATTGAAATTAGTTAAGTCGAAAGTTAAAGTGCCGAAGGCATATGAAAAGCTGATATTTGCTAGGTATAAATGTAAAGGATGTTTAATATTTAGAACGCTAACATCAGATGCGTTTGTCCTATTACAACTTCACCTCAAACAGGAATTAACGAATTTCACGCTGGTCGGCTATGAGTAATATTATTACAGTGCAGCGGTGCAGCTATTATGGATGTAATTTATAATGCTACTTTGAAACTCAACGTAATTTTATTCCGTCATGTGTCCAATATGGTCTCTTTATTACCAGATAAGTCTCTTTTAGACTATACAATTAAAACGTTATGTACTTGCAGTGAAACAAATAACTGAGCAAAAAGTATGATATTGATAAAAAAATGTATCTGACGTACGAATAAGATGAATTATTTTTCAGTGAAAAGAAATTCTCGGTCATTTAAATCCATTAATAGCACATCATTTTTAATTTAAAAGTTATTTTAGATTGTAACTTATAATTCTCGCAAAGATGATATTTTTATTATAAATTTTCTATTTTAAAAATACTGCTTCTTGTTCAGATATTCCGATAAATTTCACTATATAATTTAATTTACGGTATTCTTGTTTTTATATTAATTTCTTGAAATAGCTGTGAATAAATTATTGATTCTTTTGCAAATAAAGTGATCAAGATTCTGCTTGCAAATGTTCCAATTTCAATTCTTTCAATACTGCATACATTTTATTGCCCGTAATATTAATTGAGGTTACAGTAGTTAAAAAAATACCGCTCGTTATTAATCTAAAAAAATTAGATGTAATAAAAAACTTACGGAGAACATTGAAAATTTTTCCGAACATATGACAAACTGTAAAATAATAATAATTTATCAAACAAATTTAGTGATTCAGTTAATAAACTTTAGGATTGAGTAAACAAAATTTAATACTTAGTAAATTAAATTTAAGAATTTAGTACAAGAATTTAATAATTCGGTAAACGAATTTAATGATTCAGTTAAAAAAGCGGAGATAAATGCAAAATTCTAATGATCGAACACAAGGAAAAATTTACGAATGCTAAGACTGCCGCGGTACTGACTCGGTCTGGTTATCAGGGTAAGCATGAACGGTCCCGCCCATATCCGCGCGTCAACCAATCAGCGCGCAGCACTCCCACTTTCGCCGTCGAAAGCGGCAGCGCCTGTCTATAAAGATGCGACTTCAGCACCACGCTGGGCATTCTGCCTCGAGCAGTCAAACTGCTCCGATCTCTTTTTAAGTAGTTAGGGCGCTTAACTATCGCCAGGCAGAAAAGCAAATCAAGTATTCTACCACTACCAAGTAACATTTATCTTTATAGCTTATTTTCAAAGAGTAAAAATTTTCAGAAAGTGTTAGAAGTGAAAAAAGGAAAATAAATTGTGATTTTTGAATTTCGTTTAATAAGAAGATTTCTCAGAGAGCAGTGAGGAGATTGTAAGTATAAAATTGCACATGGATGAAAAATTTTATTGTTCTCATTAAAATGAATTTTATTTATTTTAATCAGATTAATTATGTGTCCAATAATTTATCACAGTAAATAGAATAACTTTTTATTTACTATTTGGTTATTCAAAATGTAAATATTTAAAAGAAGCGATTTATTTTGGATATTTTGTTTTTAAAAAAGCCTCTAAGCTGTACACAATTTTTCTTCTCGTACGGATATTTCAAGACTAGAACTTTTCTTGCGTTTGATTGTGAACTTTGGCGGAATTTTTACAGTAAAAAAGAAAATCTGAAGTAGTAATATACATATGCTTTCATAAACTCTAACCGTAAATCTAAAACTTTCTGACTTTATGCTGTCGCTGACACGAAAACCTATCGTTTCACAATGCATGCAGTAAGTTCTGTGTCGACCTGTACCAAAGCTCAAAGCCATAGCCAGAGGGAATTCCATTACATGTGAAAACCTTTCTACTCCTGCGTAGGTACATAACATAAAAATTTAAGATTATTAGGTAGGATAACAATGCTGACATCGGTATTTAGCTCCCGGCGAGTGCGAGAGGGAAAAAGTGTCGTTGCCGGGTGAATTGGGTAGTGGAAGAAAAAAGAGTCGAAGTAGAGAGGAAGAGAGGCGACGGAAACGAGCGCAGGAAAAATAAGAATTTCAAATCCAATTTTCCAAGGCATATTTAATAGCACATCGCCCATCCCTCGACTTAAACTTCGTCTGTGGTGGCCATCATCACCAGAATTTCCGCTTTTATAATTATTAACGTCAAGAGCAGCGTTACAATGGTTTTTCTTATATAAAATTTTACGAGACAAGCTGTTTAAAAATGTTAAACTTAAAAAAAAGGTGGGGCAAAGTTAATGCGTGTGTCAAGTTTTGAGCTTGAGTGTTTTGCATAAAAACGATTTGACTTTTTAAACTCGCGCAACTTTAAACTAGTTGTATTTTACGACTGAAGAAGTAAAACTAAAAGTACTGATTGTTTCCCTAACGAAATGGAAAGAAAGACTATTAGTTTGTAACTATTTTGGTTATCAAACGCTTTTCTTTTCAAGCTATGAGTTTATTTTGGTTTGAAATTGTTCTCGCGAAATGCATTTAAATTGTGTTGCTGGCTGGGTTGCAGTTGAAATTGAGTTCAGTCGCAAAGGAGTTTTCAATGTAGCATTTTGGTACATAGCAAGACATTTGTGATTTCACTCTAAGAGGTTTTCTCTTGAGAATTATAATCGGTAGTAGATGCATTCTAAAACATCAGTCCAAAGAGTAAAGTCTCCTGTTACTTGTCGAGTACCACTCGCTTGTAAAATAAAATAAGTTGCTTGGTTTCAGTGTACTTTTGAGATTTTAGGTATTTCATTTTACTCCGAGAAATAAATATCATACTAAACAAAAGTGATAACTAGTTATATTTTTGTAAAAGTAACTCAAAACGCTTGTGTAAATAGCCAACTTCTGTGCATATAGACGAAACTATAAGATTTTCACTAAAATAAATATATCCGCTTTAACACAATTGTTTGAAATTCGGAATGTTTAGAATTTTAATCACATGAAACTTAAATTATTTTTTAAATAGTAAAAAAGAAATTTTACATCCGTGTTAATATACATATGTGAGAGTAAAATTCAATCTCTGGAAGGTCATAAAATACATAAAACACTTAAAATTGGTTTTTGTGTATTTATTTATTTGGTCATTGCTACGTTTCGATGACTTAGTGTGTCATTTTTTGTACATCACTCTTATGATAAAAAACAATAAAATCATTACCAATTAGTATCAGAAATCAATTGCATCTGTCAGAGTGATTAATTACTTTTCAAGTCATCCACTGCAACAAAAAGTCAATATAGTTTATAATCTTGCCGACAGAGCCATTTTACTTTCTCAAAGTCTTTTTCATAAAAATAACCTTTTAAAAGTGAAAGAAATTCTAGAAAATAATTACTATCCTCCTGCTTTCATTAACAAAAAAATTAAAACTCGTTTGAATGCAATTAAATTCCGTAGAAAAAATGTTCAAAATATTTGTTCTCCAGTAGTAGCTTTATATAAACAAATACCGAAAGTTTGCATTCCTTATAATTATATTGACTTTACTAGACTTTCAAAAAATTTAAAATCATTGAATTTACAAACGATTCCTATAGTAAAAAAAATTTAAAAACCGTTGTAAAATTGGGCAAAAACTGTACTGAAAAATGCCAGACAACAAACATTGTGTATAAAATCGATTGAAAAAACTGTTCAGCGAAATATATTGGGGAAACAAAAAGAACTTTAAAAAGCGTACTGGCGAAGATAGGGGAAATAGAAAGAATGATGATTCTGTTTTCTTTGCACATCAATCTAAATTCAATCATGAGTTTGATTAGAATAACGCGGTGATTCTTGATAGAGAAAGTGATTATAAAAAACGAGTGTTTTTGGAGATGTTGCATATAAAAAGTAATAATTTTACCATTAATAAAAAATCTGATATCTTATACCTTAATAAAATTTATTTTCCTCTCATTGACCGATTGAACTCATGATCGAATTTCTTTTTCTATTCGTTTGTGCCTCTCTGTTTACATGAAAGTTTATTGACGTCTATTTACCAAAATATTGTCTAATTACTTCGATTAGTTTTAAGTTTAGTCTAGACAAGATGTTTTTACTGTCATGACGATTTAATATTTTATTAAAAAGAATTTTATTTTAATTTTTGATTTATAACTATGTAACGTCGATTTTTTAATTTAAGTAAACATTTTTTATTATTTATGAATTTGTGTTTTATGTGATTGAGTAACAGTGCCTTTTCTAAATCTTGGTGTATTTTCTGTTTTTGTTTTCAAAATTAACCTAATGAGGATGACACACCAAGTCATCGAAACGTATCAATGACCAAATAAATAAATACACATAAACCAATTTTACGTGTTTTATGTATTTTACGACCTTTCAAGGATTGCATTTTACTCTCACATATTAAATTATTTTTAATTTAGATTATTATAAATTTACATTATTTGGCATATGGAGTAACAATTTAACTTGCTTAGAAGTTTTATTTTTTTATATTTGTATTGTTTAGAACTTAAATTGTTTTGAATTTAAATTATTTAAAATAGAAATCCCTGGTAATTGATTTTTAATTTTTATTGTTTTGAGTTAGAATTTCATTAAGTTTAGTTGTAGTTCAATGACTTTTGATTATGAAATTTTAAAAATTTGAATTATTTAGAACATAAATTGTTTGGAATTTTAATTATTTGAAATTTAGTTTAGATTATTTTTAATTTGGATGGTTAGGAATTTGTTTTGTTTAGAATTTGCATTTTTTAGATTTTGTATTGTTTAGAACTTAATTTTTTAGAATTTAAAATATTTAGAATATAGTTTGCTCGTAAGTTGTTTTCAATTTTTATTGTTTTGAGTTAGAATAGTAGTTATTAAGTTTTGGTTTGATTGGTTTTTTATTTTGAAATTTTTGGAAATTTAATTATTTGTAACTTCAATTAATTATAATTTGAATTGTTAACAATTTTAATTATATGGAATTCAGATTCTTTTTGTTTTGAATTGTTAAAAATTTACATTGTTTGGTATTACAAAATTTTAAAATTAAAATTAAATGGAATTTTATATGAATTTTGATGGCAAGGAATTTGTATTTTTCAGACTTTGCATTATTTAGATTTTAGATTGTTATAAATTTAAATTATTTCAATTATAGATTGTTTATAATTTGTGTTTAATTTTTATTGTTTTCAATTCGAATTGTTCTATGTTCTTTTTTATTTCTGATATTTGAATTTTTGATTTCGAATTGTTTGGAACCTGAATTTTTTGAAAATTTTAAATACATGTAATTTAGATTACTTTTATTTTGAATAGTTAAAATTTTACACCTGTTTGGAATTTGTATATAGTTTGCAATTTGTATTTTTCGGTGTTTGTATAGTTTAGACTTTAGATTGTTTTAAATTTAAATTATTGTTTAAGCAGATTGTTTGAAATACGGTTTAAATTTTCATTGTTTTGACTTGGAATTGTATAACGTTTTGCTTCTTTTTTAATCTTTGATCATTGAATACTTGGAAATTGAAATATTTGGAACCTGAATTCTTTGAAATTAAATTTTTTTTAAATTAAATTATATGGAATTTAGATTGTTAGAAATTTATACTGTTTAGAATTTGGATTCTTCGGAATTTATATTGTTCAGAGTTTAGATTGTTCTGAATTTAAAATATTTTTAATATGGATTGTTCATAATTTGTTTTTTTACTTTTTTTGTTTCGAATTGGAATTGTATTACCTATGTTTTCTTTCATTTCTAATTTTGGAATTTTTGATTTTTAATTGTTTACAACCTGAGTTACTGAAATTTGTATTGTTTGACATTTTATAATAATTACACAGAATTTAGAAAATAGAAACGTTCAGTTTAGAATTTGTTTGCAGTTTTAATTATTTGGAAATTCTATTAGTTATTCAGAATTTGGTTTTTTGTTAATTTGTGCTCTTTAAATGTTAGCTTATTTGTCATATGTTTATGATTTGGATAATTTATTAAAGTGACTGGAATTTTGAAATTTTGTCATTTTGATTCTTTGTAATTTGATTTATTTGTAATTTTAATTATTTGGAACCTTATTTGTTTAAAATTTAGTAATTATTTGGAATTCGTATTTTTTATGAGCAGATTTTTTCAGAATAATAGTTTCTTTTAATTTTTTTTTTAATTTGGATTGTTCGTAATTTAGTTTATTTACCATTTGTATTATTTGATTTTCGTATTGTTTATAGATTAAATTGCTCTGAATTAAAAATGTTTGTATTTTATTTGGAATTTCGATTATTTTGGCTCTGAAAAGTATTTGACATTTGTACTATTTATGGAATCTGAATTATTTAGAATTTCAATTGTTTAAAATTTTAAATTTCCGTAATTTTGAATCTTTAGTATTGTTTAGAACTTAATCTAAAAGAAACTTGAACTTCAGTTGAATTTAGCTTATTTAAAGTTTATATTCTAAATTAAATTGTTATGTCAAATTATTCGTAATTACAGTTTTTTGGAATCAGATTTCTTGAAATTTGATTTCTTTTGAGATTAAAACGTTCAGAATTTAAATTATTAACAATTAAAATTGTTTAGATTTTCCAGATTGTTTAAAATCTGTATTTTAAGAAACTAAGCTCAAATCATTTAAAATTTCCTCTATTTAGAAAACGGTATTGCATTTGAAAACAATTTCTAAAGAAATAATCAATTTCCTCTCATTTTCACAAATAAATTACAAAATATTGTAAACGTAGTTGGCTTTTGGTAACGATAAGCGTCGACAAGATAGGCATTTATCGAGTATCCTCCGCACCATAAATTTCAAAATCGATTTTATTTGAACAATAAACTTTACTAGCTTCAAAACCATAAACGGATACTTAACGACATGGCAGTTTAATTAAAAAAAATTGCCATTCTGTGATGAGAATATATTTATTAATCATCTTATTTTGATGGTATAACCTTCTTGACCTTTAATAAATCAACAGTCTCATATCGTTCTCTGCTTGTGGATCTATATCCTTGAATAGCTGAATGGTCATATTCGAATGTGCAGGGTATGAATTCTGTGTGAATTTTATGTCCGTTTTAGAGGCTCGTTAAATAGAACTTATCGTTTAAGGGGGTACGATGCTACCGACGATCGCAAAACCATAGGGCGTGACGTGAATTGCAATGCCTTGCAGAATGTTAAACTTCAATTCATACATTCCTGTTTGACCAGAGATGCTGCTTGCACATTCACCAACCTTTGTAAGCATTGCTGCAATTTATCCCTTTTTGGCATACTTTTAAAAAAATCACTTTTACACACTAGACAGGTATTAAACTCGTCTTTCATTATACAGAAGCTTTTTTACCCTGTACTGTTAAAAATCGAACAAAAGCTTCACACTGGAAAGATTGAAATAAATGAAATTTCTATCCACACAGTTGAAATTCACATGCTTTCAATCTATACGGTGTTAATCTTCTTACATAAGTTTCACTTCAAAAATAGTTTCGCTATTATTCATGAAAAACAGTTTAAATAATTGATTAAAATACTTCCAATTATGTGCAGAGTTTAAAATTGAATCAGTTTGGGCAGAAATCGCACAAGTCCATTATTTTCGAAAATCACTTTTTAATGGAAAATTTATCTTTAAATGAAGCTCTACTATTTAGTAAAGTATTACATAAGTTACTCAACTCTAAACTCTTAAAAAAAATAATCAAATTTTCGTTTCGCAGAAACAGGTCCATGATTCCAAGTTGCGCTCAAAGATGAGCAATGGATGATTGAAAAGTGATTTAAAAAAAATATATATATATATATATATATATAAATATATATATAAATATATATATATATATATATTATAAAATGTTAATAATAATTATCCAAATTACAAATTTTAAATAAATGTTACTAAACATTTAATAAAAATAATACTTTACTTGATTCAATACATTTTCTGTATTTTTCATTTCGATTTATGGACTTGTGCGGTTTCTGCACAAACTGATTCAATTAAACTTAAGAATATTTACTTTTTTCAACAAGACTCTAGAAAATGTGATATTTGTGTATTTCAAAAAATTGTATACGAGTTTAAGGATTATCCGAAAACAACAAGTGTGTAATTAATAAATAAGAATTATCACTGAACAGCAGTTTTAAATTTTTTAAAAAACTTTTTTATCCCACAAATGCATACAACACGAAAAAAGTAAAACTTAACCTCACTTTCTGTTAGACGTTAAAACAGTAAGCTTTTATATTCAAATATTTATAATTCAGATCGCATTTTTCGATAATTTTCAGGAAAAAGGAAAGAGAAAAAGTGACTCGTCTCATATGAAAAACACTACCAAATCTTTACAGAAATTAAAAAAATTAAAGTGTTTTTTAAATAAACGAATATGTATCAAGTTTTTTGTTACCAATTACATCCGCATATTTTTACACAACCTTAGCAGTATCAACATTTTTACAAAACATCTTAACAAATTGAAACCTTCACTTCGTGATTTTGTTGCCTTATTTAAACTGTTTCCAAGTAATCTTCTACAACTCTTAAACCTAATTTCAAATATGCTATAAAAATAAAAAATAAATAGTTTAGAACTTCTTACATCTTCTAGAAAAAAATTTCCCAGAAAAATTTCAAAAACCATATTTTGATGTGGCTGAAGTTTCGTTCGAACAATGAACACACAAATTTTTTTTTTTTATTATAGCTCAAAACAAATGAAAACTAACGGCAAACGAATTCCGCAACAAACTTCAGACGTTACATGATTTGTCGTAAATTTTTTTTTACTTCTGTAAAAATTCAATTTCTAATGTCTTTCAAAAATGACATACATTCCCAGCTTTTTTCAGATACTCTAGTATATCCGCAAAAAATTTCTCAACAAATGGTAATATGCTCTAAGGATACAT
This sequence comes from Ganaspis brasiliensis, assembly GCA_037103525.1. Taxonomy (NCBI): domain Eukaryota; kingdom Metazoa; phylum Arthropoda; class Insecta; order Hymenoptera; family Figitidae; genus Ganaspis; species Ganaspis brasiliensis. Next base: position 978,560 of record JAZKLR010000457.1, on the reverse strand, counting down.
TTGGTTGCTGGACCAAATTTAAATGTCAGTTTTTGACAATTTTGTGAAAAATGAATATTTTTAAAGTTGATCCGAGAGGAATTTTATCTCGAGCTTTTTTTAACAGACTCTAGACCAATTCCAAAGACTTGTCTAAAAATATGGAGGTGGTGTAAAGCACCATTTGGATGCTGGAACAAATTTAAATGTCAGTTTTTGACAATTTTGGGAAAAATGAATTTTTTTAAAGCTGATCCGAGAGGAATTTTTTTTTGAGCTTTTTTTAACAGACACTAGACCAATTCCAAAGACTTGTCTAAAAATATGAAGGTGGTGTATAGCTCCATTTGGATGCTGCAATAAATTTCAATGTCAGTTTTTGACAATTTTGAGAAAAATGAATTTTTTTAAAGCTGATCCGAGAGGAATTTTATCTCGAGTTTTTTTTAACAGACTCTAGACCAATTCCAAAGACTTGTCTAAAAATATGGAGGTGGTGTAAAGCACCATTTGGATGCTGGAACAAATTTAAATGTCAGTTTTTGACAATTTTGGGAAAAATGAATTTTTTTAAAGCTGATCCGAGAGGAATTTTTTTTTGAGCTTTTTTTAACAGACACTAGACCAATTCCAAAGACTTATCTAAAAATATGAAGGTGGTGTATAGCTCCATTTGGATGCTGCAACAAATTTAAATGTCAGTTTTTGACAATTTTGAGAAAAATGAATTTTTTTGAAGCTGATCCGAGAGGAATTTTATCTCGAGTTTTTTTTAACAGACTATAGACCAATTCCAAAGACTTGTCTAAAAATATGGAGGTGGTGTAAAGCTCCATTTGGATGCTGGAACAAATTTAAATGTCAGTTTTTGACAATTTTGGGAAAAATGAATTTTTTTAAAGCTGATCCGAGAGGAATTTTTTTTTGAGCTTTTTTTAACAGACACTAGACCAATTCCAAAGACTTGTCTAAAAATATGAAGGTGGTGTATAGCTCCATTTGGATGCTGCAATAAATTTCAATGTCAGTTTTTGACAATTTTGAGAAAAATGAATTTTTTTAAAGCTGATCCGAGAGGAATTTTATCTCGAGTTTTTTTTAACAGACTCTAGACCAATTCCAAAGACTTGTCTAAAAATATGGAGGTGGTGTAAAGCACCATTTGGATGCTGGAACAAATTTAAATGTCAGTTTTTGACAATTTTGGGAAAAATGAATTTTTTTAAAGCTGATCCGAGAGGAATTTTTTTTTGAGCTTTTTTTAACAGACACTAGACCAATTCCAAAGACTTGTCTAAAAATATGAAGGTGGTGTATAGCTCCATTTGGATGCTGCAATAAATTTCAATGTCAGTTTTTGACAATTTTGAGAAAAATGAATTTTTTTAAAGCTGATCCGAGAGGAATTTTATCTCGAGTTTTTTTTAACAGACTCTAGACCAATTCCAAAGACTTGTCTAAAAATATGGAGGTGGTGTAAAGCACCATTTGGATGCTGGAACAAATTTAAATGTCAGTTTTTGACAATTTTGGGAAAAATGAATTTTTTTAAAGCTGATCCGAGAGGAATTTTTTTTGGAGCTTTTTTTAACAGACACTAGACCAATTCCAAAGACTTATCTAAAAATATGAAGGTGGTGTATAGCTCCATTTGGATGCTGCAACAAATTTCAATGTCAGTTTTTGACAATTTTGAGAAAAATGAACTTTTTTGAAGCTGATCCGAGAGGAATTTTATCTCGAGTTTTTTTTAACAGACTATAGACCAATTCCAAAGACTTGTCTAAAAATATGGAGGTGGTGTAAAGCTCCATTTGGATGCTGGAACAAATTTAAATGTCAGTTTTTGACAATTTTGGGAAAAATGAATTTTTTTAAAGCTGATCCGAGAGGAATTTTTTTTCGAGCTTTTTTTATCTGACTCTAGACCAATTCCAAAGACTTGTCTAAAAATATGGAGGTGGTGTAAAGCTCCATTTGGATGCTGGAACAAATTTAAATGTCAGTTTTTGACAATTTTTTTCTGAGCTTTTTTTAACAGACTCTAGACAAATTCCAAAGGCTTGTCTAAGAATATGAAGGTGGTGTATAGCTACATTTGGATGCTGGAACAAATTTAAATGTCAGTTTTTGACAATTTTGGGAAAAATGAATTTTTTTAAAGCTGATCCGAGAGGAATTTTTTTTCGAGCTTTTTTTAACAGACTCTAGACAAATTCCAAAGGCTTGTCTAAGAATATGAAGGTGGTGTATAGCTCCATTTGGATGCTGGAACAAATTTAAATGTCAGTTTTTAACAATTTTGGGAAAAATGAATTTTTTTAAAGCTGATCCGAGAGGAATTTTATCTTAAGTTTTTTTTAACAGACTCTAGACAAATTCCAAAGACTTGACTAAAAATATAGAGGTGGTGTAAAGCTCCATTTGGATGCTGGAACAAATTTAAATGTCAGTTTTTGACAATTTTGGGAAAAATGAATTTTTTTAAAGCTGATCCGAGAGGAATTTTTTTTTGAGCTTTTTTTAACAGACACTAGACCAATTCCAAAGACTTGTCTAAAAATATGAAGGTGGTGTATAGCTCCATTTGGATGCTGCAATAAATTTCAATGTCAGTTTTTGACAATTTTGAGAAAAATGAATTTTTTTAAAGCTGATCCGAGAGGAATTTTATCTCGAGTTTTTTTTAACAGACTCTAGACCAATTCCAAAGACTTGTCTAAAAATATGGAGGTGGTGTAAAGCACCATTTGGATGCTGGAACAAATTTAAATGTCAGTTTTTGACAATTTTGGGAAAAATGAATTTTTTTAAAGCTGATCCGAGAGGAATTTTTTTTTGAGCTTTTTTTAACAGACACTAGACCAATTCCAAAGACTTATCTAAAAATATGAAGGTGGTGTATAGCTCCATTTGGATGCTGCAACAAATTTAAATGTCAGTTTTTGACAATTTTGAGAAAAATGAATTTTTTTGAAGCTGATCCGAGAGGAATTTTATCTCGAGTTTTTTTTAACAGACTATAGACCAATTCCAAAGACTTGTCTAAAAATATGGAGGTGGTGTAAAGCTCCATTTGGATGCTGGAACAAATTTAAATGTCAGTTTTTGACAATTTTGGGAAAAATGAATTTTTTTAAAGCTGATCCGAGAGGAATTTTTTTTTGAGCTTTTTTTAACAGACACTAGACCAATTCCAAAGACTTATCTAAAAATATGAAGGTGGTGTATAGCTCCATTTGGATGCTGCAACAAATTTAAATGTCAGTTTTTGACAATTTTGAGAAAAATGAATTTTTTTGAAGCTGATCCGAGAGGAATTTTATCTCGAGTTTTTTTTAACAGACTATAGACCAATTCCAAAGACTTGTCTAAAAATATGGAGGTGGTGTAAAGCTCCATTTGGATGCTGGAACAAATTTAAATGTCAGTTTTTGACAATTTTGGGAAAAATGAATTTTTTTAAAGCTGATCCGAGAGGAATTTTTTTTTGAGCTTTTTTTAACAGACACTAGACCAATTCCAAAGACTTGTCTAAAAATATGAAGGTGGTGTATAGCTCCATTTGGATGCTGCAATAAATTTCAATGTCAGTTTTTGACAATTTTGAGAAAAATGAATTTTTTTAAAGCTGATCCGAGAGGAATTTTATCTCGAGTTTTTTTTAACAGACTCTAGACCAATTCCAAAGACTTGTCTAAAAATATGGAGGTGGTGTAAAGCACCATTTGGATGCTGGAACAAATTTAAATGTCAGTTTTTGACAATTTTGGGAAAAATGAATTTTTTTAAAGCTGATCCGAGAGGAATTTTTTTTTGAGCTTTTTTTAACAGACACTAGACCAATTCCAAAGACTTGTCTAAAAATATGAAGGTGGTGTATAGCTCCATTTGGATGCTGCAATAAATTTCAATGTCAGTTTTTGACAATTTTGAGAAAAATGAATTTTTTTAAAGCTGATCCGAGAGGAATTTTATCTCGAGTTTTTTTTAACAGACTCTAGACCAATTCCAAAGACTTGTCTAAAAATATGGAGGTGGTGTAAAGCACCATTTGGATGCTGGAACAAATTTAAATGTCAGTTTTTGACAATTTTGGGAAAAATGAATTTTTTTAAAGCTGATCCGAGAGGAATTTTTTTTGGAGCTTTTTTTAACAGACACTAGACCAATTCCAAAGACTTATCTAAAAATATGAAGGTGGTGTATAGCTCCATTTGGATGCTGCAACAAATTTCAATGTCAGTTTTTGACAATTTTGAGAAAAATGAACTTTTTTGAAGCTGATCCGAGAGGAATTTTATCTCGAGTTTTTTTTAACAGACTATAGACCAATTCCAAAGACTTGTCTAAAAATATGGAGGTGGTGTAAAGCTCCATTTGGATGCTGGAACAAATTTAAATGTCAGTTTTTGACAATTTTGGGAAAAATGAATTTTTTTAAAGCTGATCCGAGAGGAATTTTTTTTCGAGCTTTTTTTATCTGACTCTAGACCAATTCCAAAGACTTGTCTAAAAATATGGAGGTGGTGTAAAGCTCCATTTGGATGCTGGAACAAATTTAAATGTCAGTTTTTGACAATTTTTTTCTGAGCTTTTTTTAACAGACTCTAGACAAATTCCAAAGGCTTGTCTAAGAATATGAAGGTGGTGTATAGCTACATTTGGATGCTGGAACAAATTTAAATGTCAGTTTTTGACAATTTTGGGAAAAATGAATTTTTTTAAAGCTGATCCGAGAGGAATTTTTTTTCGAGCTTTTTTTAACAGACTCTAGACAAATTCCAAAGGCTTGTCTAAGAATATGAAGGTGGTGTATAGCTCCATTTGGATGCTGGAACAAATTTAAATGTCAGTTTTTAACAATTTTGGGAAAAATGAATTTTTTTAAAGCTGATCCGAGAGGAATTTTATCTTAAGTTTTTTTTAACAGACTCTAGACAAATTCCAAAGACTTGACTAAAAATATAGAGGTGGTGTAAAGCTCCATTTGGATGCTGGAACAAATTTAAATGTCAGTTTTTGACAATTTTGGGAAAAATGAATTTTTTTAAAGCTGATCCGAGAGGAATTTTTTTTTGAGCTTTTTTTAACAGACACTAGACCAATTCCAAAGACTTATCTAAAAATATGAAGGTGGTGTATAGCTCCATTTGGATGCTGCAACAAATTTCAATGTCAGTTTTTGACAATTTTGAGAAAAATGAATTTTTTTGAAGCTGATCCGAGAGGAATTTTATCTCGAGTTTTTTTTAACAGACTATAGACCAATTCCAAAGACTTGTCTAAAAATATGGAGGTGGTGTAAAGCTCCATTTGGATGCTGGAACAAATTTAAATGTCAGTTTTTGACAATTTTGGGAAAAATGAATTTTTTTAAAGCTGATCCGAGAGGAATTTTTTTTCGAGCTTTTTTTATCTGACTCTAGACCAATTCCAAAGACTTGTCTAAAAATATGGAGGTGGTGTAAAGCTCCATTTGGATGCTGGAACAAATTTAAATGTCAGTTTTTGACAATTTTTTTCTGAGCTTTTTTTAACAGACTCTAGACAAATTCCAAAGGCTTGTCTAAGAATATGAAGGTGGTGTATAGCTACATTTGGATGCTGGAACAAATTTAAATGTCAGTTTTTGACAATTTTGGGAAAAATGAATTTTTTTAAAGCTGATCCGAGAGGAATTTTTTTTCGAGCTTTTTTTAACAGACTCTAGACAAATTCCAAAGGCTTGTCTACGAATATGAAGGTGGTGTATAGCTCCATTTGGATGCTGGAACAAATTTAAATGTCAGTTTTTGACAATTTTGGGAAAAATGAATTTTTTTAAAGCTGATCCGAGAGGAATTTTATCTTAAGTTTTTTTTAACAGACTCTAGACAAATTCCAAAGACTTGACTAAAAATATGGAGGTGGTGTAAAGCTCCATTTGGATGCTGGAACAAATTTAAATGTCAGTTTTTGACAATTTTGGGAAAAATGAATTTTTTTAAAGTTGATCCGAGAGGAATTTTTTTTTGAGCTTTTTTTAACAGACTATAGACAAATTCCAAAGACTTGTCTAAAAATATGGAGGTTGTGTAAAGCTCCACTTGGATGCTGGAACAAATTTAAATGTCAGGTTTTGACAATTTTGGGAAAAATGAATTTTTTTAAAGCTGATCCAAGAGGAATTTTTTTTCGAGCTTTTTTTAACAGACTCTAGACCAATTCCAAAGACTTGTCTAAAAATATAGAGGTAGTGTAAAGCTCCATTTGGATGCTGGAAGAAATTTAAATGTCCATTTTTGACAATTTTTTAAAAATGAATTTTTTTAAAGCTGATCCGAGAGGAATTTTATCTCGAGCTTTTTTTAACAGACTCTAGACCGATTCTAAAGACTTGTCTAAAAAGATCAAGGTGGCGTAATGCTCCATTTGGTTGCAGGAAGGAACTTAAATAAAATTATTTGCTAATTTTAACAAAAATGAATTATTTAAAGTTGATCCGAGATGATTTTTATTGTCAAAACTGACATTTAAATTTGTTCCAGTATCCAAATGGAGCTATACACTACCTTCATATTTTAAGATAAGTCTTTGGAATTGGTCTAGAGTCTGTTAAAAAAAGCTCGAAAAAAAATTCCTCTCGGATCAGCTTTAAAAAAATTCATTTTTCCCAAAATTGTCAAAAACTGACATTTAAATTTGTTCCAGCATCCAAAAAGAGCTTTACACAACCTCCATATTTTTAGACAAGTCTATGGAATTGGTCTAAAGTCTGTTAAAAAAAGCTCGAAAAAATATTCCTCTCGGGTCAGCTTTAAAAAAATTCATTTTTCCCAAAATTGTCAAAAACTGACATTTAAATTTGTTCCAGCATCCAAATGGAGCTTTACACCACCTCCATATTTTTAGACAAGTCTTTGGAATTGGTCTAGAGTCTGTTAAAAAAAGCTCGAAAAAAAATTCCTCTCGGATCAGCTTTAAAAAAATTCATTTTTCCCAAAATTGTCAAAAACTGACATTTAAATTTGTTCCAGCATCCAAATGGAGCTTTACACCACCTCCATATTTTTAGACAAGTCTTTGGAATTGGTTTAGAGTCTGTTTTAAAAAGCTCGAAAAAAAATTCCTCTCGGATCAGCTTTAAAAAAATTCATTTTTCCCAAAATTGTCAAAAACTGACATTTAAATTTGTTCCAGCATCCAAATAGAGCTATACACCACCTCCATATTTTTAGACAAGTCTTTGGAATTGGTCTAGAGTCTGTTAAAAAAAGCTCGAAAAAAATTCCTCTCGGATCAGCTTTAAAAAAATTCATTTTTCCCAAAATTGTCAAAAACTGACATTTAAATTTGTTCCAGCATCCAAATAGAGCTTTACACCACCTTCATATTTTTAGACAAGTCTTTGGAATTGGTTTAGAGTCTGTTAAAAAAAGCTCAAAAAAAAATTCCTCTCGGATCAGCTTTAAAAAAATTGATTTTTCCCAAAATTGTCAAAAACTGACATTTAAATTTGTTCCAGCATCCAAATGGAGCTTTACACCACCTCCATATTTTTAGACAAGTCTTTGGAATTGGTCTAGAGTCTGTTAAAAAAAGCTCGAAAAAAAATTCCTCTCGGATCAGCTTTAAAAAAATTCATTTTTCCCAAAATTGTCAAAAACTGACATTTAAATTTGTTCCAGCATCCAAATAGAGCTATACACCACCTCCATATTTTTAGACAAGTCTTTGGAATTGGTCTAGAGTCTGTTAAAAAAAGCTCGAAAAAAATTCCTCTCGGATCAGCTTTAAAAAAATTCATTTTTCCCAAAATTGTCAAAAACTGACATTTAAATTTGTTCCAGCATCCAAATAGAGCTTTACACCACCTTCATATTTTTAGACAAGTCTTTGGAATTGGTTTAGAGTCTGTTAAAAAAAGCTCAAAAAAAAATTCCTCTCGGATCAGCTTTAAAAAAATTGATTTTTCCCAAAATTGTCAAAAACTGACATTTAAATTTGGTCCAGCATCCAAATGGAGCTTTACACCACCTTCATATTTTTAGACAAGTCTTTGGAATTGGTTTAGAGTCTGTTAAAAAAAGCTCAAAAAAAAATTCCTCTCGGATCAGCTTTAAAAAAATTGATTTTTCCCAAAATTGTCAAAAACTGACATTTAAATTTGTTCCAACATCCAAATGGAGCTATACACCACCTTCATATTTTTAGACAAGTCTTTGGAATTGGTCTAGAGTCTGTTAAAAAAAGCTCGAGATAAAATTCCTCTCGGATCAGCTTTAAAAAAATTCATTTTTCCTAAAATTGTCAAAAACTGACATTTAAATTTGTTCCAGCATCCAAATGGAGCTTTACACCACCTCCATATTTTTAGACAAGTCTTTGGAATTGGTTTAGAGTCTGTTATAAAAAGCTTGAGATAAAATTCCTCTCGGATCAGCTTTAAAAAAATTCATTTTTCCCAAAATTGTCAAAAACTGACATTTAAATTTGGTCCAGCAACCAAATATATCCTTAGAGCACATTACCATTTGTTGAGAAATTTTTTGCGGATATACTAGAGTATCTGAAAAAAGCTGGGAATGTATGTCATTTTTGAAAGGCATTAGAAATGGAATTTTTGCAGAAGTAAAAAAAAAATTGATGACAAATCATGTAACGTCTGAAGTTTGGCGCGGAATTCGTTTTCCTTTAGTTTTCATTTGTTTTGAGCTATAATAAAAAAAAAATTTGTGTGTTCATTGTTCGAACGAAACTTCAGCCACATATATTTTGTTGATTTACTCAAATCATAATTATTTTAATTCCAATACAATTTTTTTTATTCTCTAAAATTTTAAATTCTACTTTCAAACGTGCTACAAAACTTAAACAAATATTTTTGAATTGTTAAAATTCCCTACAATAAAGTTTAATAAAAAAGTTACACAAAGCAAATCTCGCAGCTAATTTTGTACACTCAATCAGTGTTTTTGTGGCCGAAAATTGAAATAAAATTCTTGTAAATTTTTTTTTTTAAATTTGTTTCTAGGAGATTTAAGAAGTTCCAAAATATTTTTTTTTATAGCAAAATTAAAACTAGAAAAAAAAATTTTGAAAATTTTCTGGGAATTTTTTTTCTAGGAGATTTATGAAGTATACTTTTTTTTTACTTTTATAGCATATTTAAAATAAGGTTTAAGATACACAAATATCGCATTTTCTAGAGTCTTGTTGGAAAAAGTAATAATTTTTAAGTTTAATTTTAAACCCTGCACATAATGTGAAGGCTTTTAATCAATTATTGAAACAGTTTCTCATGAATAATAGCAAAATTAATTTTGAAGTGAAACTTTTGTTTGGAGATTCACATACCGTATATTGAAAGCATATTAATTTAATTCTACATATATGGATAATTCTCCAGAAATATTCCTTTTTGTGTATCGGAAATGGAAAATTAATAAATACATTCTATGATCTCTAAAATTTATGAATATGTTAAGCATTAAAAGATTTAACACCTTATTTATAACTTGATCATGCTAATTTGTAGCATTTGAAAAATATTTTTTATGTTAAAGTTTATAGATAAATCTAAAGGTTAATTATTAATTATAATAATATTATTATATATTAATGTGGAGCAGGTGTTTCTTTTTTAAAGTAAAGAACAACTTCATGTCATTCGAATTTATTTTGCACAATATTTTTCATTTTTAGAAAACTATTTAATATTATAAATTTATTATTAATTATAATTTAAAAAATTTGTAGATTTTAAAACACTCACCAAAATAAAAAATCTTCTGACCACCAATAATTATTTGTCAAGATTTAAAGGTTTATTTTTCTTTGGCAGTTCAAAAACAATTGATAATTTCAACATTTTTTACATTTTATTTCAAATTAAGCAATTTTTCTTAAACTTAAAATAATTTAGCATGTTAATAACAATGAAAAAAAATAAATAACTCAACCAATATAAAAAATATTGAATAATATTCGACAAGTCAGAGGAATGACGCGAAACCAGAGGACAAAATTCATTTTCCATTTATGAAAAATCTATAAGATCTATTTTATTTATACTTTATACAAATATTCTACAATCCCTTAGCTTCTAGAAAATATCTGTAAAGTATTGTTTTTCAAATATTAAATAGTTGTTTTACGTTTTAAAATAATGAAAAGTTGACATAGGACAGGTTAAAAAGCTAAATTTTAGTAGTTGAAATTACAAAAACAAGTACTTTAAATTGGAAAAATAAATAAATTCTTTTGCAGGATTTTTAAAAAAAGTGGTAAGCTATTGACGTATAGAGAGAAATTGTCATAAATTATTATAATTTGAGGACATACAAAAGTAATATTTCGAAAGAATCACCCATATGGACTGATAGTACATTTATTTCAATCTTTCCAGTGTGAAGGCTTTGTCCGATTTTTAGCAGTGTAATATTATATTTCACGTTACTTTATACATTTTTCGATATAAAATAGTTGTATCCAATTCCTTGCAGGATATTTAATATTAAATAATCGAGAAAAAGATTCTTTTCACGTGTCATAAAAAGCTCCAATATGTCGATAAAAAAAAAAATATGGGAAAAAATTATCAGTCAATGGCTACAAAATATCGGTTTCATGCTTTCGGGAGCTAAACAATCGCTATCTCCGTTTTAGTCATTTTCCATTTTTCACAATTCTAATCTCTTTTTCTGTGCGAGTGGTTCGCCCTGTTTCAGGATGAAACGCCTGAGTGATTTTTTTCCCCTCCAGAAGATAAGATTTTACAATAATTAATGGTTAAGTTACTTTTTATCCTTAAAATAGAAGAATTCAGGTATTTTTCTTTTTTTTGCACTAAAAGCATTCTGTAATATTCTTGTAGTGATTAAAACTTGTCTTGGAGTGAAATCTCGGTGAATTAGTAAGAAGAGATCGTTATTTCTCGAGACGTAATTAATCAAGCGATTTGACGGCACCTCGCACCCTCTGAGGCGCTCTCATTTCTGTACATCCTCAAGCGTCATTCTGCACTCAAGTCTTGAACCAAGTATTTATTCTCTTTTCATTTCCTTTTACCTCTCGTTTTATTTTCTTCGTTTTTATCCCCTATTTTTTTTTTTACTTTATCAGCGTGTCGAAGGCTACACCTCTCTTTCTAAACCTTGTTCTTGCGAAGAAAAACAGTTCATGGCACGCCTCTGAGCAGGCCTGAGGGGATGGTCGTGCGAGAATTGTAAAGCATCAGACCTACCTTTTCTTGCGTGATTCCTATTCCTATCGTCGAGTAACTACCTTTATCAATTAAGGACGTTTAAAGCCATCGTTAACATTTTCTCGATAATTTTACGTCCTTTTCTTCCTTAAATTCACCTCGTTTTTCTCCCGGTAAAATCCTCTTTTGAAATTTCTCTCTCAAAATCAATTTCATTCATTATTATTATTATTTCACCCTGAACGGACATTATTATCCTAAAAGAAAGCTATTAACGTAAATGGAAATTATCAATTCAGAAGAACGTTATTGTTCTTTACATACAACTTGACTATTTTTTTTTTAATCTCTATTTTTACTTTTTTCCGACAATGATCGCAAAACAAAGACATAAAAAGATAATTGAAATAATAACGAGGAAATAGTTTTTCATAAATTAATTGGAATAAGATTTTAAATCGACATTTCTATAATACTGTGACACTTACGTTTTTTTTTTTTTTTGTTTCACCGCAAGATCGTAAAACGAAGGAAGAAATAGGTAAGTGGCAAAAAGGAAAGAAAGAAAGAAAGAGCAGGGTTAGAAGGGGTTTGAGACTCTACCTCTGAAGCGTCTAGAAGAAGAGATGGTACTGGAAGAAAAATAAAAGCTACCCCTTTCACCCACTGGCACCCTCTCTCATCTTTCTCACTCAACTCGCTCTCCGACCTGCCTCAATTCGTCAGCCTACTTTCTTTCACATCTTCTCTTCTACTTTTCAGAGTTGGATACTTGTCACATCCTCAAGAATTATTGATAAAGAGATTATAAAAATTGTGCTAATTTCCCTGCAACTCCTCAATTTCGTTCGAATTTTCATTTTAATTGAGACGTTAAATGTCGAATTAAACGACCAAGTTTAAATTTACTCGAGAAAGTCAATTCTTCATTGTTTTCTCATTTTTTTAATCCCAATTCAGACTAGTTCATTATTTGATCTGGCTTCTTCTGAGTTCTTTCATTTTATTAACTAGGTGAAAATTATATCTATTTCGTGGACATTTTGCTTTTACGTAACCAATAAATTATTAGTATAAAAGTTAATTGGAGAAGTTATTAAAATTAAAAAAGAATTTTAAATGCATACAAAATGAAAAAGATGAATTATTTTATGAATTTTTAATCAATTATAGACTTTATATAGGTTATTAGATTCGTTTTCAGATAAGGAATATGATTTTTTACTAGCAAAATAAAACGCGCGCCAGCGCGCGATTAGTTTTTCATTCATTTTAGAAATTATAAAATACAATAATAAATATAAAAAATCGGTAAATAATATTTATCTAATAAGAAGAAATAAATGTTTTAAATATAATATTTAAAAATCAATTAATGTAAATAAAATAAATATTTATTTAGGACAAAATTTACAATATTTTAGAATTCAAAAGAATTGCAATAAATAATTGAGATTAAACAAAATAATTGCAACTTTTGCAAATAAATTTAAAATAAAATGAAATGAATTAAAAATTGGGGAAAATAAATAAAAAAGGATAAACACAATTTAAAATTGAACTGAACAAATTTTAATTAAAGAGAAATAAGTAAAAACTTTTTGCCAATTATGAAAAAGAACGAGAAAAAGAACGAAAGTAATTGAAAATTGAAGAAAATAATATAAAAAATAATATAAATAATGAAATAATTGAAAAGTCAGATAGATAGTTAAAAAAATTTGAAATTATGAAACAAATGTAAAGAATTGAAAATTGAAGGAAATAAATTTTGAAATTATGAAAACAAATGAAAATAATTAAGAATTGAAGAAAACAATTGAAATTTTAGAAAAATTCTTAAAAATTTTAGAAAATAATTTTAGAAAATGAGAAAAACTAAAAATTGGAGAAAAGACTGGAAGAATGCTAAAAATAATTGAAATTTACGATAATTATTAAAAAAAAAGTTTGAAATTCTGATAACAAATGAAAATAATTAGAAATTGAAAAAAATATTTAAATTTTCAGAAAAATACTTAAAAATCTTAGAAAATAATTTTATAAAAAGAGAATAATAATTAACAATCGAGAAAAATAATTGAAAAATGATAAAATTAATTAAAATTTGAAAAATAATAATTGAATTATGCTGAAAATAATTTAAGATTGCGAAAGAAAATTGAATTATGATGAAAATAATTTACATATGAAAAATTGAAAACATTCAATAATTTTTTAGAGAAATAACTGAAAAAATCATAGAATATATGTTTAAAAAAAGAAAATAATTACAAAATGACTTAAAAAATTTTAATTAAAGAGAATAATTACAAAATCGCAGAAATAACGAAAATTGATGAGAATAATTGCAATATCGGATAAATAATTGAAATTTTTAAAAGTAATGCCAAAATAATGAATATATTTATAAATTGATGAAAATCAAGAAAAATTGCAGAATTTATTTTTAAGCAAAAGAAAATAATAAAAAAAAATCGTTGTATAATGGAAAATTGATGACAATAATCTAAAGAGATAATAACTGAAAATTTAGGAAATTAATTGCATGCGTATACATTTTATACTTCTTCAGAAACCATAATACATTTTTAAAGCATTTTTCGAAACTTTTTTTTTACACAAATGACAATTAAAAACCAGCACAACAAAATAAAATAACAGGGACTAACTTCACTCTGGATTTTAAAACGTGGACAGAAAAAGATGAATAAATATTAATACCAACTAACTTCACTTCAGACTTTAAAAAGTGAACAGAAAAAGATGAATAAATATAAATACATACTAACTAACTTCAGGAGTTAATGGAGATTATAATTATTTAATTTATTAAGTTGTATTTTAAAGTATGCAAAAAAATGAAACCAAAATTTTTTTTTGATGAAAAAAGGTGCTTAAAAAATTTTGATTGGGTATTTTCAAAAATCCCTGTGTCCTAATTTAGATATTTATAATCTTAATAAACCATCCAAATTTTATTGGAATCTGTTGAAGCGTTCTCGAGATATCGTGGCGACAAAAACAGTTGCACACACATACATACACACGAATCCTAAGTCAGAATAACCAGATTGGCTAAAATTTTTGAAATAATTTCAAAAAAATTATAAAAACAAATCAAACCAAAAAAATGTTTTTCTTTTTTTTCTGGATCACTGCGCTTGAGTATTCCTAGATATTTTTCTTCACTGAATCCGAATCCGTAGTTAGAATGGGCCCGTATCATTTTGACACAAATTTTTTCGGGCAACTTGTTATATTGTACTCCCGAAGATGAATGTTATATTTTACTCCTTCTGGAATCAAAGATTTTTAAGTCTTATTTATTAAATAATTGATTTTAATGCACTAAATTAATATTAAAAAACTTAATTAATCCAGAAAATTAAATTATTGAATAATTAAAACTTAAAAATCTCTAATTTTTGTAGGAGTAAAATATAACATTCTTCTTCAGGAGTACAATATAACAAGTTGCACGAAAAAATTTGTGTCAAAATGATACGGGCCCGTTAGAATTGCTAGATTGGTTTCACTTTTTGAGATAATCTCAAAAAAATTTTAATAACACAAATCAAAACCAAAAAAAGTATTTATTTTTTTCTGGGACACTACTTTCGTATATTCCTACTTTTTTTTCTCCGTTGAATCCGACTCCAAAGTCAAAATAACCAAATTGGCTACAATTTTCGAAATAATCTCAAAAAACTGTTCATAAACACGAACAAATCGCTTTTTTGAAATTATTTAAAATTTTTTAGGTATAATCTGATCATTTTGACTTTTGGATTCTGATTCAGCGGAAAAAAAATAGGTAGAAATACACTATCATATTGCCTCGGACAAAAAAATTTTTTTTTTTTGGGTTGTGTTATAATTATAAAATTAATGTTTTTAATTAATGTTTCAGTCAAAATTAAAATTTTGACTGAAAAAAAATACTTTCTTTCTTTTTTATGTTTGTCATTAATATGTGTTTTATATTGTGTTTTTGATGTCCTTGAAAATGAGAACGGTTCGTTCTTGAAACGTTGGACCTTTTAATAAATTAAAATTTAAGACTGTCCGAAAGTGTCGTCATTTTTTAATATAAAATTAATAATTACTATAATTACCATCGTCATTATCCATATTGATAAGAATTTTTTCCTTAAAATTGCCTAGAACTTGGAAATTTTTACGCATTTCTTCGTTTTGAGCACTCGGAAATATGAAAATGAAAAAAAAATTAAATTTAGAGATTTTTATCTGTCTGACCGTCTGTCTGTTCGCAAAATGTTCGCGCATTACTTAAGAATGATCAGGCCGATTCAAGTCAAATTTGACAGTTATTTTAGAGGTATGTCTAACTTAAAATCATCTAATGTCAGAATGGAGAAAAAAAAATTTAACTTGAGATACAGCCATAACACTTTTTTTTTATAATTTATTCATAATTCTAGGAAAATTTGAAATTTAATTATAATCATCATTATTAGATAATAATTTTGTAAATTTTAATCAGTCTTATTTTATTTTATTGATTAACTAATAATGATGAAAATAATAAGAAATTTATCATCATCTACTATAAAATTGTTTAAAACTATTTAAGCTGTCATAACTTTGTTTACAATAATTATCTAGAACTTATTTAAGAATCTTTAGAACATGTTAAAAACTGTTTCAAATATTTAAAAAATTTAAACCTTTTTTATTTTTAATTTGTTAAACTACTCATATTGAAAACAATATTAAAAAAAATATATTTACTGTTAAACAAATTTGTATAATTTATTTAATTTTCTATTAAAATTTAAAAAATTAATTTTTAATGTAACGTCAGATTTCTATTGGTAGTTAACCAGTTTATATTGAATTTTATTTATTAATGTACATTGAATTTTTTATCTTAAATTTTAATAGATATAAAATCCTGATATTATATCCAATCATGCTGAAAGTAGCGTTTATATAAAACTTGCTCGAACCTTTTTGTAACTTTATATCTCATTGTTTTTCATGAGAATACTGATTGTTAATTTAAAAAATGTTAAAGTCCAGCGCCTGTCAGTTATGAAATTGGGAATAAAAATTTAAAACTGTATTTTCAATGAAGTTTGTAATTATGTTAATGAAGGTACTTTTGAAACTCTTGAAAGGTGTAGCCAAGAGGTAGATAATTAAGGAAATGTTAAGAAACCTTAAAATTGTGTTTAAAAGTTTTATAAACTCTTGGCAAAACTTTTTCATTGTTAATTAAATTGAGACGTGAAAATTTGACATTTTATACGTGTAATTATAATTAGGTATGTATTATCTATTTATAATTTATAATTTCCCACTATATTTTTTCTACAAAGTATTATTTATTATTATACTTTTTAAATATTTACCATACTTGTTTAAGCTTTAAAGTATATGTGATTCACTTTATTAAAAAATATTAAACTCATATGTAAAACAAAAAAAAGAAACATTTTACAACAATGTTTATCCGTTTTTATAAAAATGAAATTTCTTATAAAATAAAATGTTATACTTAAATTCAGAGAGAATACATTTTCCTATATAAAATGAACACACTGTTTATAAATTAAAAAGTTACCTTTTATCTCGGCATAAAGTTAATATTTAGAGGCTTGTAATTAAAATATTAAAAACAGCACACATTCGCGAATTATGTTATTCCCACGTCCGATGAATCTATCTGACGGATTATTCAATGCAATAATTAAAATATTCTGCAGAAATTTCACTCTAATGGTCTTTATATTTTTGGATCATTTCAATGCTCTCGTTATTCATATCACGACGTGCAGCTACGCTTATGACGTTTCTCTCTTGTCAGAACCGAAAATTTCTATTCCATCATATCACACGACAGTAAATTTTATGCAGATTACAAAATACATTTCCAGACAGTTATATACGTGATCATAAAAACTACTTAATGCTGATGAAGTCATTTATTTATTATTAATAATATCATTCAGAATCTTCATTGGCAGTAAAATCTAGGTCAGTAAGCATTAGCAAATCGAGAATCCAGTTTAAATTTGTAGAATAATTGATAAATTAATGGAATTCTTTAATATAGCAATAATTAAATAATAGAGTTAAGGGGTCAGTATGGGTTTATTATTTATTTATTACACATATTTTCAAGAATTTATTTTTCATATTAAAATATAATTTTATAACCCAGTCTTTTTTAGTTGATATTTAAAAGTGTCAAAAAATATTTTTTATTTTTATTATTGATTGTTTATTTCTGCAAAATATCTGTTTGAATTTAACCCTAAATTCCACCGACTGACACGATATCTGGAGTTTGGAATATCTGCAATTAAAAAATCTAGTAATTTCTTAAAGTTTAGATCTGTAGTTATCGTCTGAACTACGAACTTCACCTCTGATAAAAAAAAAAATGTCGGATGTTTAACATTTTTAATCCTTTTTTTACAACATACATTTTTTAAAAAGTGGGTTAAATATTAATAGATTTGTATTTCCGTAGTTCATACCAAAGCCGCACATGCATAGAAGAATGTCTTAAAATTTAAGCTCAATCGGCCCAATTAGTTTCTTTTAAATCGTGTCGGCCAGTAAAATTACGGGTTAACTTCAAGTAGATATTTTGCTGCAATAAACAATCAAAAATAGAAATAAAAAATACTGTTTGGCACATTTAAATATAAATTTTTATATATAAGAAACTGGGTTATAAAAATATATTTTAATATCAAAAATAAATTCTTGAAAATATGAGCAATAAACCCATAATGACCTCTTAATTATTCTGAGATTTTTTACTGTACCAATTGTCAAATGTTATGATTGTTTAAGAAGGATTATCCAAAAAACCAATTTCTACAGATTCTTATAAAATTTTAATGACATATTAAATGCATTACTTTACATGTACTGTTACAATTTTATTGAATTTTACCGTTCTGTTTTTAAGATATAAATTTATAAAGTTGGTACTTTTACATGGAAATAGTAACAAAACGCACAAAATGACTATATTTTAGTTTATTAAAAAACACGGTTCTACAAATTTTTTATAAAAACTAATATATTTCAACTACCGTTGTTAAGAAAATGTTATTCAAGGTTAGTTACTTTTTTTAAATAATCAGGAAGAAGAAATTTTAATAGCTTGAAATTTTCAACGGAAAATTTTTTTTTCAATAAAATTCGTTTTTGTAATTAAAGAAATATTGACTATCATGGTCCAATAGAATGAGAACCGCTTGAGGGTATAAACGTCCTTAATGTATTAATTGTTGAATGTTTCGATTCGTCAATGTTCTGATTGTTTGATGTTTTTAATGTTTAATGAACTGATTGCTTAATGTTTCGATTGTCTAATGTTTTGACGTTTTACTATTATGATTGTGAAATATTTTATTAAAATTTGTGTGTTCTAATTTTTTACTTTTCTGACTGTTTAATCTACTGTTTAATGTTTTAAAAGTAAATTAAAGTTTGAAAAATTATTTAATATTTTATTTGTTTATTGTTCCCAAGATTTAATGTTACGATTTTTGAATGTTTTTACTGTTAAATATACTGATTGTTAAATGTTTTGATTTTTAATGTTTTCGTTGTTTAATTTTTCACACTTTTAATGCTCTGATTGTTTAATGTATTGACTTCATAATGTTTATTTATTGTATCTATTGTTATTATCTAATGTTTAAAGTATTCATTGTTTAATAATTTAAGGCTTTCATGTAGTGACTGTTATCTTTCGCTTGATTGATGTTTTAATTGTTTAATGTTTGACTGTTTAATGTTTGACTGTTTAATGTTTTGACTGTTTAACGTTTTGAATGTTTAATTTTTTCATTGTTTAATGTTTTAACTTGTTAATCTTCTGATAATTTTGAGTATTTTGACTAATGCATATATTTATATGGTTCAATGATTTATCATTTTCATGTTGTGACTGTTTAATGTTCTAAATGTTTAATATCCTGATTGTTTACTGTTTTAACTGTTTAATATACTGATTGCATAATATTTAGATAATTTAGGGTCTCGACAATTAATGTGTAAATTGTTTAATTTGTTGACTTTTCAGCATTACGAATGTTTCATATTTCACTTACTTTTGCTTCCTCATAGAGGAAGCTTTGTGATCGTTAAAATTTTCGATTTTCCAAAAATAGTCTAAATCGACTCATTTTCATCTAAAAAGCGAAAATTTTCATTCCTAAGCAAATGTCCAGATGTATATGTGTGTGTGTGTGTGTATAGCGTTTTTTGTGTACAAGATATCTTGAGAACGCTTAAACGGATTTCAATAAAATTTGGATGACTTATTAGCTCATGAATATCTAAATTTGGACACAAGGATTTTTGAAAATACCCAACCAAATTTTTTTGAGCACCATTTTTCATCGAAAAAAATCGTTTTTTGCCAAAAAATCTTTTTAAGCTGTAAATACAACTTAAAGAATATAAAAATCATATTCCTTATCTCAAAACGAATCGATTGACCTATATAACTTTTATAATTGATCAAGAATTCGTAAAATAATTCATATTTTCACATTTTTTTGCATTAAAATTTTTTTTAACAACTTCCTCAATTAACTTATATATTATTAATTTCTTGCTTCCTCTATGAGGAAGCAAATTATTTTGCTTACTTAGAAGCGAAATGTCCATGAAATGGACATAATTTTCACCTATTTTAATTGTTAAAAATAGTTTCACTTTGTTAATAACTGTTTAATTTATTATTTTTGCTTCCTCATAGAGGAAGCTTTGTGATCGTTAAAATTTTCGATTTTCCAAAAATAGTCTAAATCGACTCATTTTCATCTAAAAAGCGAAAATTTTCATTCCTAAGCAAATGTCCAGATGTGTGTGTGTGTGTGTGTGTATGTATGTATGTGTGTGTGTGTGTGTGTGTGTGTGTATAGCGTTTTTTGTGTACAAGATATTTTGAGAACGCTTAGACGGATTCCAATAAAATTTGGATGACTTATTAAGCTCATGAATATCTAAATTTGGACACAAGGATTTTTGAAAATACCCAACCAAATTTTTTTGAGCACCTTTTTTCATAAAAAAAAATCGTTTTTTGCCAAAAAATCTTTTTATGCTAAAAATACAACTTAATGAATAGGAAAATCATATTCCTTATCTCAAAACGAATCGATTTCTTGCTTCCTCTATGAGGAAGCAAATTATTTTGCTTACTTGGAAGCGAAATGTCCATGAAATGGACATAATTCTCACCTAGTTTATGTTCTGATTGTTTAATGTTTTGATGATTAAATATTACGATTATTTGATATTTTGCTTGTTTATTGTGTTTATTGTTTAATGTTCAATGTTTCGGTTGTTTTGACTGCGTTTAATGTTCATATTGGTTAATGATTTGACTTTTTGGTATTGCGATTGTTAAATGTTTTGCTTGATTAATGTTCTGATTGCTTAATGTTTTGACGGTTTAATATTTTTATTGTTTTATGATTTACTTTTTTAATGTTCTAATTGCTTTGAGTGATTTGTGTACTTATTGTTTAAAGAATTGATATTTTCGTGTTGTGACTATTTAATGTTCTGATTCTGTTTTTTGTTTTGACTGTTTAAAGTTTTGATTGTTTAATGATTTGATTCCTTAATACCGTGATTGTTTAATGATACAATTGTTTAATGTTTTAACTGTTAAATATTCTCATTGTTTAATGTTTTATTGACTTTATATGTTCTGATTGTTTAATGTTTTTACTCTTTAATTTACTGATAGTTTGATGTTCTAAAAGTTAATGTATTGATTGTTTAATAACTTGTTTGTTTCATGTTTGAATTGTGTATTGTTCCCATGGTTTAATTTTACGTTTGTTTAATGTTTTAACTGGTTTAATCTAACGATTATTTAAGATTTTGACTGTATAACCTATTGTTTGTTTAGTCTTCTGACATTTAATGCACTGATTGTTAAATGTTTTGATGATTGAAGGTTATGATTATTTGATATTTTTACTGTTTATTGTGCTTTTTGTTTAATGTTTTGAATTTTTAAATGTTCTCGTCACTTAATATTTAAAATTTTCAATGTTCCGCTTGTGACTGTGTTTAAGGTACATATATTGCCTAATGCTTTTTTTGCTTAATGATGGCATTTTTGT
The DNA here is from genome assembly GCA_037103525.1 of Ganaspis brasiliensis. Lineage (NCBI taxonomy): Eukaryota > Metazoa > Arthropoda > Insecta > Hymenoptera > Figitidae > Ganaspis > Ganaspis brasiliensis. The sequence goes on along the minus strand of JAZKLR010000457.1, from coordinate 957,257 downwards.
ATTGCAGTTGTTTAATGTTTTGCTTGAATAGTGTTATGATTGTTTAAAGTCATGACTGTTCTTTTTTGTTCTGTAATGTTTTGGCCTTTTAATGTTGTAACTGTTAAAAGTTCAGATTCGGTTTTTTGTTTTGACTGCTTAATGTTTGGATTGTTTAATGAATGATTCTTTTTTAATGCCGCGATTGTTTAATGTTTGGATTGTGTAGTGTTCTGATCAATTATTGTTTTGACCAAGGCCGTAGCCAGGGAAGAGGTCAGGGGTGTTTGAACCCCCCCTCCCCGAAATATTTTTGACAGCTGTTCAAGTTTTAAAAAAAAAGGTCATCACCTTGATTGTTTGTTGAACTCCCCCCCCCCCCCCGAAAATTTTTTTTGGCTACGGCCTTGGTTTTGACTTTTTAATATTGTGATTGTTTAATGATTCAATTTTTCAATCTTCTAATTGTTTAATGTTTTAACTGTTAGTATTAGTATTAGTGTTAGTATTATCTAGTATTTATTAAATATAGATTGCTCTTATAACTCAATTCTGTGTTTTTCAGATTTTATCTGACAATTTTTACAGGTAATAAATATTTTACCAATAAAAGAAAGGAACGTATGAAACCATGTTAGTGTGAATTTAGATGGAAGTTTCTCAGGTGAGAGTGGGTTGAAATAAAAATGATCGAAACGATAGAGGCGATTGCAATATAAAATCTCTTGATGAAACTTCCATTCCGCAGTTCGTACAGATAAACGCGTACTATTCTACTTTCGCAGCGATTTATCTTATCGGCTACTTCTTGCAGTCGAATTCTTATATGAAAACACAAGACACTTGCTTTTCCCTTCTTTTCTTAAACTTCCTCTTCTTATCAACTTTATTCCCATCTTATTGGTCTCTTTAAAAATATTTTCAAACGAGTCAGTACCAACATAAAATATTTTTATTACGAAAGTTGCAGAATGTTAAATTGATTGCTGCGGAATTAAAATTTATAAATAAGCAAATTTTAAATTTTAATGTTATGTATATAAATACAGTCTAAATTAACTATTAATTAAAGTTCAGTTTAATTTGGGAGACGTTTCATTGACATTTATTTTAGGAATATTTGAAAAATTCAAGCTTAAAACTTGTGGATTTTCCAATAAGCAAGAAAACAGGTCGCTTGTTTTTGGAACAGAGTTTTATGTACTGCAAAGCTTGGTATTCAGAAGGTATCGTTTTTATCGTTCTATTTTTAAGACATTTTCTGTCGGTTATAAAAAATTGAGAAATTTGACGTACAAATATTGAGTGTAATGAAATAAAAATTGAATTAAAGCAATTAAGTTCGTAAATATGACAGATAACTCGATGCTTCGAATCGATTTTTGTTTTGCACGGATAGTTCAAAATTAGCTTTTAAGGGTTTAAAAATATCTAGGAAAAGAAATAAGAAAGATATGTATAAAATAACTTTAGGTAACTGGTAATTTGTGGTAAAATTTTGAGTATTATTTAAGTAGCGATATAATTAACAAAATGAAATTAAATATTAATTGATAAAATGCAGTTAAAGATATAATTAATATAATAATTAGAAATGGTTAATTAACTTAACTTTACTAATGTGCACTACAAAATACGTTTATCGTTAAAATTTTAGGATTATACAGTTTCATCATTGCTGAATTATCGATGAAATACTATCGAGAATATATGATAATGTACAGTCGTTGGCAAAGTTTTGTAATGACCAGTTTGGACAATATTCATACTTGAATGTGTATTTGTTATTAAACTTTAATTATCACATTCTGAAAAATTTTATCAAGAATGTACATCAATATACATTTTTAAAAACAATTCCAATTATATCACTTTATATGACAGTATTTACAACGTGTCGTAATTAATGTTTCATGATGATCATTTATAAAAATATTATTCTTTCCTCTTTCCAATGACATTTAAAATTAAGATTGAATCTGTCTTCTTTATCTAGAAACGATATTTTAAATTAATCACATGTTACTTAATTTAAGGTTTATTTAAATTTGGTTTTTTGTTTCAGATAATTTTGTGCAATGAAATGCATCACACAACGTGCTTTTTAACACGCTATTTCAAAGCTCACTGATGAAGAAAACATCAATGAAAAATTAGTTTTAATTATAATTTCATGTACTTTTAAATAAATATTTTTAAAGACCTGTTTTAATTAAACAGGTAAATATTTAATTTTGCCTAATTTATTATTTTCAAAATTTTAAGGTATTAGTCGCGTAAATGCTCCCGCAAAACTCCCGCAAAATAAAAAGAACAAAAAATTAACTTTTATGTCAACTCATTTGCTTCCTTGTGACCTCTTCTAATGTAATATATGTAATTTTAACGATTTTGAGTCAGGTACTATAAGTTATCGTGATGTATTGCTCAATCATTTTCGACATTTTTCAATGAAACCATGTGAAAATGAAAAATTATGAATTTTTAAATTATTGTATTTTTTATACGGCGTGGTCAATAAAATTAATTTTTTTTTAAAGGATTTATTTTATCTCAATGTGTAACTTAGTAGTTTTATTTGAAAAACTGACGACTTGTTTTTTTATAATTGAATATAAGAGACATTTTTTACATGCATTTTGTGCTATTGCATGTAAAAGGTATAAACTTTGAATTAATATTTTGAAGCTCAGAAGTGGTCAAAACTAATAGGATAGATCTCTTTTCATAGATAAATACGTCATGAATACAGATACAAAGTTTTAAAAAAATCTGACGAAAATCATTTTACGCGACTAATACCTTAAATAACTTATTTATTTAAGTACAGAAGACCGTTTATACAATTCTTCCAGATTTCGATACTTCGATACCTATTGTTAATAATTTTTTTAATATGCAAATACATACACAACAAAGAAGAAAAACATATAAATAAATATGAATATCATTAGAATATACTTCGGGTAATTTAATTTAAGAGAGTTACCTGACAAACTGAACTTGTTTCATAACTTTTACTCAATTTTTTCTTAATTTTCAATAAATTGTCTTGTTGTCTCTTGTATGGATTTAAAAAAATAAATTTTAATTTTTAAAATTAAAAAATTCTAAAATTGTAGTCAAATTTAGGAACAAAATTGTAATAATCTACTGTGATTCTAGATGTAACATTATGACAGAGGAAAAATTGACTTTTTTAAGCAACGAGTATCGATTTTAAAAACTTATGATTTTCTGCAAAATTAAAAATTCTAGAATCCACAAAAAAATTTGTTTTTAATATTATAATTAGGTATAGTTTAATTTTTTATAAATTTTTTTTTTAATATTAACTATTTTTTAAAGGGCCCCAAGAAACCCCATAAATTACAAAATTATGAAAAAATCGTTCAAAAATATTTTTTACTACTTTTATGAGAATTTTTTTTCTAGATTTTAAATAAATAACATAAATATTGATTTTTAATCATTGTTCCATATAATTACCAATTTTTTTAAACAAATTATATTGTTTATTTTCAAGATTTGAACAAATTGAGCTACGAAGTTGCAACTTTTTCTTAGTTTTGTAACTTATCGAGGCCATTAAAGCCAAACACGAACAAAAAAGTTAAAATAATAATTTTAACAATTGTTTAAACAAATTTTATTGTTTATAATCAACTTTTTATGAAATAGAGCTAGAGAGTTGCAATTTTCTCTAAGATTTGCAAGTATTCTTTTGTTGAGAGGTAGGAATAACTGTTAGACGTAATAATAATTAAGTAAAAAACTTGAGAATATTTATTTTTTTAATATGACAAATACATGTGTTGGTTATCACATCACTTTTTCGGATAACGTTTTTTTCTTACAGTTCGGAAACTGTTTTCGGTATTTTGCTTTTGATCCTTATTTCTTGTTATTAGTTGATTAAAATCACATAATAATTTTACGTTTTGCTCTGCGTTGTCATTAATTAATTTTAGACTATTTTAAATTTTATACACGCGTAATAATCGTCATTCAGATGTCATAGTAAAGGATGTTTCTCAAGAAAAGAAGTTTACATTTTAAAACGTAAAAAGAAGTTGATTGAATCCTTGTTTATAAATTGATTTACACTTTTTGGTCTTTCTAGCTTGATTCAATAAAAAGATAGAAATAAACATTATTAAATTGTTTAAGAAGGTTCTATCGTACAACGAATTAACATTACCATTTTAATCAAATTTGTTCCACTGGTAGATAATGGTTTTATAATGATGTAATTAAATTTTTGAGACCTCAAGGTACTTTTGAAAATATTTATGTTATTTATTCAAAATCTAGGAAAAAACTCTCATAAAAATAGTAAAAAATATTTTTTAACGATTTTTTCATAATTTTGTAATTTATGGAGGTTTTTTGGGGCCCTTTAAAAAATAGTTAATAATAAAAAATAGTTAAATAAACAATTTGGAATTATTGTTTGAAGTCTCCTGAAGAGAAATAGAGTTGGGCGATTGAAAAATATTGATTTTCAATGGTTTTATACCATTTCTACAAAAAAGTATTTTTTCCCATCATGCATTTTGCATGGGAAACTATGAGCGCTTTGATCTCCATCTAAATATTAAAAAATAAATAAATAAAAAAATATGGGTATTTTTTTCGATATAGAACAATCCTAGGGGGTGAGAGCTTTAAAAAAAATCTTTGTTTGTTTTCCCATACATTTTTGGACCACCCTAGTACACATTTATTTAATATATTAATTGTGTGACCTGACAAGGACATTAAATATCAAAACATGTTGTCATTTAACATCAAATAATAAATCCTTTTGAAGTTATTTTATGATATATATTCGTTATAAGACATCATATAAAATTTCTACCAAATTTTTTTTATTAATATCTCAACAAAACTATTTTGTTATATATGATTAATTTTTTCAGATGTATATAGTATGCTTAAAGCGAATATTGGAATATTAAACGAAGACAAAATTGGAAGCGTAATTTAAGGAAATTGTAGGTCAGACAACGTGGAAATAGTATCAATATCATATTCAACGTCTGATTCTCATAGTTTATCTAGTAAATCAATCTCATGACGAGATTCTGGATCAGGTAGTTGAATAGCATTGGTGGAAACGACAGAGCGAGGTGGTTAAATAGTTTAGTGGTTCAAACCGATGTGAACTGAGGCTTTGCAGAACCTGTTCTCTGCACAGGATTATGGTCTGCTTTGTGATCAATCGGGTTTATTGATGGCTAATCGCTGGCACAGCAAATCTGTATTCAACGTATCACTGCTATGACGTACGTATCGCGTCAGGTCATCTCGAATCGCAACGAGCCTACAACGGCATCCGGTTTACACAAAACGGCAGCGGAATCAGCTCTATATCTCTATATATGATTTTCCAGGTTCATCAGTCTCATCATTATTCAACTGTTCAATTGCTCATACACCGAAATTTTCAAGGCGATACAATTCTCGAGGATTTCCTGTGGGATTCTTATTGCCTGCACTCCTGACAGTCTTCTTGTATTCACTTATGTATTTCACCTCTCCTGGCTTACGTGCAAACATCTCAAAGCAACGTGACTCCAGTTGAAATTCGTTTCTCGTTCCACGTAACATCAAATTGTCAAAAAAAAAAAAAAACACACACACTTCTGTGATAAGATTTTAAATAAATTGTAATAATCCCAAGCTCACTTTTCCTGGTGAAATTGAATATACTCGGAGAGCTGCAAAATCTGCAATTGAATTCTTGTATTACATCGAGCATTTTTTCATACTTTGAGAAACTTTTGATTATGATATCTGCTTTATTATTATATGGAATAAAATTTAAGAATTTAGCGAGATAATCGAGTTGTGGTTATGAAAAATCATACATTGTTTATGAAAAAACGTTTTGGACATAACAGTTGTTTTTATGATGAGAAGTAGTAAAAGTTATATACTTCCAAAGACACATAATTATATTACCTTTTTAAAGAATTTTAGAGAGATAAAAATAGATAAGGTAACGGTACCAATTATTATGGAACATTTTCTTAACCATGCCCCTATTAAGAAAAAGTTTTAAAAAAGTTAAAATAAATAACATTACCTTCATGATAATCAAATTCTATTTATCTTAATAAATTATGTAGGGGAGGTCGAGGAGGAAAGTAATAAAAATCAATTTTTTGCTGCTAGAGTTAAAACTATTTGTCGGATTAGTTCTGTAAACATACTTATCGAAAGCTTGGACTTTTTTCTGTTAAATCAAATTGGAATTAAACATTAATACTAACTATAGCAAAATATAACGCGCGCAAGTCCGCGATTAGTTTTCCATACAGTTTAGAAATTAAACTATAATAATAAATAAAACAAATCGATGAATAATATTTTTGTAATAAGGAGAGCTGCTAGTGGACTTGCAGATTCAAAATAGTGAAAAAAAGACTTTTTAATTTTAAAAAGTGAGTAAATAATGAGTTTTTAAGTAAAAAACGTGAGTTAATAGTTTATAAAAGAAGTGCACTGCAAAAACAGGTGTCTTAAATTGTTCAAAAATGTCTTAAACTAAGACATTTTTCGTGTCTAAGACACCAAAAGTATCTTAATTTAAGACATTTTTATCCAGTTTAAGACACCATATTTTTGCAAAAAAATACACTTTTTAGACAATAGTTGAAAAATTGAAAAAATAAAAAATAGAATTTTCAAGAAAATAATTAAAATTTGAAAAAAAAATTCAAAATACCTAAAAAATCTATAAGTGTAGAAAATAGTTGAATAATGACAGAAATCACTGAAATTTAGAAAAAAAATTAATGAACAATGAGAAAAATATTAAAAAATGAAGTAAAAAAATAAAAAATTTAAGACATTATTTGAAAAATTGTATAAAATAATTGAAAAATTAACGATACAATTAAAATGTGAAGAAACTAATTGAATAATGACATAAATAATTGAAAACTGATCTTCAAAAGTTAATAAATTCACGACAATAATAAGAAGATTGAAGAAAATGACTTTTAAACAAAATAATTCCAAAATGTCAAAAATATTTGAATATTGACAAAAATAGTTGTAACTTAAAAAAATAATTGAGAAATGACAAAGATAGTTGATAATTTTAAAAAAATTAAAAATTTGAAGAAAATACTTGAAAACTTAACAAAACAATTAAAATATTGAAATAAATAATTCAAAACTGGTGTAAAAATTAAATAATTATAGACAATAATTGTAAAGTTAAAAGAAAAATTATAAGTTTGAGGAAAATAATTGAAAGTGATAGAAATTAATTGAAGTTTAAAGACAATAATTGGAGTTTGAAGAGAATAATTCAAAAATGGCAAAAAAATTCAAATATGGAAAAAATAATTGAAGTTTGAAAAAAATAATTAAAGATGGTGTAACAAAAAATTAATAAATTCGTAATAAAAATAATGATGAAAAGAATTAAAAACAGGTGTAAGAAATTTAAAAGTTCATGACAATAAAAAAATTGAATAAAATAATTGCAATTTGTAAAAAAAATTCTAAAATGGCAAAAATAACGAAAATATGAAAAAATAATTGGAAAATAACAAAAATAATAGATTAATGACAAAAGTAATTGAAATTTGAAGAACATAATTGAAAAATATCGAAAGTGGATTGAACTTGTGTAGAAAATTTGGATATTCCTAACAATAATTTAAAGATTGAAGAACACAATTAAAATTTTAAAAAAATAATTGAAAAGTTTCAAAAATAATTAAAATTACAAGAAGATAATTGAACAATAACAAAAATAATTGTAATTTGAAAAAAATAATGGATAACTGGTGCATAAAATTAAAAATTTTATGCATTATAATTACGAATATATGCATTATAAAAAAGTCAATACTTGAAAAATTGACCAAACAATTGAAATCTTAAGAAACTCATTAAATAATGACATACAAAATTGAAAGCTTGTGTATAAATAAAAAACTTATAGAGAATAATTGAAGTTTGAAGAAAATAATTGAAATTAATTGAAAAACAATGTAAAAATTTAATAAACTCATGACAATAATAAAAATAATAAAGAAAATAATTGAAATTTGTAGAAAACAATTAAAAACTAATATAATAAATTTAAAAATTAATGTCAATAAAAAACATTTTATTTATTTATTTATTTATTTACGGGCAAAAGCTCATTACAATATAAAATTTGAAAATATATTTCAAGTTCAACAATAAAATTAAAATTTGATATAACAATAATAATTACTATATAAAATATTAATAGGTCGCATTCAAAAATTTGAGTAAAATAATAATTGAAATTTGTAGAAATTAATTTTAAAATTGCAAAAATAATAGAAGTATGAAGAAACCGAATTTCAAACCGAATTTAAACAATTTCTAATTGACCAAGAGATCTGCAAATTTATATGCACATTCAGGACTGACAACAATACCATAATTAACAGTCTATTATTGATCTACCTGAGGGTCATCTCCGAGAGTTAAGGTTTAATTTGTAGCAGATAGTTTTGATATTCGTATTTAAGATTCAAGGCAAAACTATCACAAGATTATATTTGTTTGATACAAAAATAATTGTATTAAAAACTTTTGAAAAAGAATTACAATTTTACAATTTTGAAAAATTCGTACCTATTTATACTGATTTTAATGGAAAATACCAATTCTCTAAATCTGAATTAGTTAAAAATAACTAATTTGAAAGCAAAAACTCAGTCACTAATTCAAATAGTTATATTTCTGTTAATCATTTAGTAAAAAATAACTAATTATTAGTCAAATTCATTTTTAGGTTATGTCAAAATAACTAATATTTTAGCAAAATTCTGTTTACTAATTCAATTAGTCGAATTTTAACTATTTTTTAGTTACGTTTTTACTAACAATTAGTTTTTTTTTTACTAATAATTAGTTATTTTTAACTAATTGTTGAAATAAAAACTCAGGCACGATTTTACTAATTATTAGTTATTTTTAACTAATTCAGATTTAGAGAGAAGAATCATCTTTCTCTTAAGGGCATGTGATGATAATGTAAAGTTTGTCCTTAAAAAACTTTCTCTTAAAGTATCCTATATAATACTTTGCCAGTGTCCCTTTAGCTGAAAATTTTCGTTTCAAAATGGGCGGAGATTTGGCATTGTTCTCCTATTGTTCTCCTTTTGTCTGCATTACAATGGGTCTATTGTTCTCCTTTTGTCCAAATAACAATGAGCTCATTATTAGCCTTTTGTCGAAATTACAATAACCTTATTATTAGCCTTTTGTCAAAATTACAATGAGGTGATTATTAACCTTTTCTTTACCTTTCCTAGGTAAAAATTTGCCAGTCTCCCTTTAGCTGAAAATTTTCGTTTCAAAATGGGCGGAGATTTGGCATTGTTCTCTTATTGTTCTCCTTTTGTCTGCATTACAATGAGTCTATTGTTCTCCTTTTGTCCAAATAACAATGAGATCATTATTAGCCTTTTGTCGAAATTACAATAACCTCATTATTAGCCTTTTGTCAAAATTACAATGAGGTGATTATTAACCTTTTCTTTGCCTTCAAGGAGTAAGGGTATTCTGGGCGTTTACTTGAAATTACCAAATGATTCGATTGGTAATTTCTGTGGGTAAGGTTCGCCTCTTTTTGAAAAATAATGTTGACGATAGGGGATAGTTCTGTTTTGTAAGGCCGAGTGAAAAGATCCTCCTGAGTTTAAAAACGCGAAGAGGATCTGAGATAAATTTTTGACAGGTAAGTAATTTTACTTGTTTATTAGGGTGGTCCAAAAATGTACACTAAAACAATATTCCATAATTTATTTAATAATTTATTAAAATTAACCACAACAATTAGCAATTGTTTAAACAAATTATTGTTAATAATAATTAATTCTTTACAAATGCACACAGAAAGATACAACTTTTTCCTAATTTTACTAATTAATGGTCTCTGGTTAGAAGAACGCAAATTATTTGTCATAATTTAGCATTTTTACTGTGTTTAAAAAATTTATAATTTTTAGTTTCAACTTTTATCCTAAAACCTTCAGCGAAATTTAGTTTTTACTTTCCTATTAATTGTTTATACTTAACACCACAAGATTTTCAGCAAAATTAACTGCAACTTCCCTTTGTCATTATTTAAATAAATTATTGTTAATAATCATTAATTAATTACAAATAAACCAAGACATATTTTTTTCCTTATTTTACAAGTTGTGTCATTCAAGGATCATTTATATAGAATCAATAATTATTATCAATAATTGGTTTAAACAATTTTAAAAGTTGTGGATACGGATAATTTTGCAGAACAGCTTATTGCTTTCAATTTAAAAAGTTATTAAGGTAAGAAACCTACAAATCGCTAGGAGTTTTAGGATATAAGTTATACATGAACAATACATTGTTTAAACAAATTAAAAATAATAAATTATAGTCATTAATTTTTCCTACTTTAAACAGAGCCCATTTATTTGTAAAATTAAGAAAAACTTCTGTCTTTCTAGGTGCATTTATAAGGAATAAATAATTATTAACGAATAATTTGTTTAAACAATTGCAAATTGTTGTTGTGGTTATTTTTATTAAATCCATTTTTCATGTTTAATATAAAAAATAAGTAAGTCAGAAAAACTAGAATTCGCTAGGTTTATTTCAATGATAGTTATAAACTAACAATAATAAATTGTTTAAACAATGTAAAAATATTAACTTCTAGTGAATAATTTTTCTTACTCTAATGAAAAATATTTAAAAATATCTATAAACATTCGTAAATTGACAATATGTAACAATTTTGTTAAAAAATCCTTAAGAAACTATTAATTTGTCATTTAAACAAATTTGTCATTTTTTTGCATTTATGGGGGTTGTTTATAACCCTATAAAAAATAGTTAATATTAATAAATTATTAAATAAATTATGGAATATTGTTGTTTGAGGACTTTTCAAGATGTGATTCACTGTATTGCTATTTTGAGTGATTTTTGAGGATTTGGTAGCGAATTTACGAAAAAGTGCGTTTTTCTCATGTAAAATCAATGGGATATTTGAAGGGGTTTAAGGTTATTTAAGATTTTTTAAAATTATTTTTGATTATATTAATGTAAGGTGTCATTGAGGTGTAGTTGACATTTATTTTTATATGTTTTTCTTAATTTGGTAAATTTATTTAAATTCATAATTTTGAATGAGTACTTAACGATATGGGTGATTCTCCTGAAAGGGATCACTTCACGTGTCTTTATCATGAGTTTCAACATTTACAATAGTTTTTTATTGATATTCCCTTCAATTTGCAATTTTTAAAAAAATTATTATTAATCTGTGTAAATTTATGTATCTTTATATGTTGTTGTAAAAATTCTAGTACAAGTTTTTCTTATTAAAAAAACTTTTTGTATTCTGTCTTTTAGTTTTGGTTAAAACTACTAAGCATTTTACGATTCTATTTGAACCTTATTTAAAAAATGTTAATTTAGTATTATTATATAAGAAATTAAAGGTCAGAATCTAACGTTTATTTTTCACTTATATTTGTTTCATATAATATAGAAAATGTTGTTTAAATTATTAATGAAAGTTGTATTATCAGTGCGAGTAAAAATTCAGATTCATCCCCGAAGCCTCCTTTTCTCGGTAATAAAAGCATATTTTTAAACGTTTGAAACATTATATGGAAGCTACTTCAAAATGAACGAAAATATAACCCGAAAATATTATTTCATGTCTTAGTTTATATTTTTAAATATTAAAAAATGTGCATTTTTCTTTTACGAAATTTTTCATCTCCGAAGCCTTTTTTAAATTTATGAGACGATCTTGTTTTGTTTTTGATTTAGGATTAATTGTTTTAAAAAAACTAACCTTTAGTAAAATGTGCTATTTGTTTATAAAATAATGAAAAGAGGATTTTTGATACTCAACTTCGGGAAAAATAAAATTGTATAAGATTTATAATTTATAAATCTAGAAAATTAAAATAAAAAATTTAAGACTTGACTCGGAGTTAGTCTTTTTTAACCTCAAAGGTATGTGACAATAAAATGCTTTTGTAGGCCGTAGATTTGCAAATTAATTTTGCGCAACTTATGTTTTTCTTTTTGAATCTCTTTGAAACTTTTATAACAAAATATAATTCAGAAAATTTAAAAATTTCATTTTTTACTTTTTCAAACAAAAACAGGTCTATTTCAGAAGAATCACCCATATAATATTCTTTATTTATCGTATAATAATATTTTAAAATGATTTTACTAATTTTGTGTTTGTATAGAAAATTTTACTAAGAATAAAAAAATTGTGTCATGTACCCTAAGATGGACAGGCCCAAAATCTCAATGTATTTATTTTCATATTTTCGATTTTACACTTTTCTCAATAATTTTTTGAACCAATTAAAATTTTTTATTTTCCAACACAAAATGTGATGTTATGGTTAAAGAATTTGATATACCTATCGATAGTTTTCGATATCTTATTACTTTTTACTGTGAATCTATTAAATTGAAGTATTTAGGAATGTTATTTCTTAATAAATAAAAAAAATTAAATTAAATTAATTTTTAATATATAATATTTTATTTAGTTTTGATTCTAGAGCAATAAATCGAAAGGGTGCTCATCTTGGGTCCCTTTATTTTATATATATGAAACGTTTGTATCCTAAAATTACTGAAATTACAATAAAGCATGTTTATAAAAAACGTATTTACTTTATCCAGCAGGGTTTTTTAAATAGCATAAAGATGAAATCAATTTTTATGTAAATAACTTTCTTTTTTTTCAGGTCCCACTGGAGAAGAGAAATTTATACTATACTTGTTGCATATGTTTCAAAATTCTGAAATCTTATGAATTGCATGAAATGTTTTAAAAGTTTCATAATTTATAATATAATATGTTTTGGTAAAAAAGAATACAATGGATTCTACAAATAAAAAAATATATTAGATGAAAAAGATCAAAACATTCTTATTCAGGGGGAAATGCTTACTGATAATCACATTTACAAATTTCAAGAACTATTAGAAGTCGATTCTGGTGGTCATTTTCAAATGCAAAATGTGGGTTATTTACAAATGTTGGATGAAGTTAAACCCATTAGAAAAGATAAAAAACATATTCAAATCCTATTCAGTGGTTCAAAAAAAAGGTCACTGGATTTGTACTTACTATGATTCAAAAACTTTCTTTGTTTATGACAGCATGAATAATAAATTTTTAAATAAGGGTCAAAGTCAATATCTAGCTAGATTATATCCGTTTACACCTAATGTCGTTTTTCCCACTGTTCAAAAACAACCCAATTATGTGGATTGTGGTGTTTATGCAATTGCTTTTGCAACTTCTGTATATTGTAATGTTAAACCTGAAAGTGTAGTATACAATCATGGAGTAATGAGAGAACATTTACAGACAATTTTTTTAAGTAATTGCTTACGTCATTTCCCTCTTATTTCAGATAATAGTGAAATTGCAAGAGTGATAAACAAAATGTTAATAAACGAGTCAATCATTTTCGGAAAGTAGAGCTAAAAGAAGATACCCTTACCTGTGGCTTTTTCCAGGTTAATTTTATATACGGTTTTTATGGGTAAAAACGAGATTTATATTGAAAACCCTCAAAAATTTTTAAAAAAATAAAGAAAAATGATGAATTTCCTTTTGAAAATTGTACAAAAGTTTTTTAAAAGCGTCAAATATAATCTAAGAGAATTTTAAAGTCCATCATCAACCCCAAAACTACCCCTTTTTTTATTTTTTATGTAAAACTATCGTGAAAAGTAAAAAAAAAAAATTTTACAAGTATTGTTGTACAATTATAAATTTTTTCAAGTGCACCAGTTTCAGTTTTTAGCTCCTAACCCTAATCTTAGAACAACCCCTATGCTTAATCAGAAATTGGAAAATATCCCTATAACTTTTCTATTCTTATGAAATATTGCATTTAATGGTTTTTTGGGTTCCTGATGAAGATTTTTGAGTCAATATTTAAGAACTCAAAATAGCATGGCGGATCCAAAATGACGGATTTGTAAAATCAGGAACCCTTAGATATAAATTTTTAAATAAATGTTCCCATTTTCTTAGTAAAAATTAAATTTTTTAATTTATTAATAGAATTTACATTTTGATATTAAAAATTCGATTATATCATTCTATTATATCTATATCTATTCTTCTATTTACTTTCTGTTTTGCTTATACATATATTCTCTAGGTTATATTTATAAAGTATAATAAACTATCTTTCCTCGAACATCGACAAAAAAGAATGTGCGCGACAAATCAAAATGACTGACAATGAGAGAGGTTGATTTCTTTTTATTTTTTATTTTAATAAAATAAGCTTTAGAATCATGTTTTATTGACATATATTCATTTGCGGTAACAGCTACACTTTGAAGAATGTGTTCAGTTAGTAACGAATTAAAAAAATGAAAGAAGAAACGTATTATTTTTGGCACATCACACAAATTTCGGAGTGTTTTTTGAGCGAAATTAAAAAAGAATTGTTTTATTGCTTCCAAAATAAAGTTAATAATTGTAAGACTTTTTGAACTTTTAGTATATGTATCATAACATGATATCTGATAAACAACCAGAACAGTTTTTTAAAAAGATACAAGATGCATCTTCTTGCTATGTCAAAAAGTAATTTATCACTCCTCGTGATCCATTTCTTTTTTATTTAATCCATAAAAAAATACCATGGGTATTGCAAAAGAAAGAATATTTTTTAGTTTGAATAAGAAAGATTTAGAAATTCTCATTGAGGGAGAAATCCTAAATAATAATCATATATAAAATTTTTAAAAACAAGTAGAAGTCGAATGTGGATGCTATTTTTAAATAAATATTATAAAAATAATATAAAAGAAGGTTTGTCTCCATTGTATAAAATAAATATAAAAGAATACTTTTATTCATTAAAGAAAATTCAAAGATTTTAAAAAATTCTTTTATTCACATTTTCATTTATTACGTTTTAAATAAAATAGCCTAAAATACGCCTAGGATACACCAATCTATTGCTTCAAGTTTATCTTTTGACTAAGATGTGCTTTTGCTGTTTACATGGAATTCGAAGGACAAATAAAGATTTTATGTTAGGTTTATGAAATTAATAAATTTAAAAAATTATTATAATTACTTTTAGTAATAAATATGATTATAACTTTTTAAACTTAGCTACTTCTTAAAATAAAGAATGGAATACATTCTAATATTAGCTTTACATTTCGTTGTTACAAATAAGACGCGCGCAATATCTTGCTAGTACTAAATATTTTGACACAAACTTTGTAGAATTACACAAAATACCAATAGGAAGGTCTCTTTAGCCCAACTTTGTTTCGTTCTTGTCTTTAAACTAAATATTTTTCAAATTCACTAATTTTTCAAAATTTTCTATTTGTGAAATTGAAAAAAATATTAGTTAAAAAAAAATTAAATAAAATTGGGTCAGAGAGTCCTCACCAATGGTATTTTGAGTAATTTTACAAAGTTTGGTGTCAAAAAAAAAAAAAAAAAATTCGGAAAGTTAAAAGTTGTGACAAATGGAGATTCGGAATTTTAAAAATTATTACAAATGATGATTCGGAGAGTTCAATATTCTGACAAATGAAGATTCGAAAAGTTAAAAGTTGTGACCTTGTGACAAATAGAGATTCTGAAAGTTCAATATTCTGAGAATTGGAGGTTAGGAATGTTAAAATTTCTGACAAATGGAGATTCGGAGAGTTGAATATTCTTACAATTGAAGGTTAGAAAATTTAAAAGTTCTGACAAATGGAGATTCGGGAAGTTAATACCCTTTCATTTTAAAAATAAAATGCGCATGTTGTTGCGAATTTGAGAAATAATGACACATATATTAATTTTTAACAGTAGTGGAAAAAAAGATAACACAATTATCTTTTTTTTTAAAGAAACTATTATGATCGTACCTCGATTATCCGTAAATTCTTACGTTTTATTACAAATATAGTACTTGAAAACAGCAAATACTGTAATAAAAAATTACTTAGTGTAATTTGCTGATTTTTACGATGGAAAGATTTTCCTGCAGACAGTGCATCAGTTTTTTTTGTGGATTAAGAGAGTATATGAAGGTAAATAAAATTGATTAAAAGTATGCTCTGACGAACAAAGACACTAGGTCAAGTTGTCATCAAAGAATCGATTAAAAACAAAATTTGTAATTACGGTTAAGTGACCATGAAATCACTTAACCAATTGTTGTGCAAGTGAAAGAGAGACACGTGTGTTTCCTTTGTACTTGAATCTGGTCAACTAAATGGATTGCAATTTCGATTGTGAGCTGGTCCAGCACTTGGGGGAAGGAGGACATAATTGAGTCGTAACTTGTAGTTGAAACAACTACGTCATCAAAGAGTTTCTCTCCTGCGCTTTATTTCAAACGATTTTCTTGATTTCTTTTAAACTACGTCGGATTTAAACGAAAACTGTTATGTCCGTAACTTAAATTAGTCGTGCCAATAAGACTCAGAACAATAAACAATTGAATTATTTTGAGAATTTTATCACCTGTCGTAAATTGCCAAAATGAACTCTGGGAACATGCTCTTATAATCTAGCGAAAGTGCACTTTTAAACTTGCACATCCAACCTCTTTAAAATAATCAAAATAAACCGAGCTTCCTCTTTCATTCTCATCAAGATTTATTTCATCACTTAATTAAATCCTTGGATTCATCTTTCTTTGAATAAACACTAATTAATTGTTCTCTCCCACTTTTTTCGCGAAAATAAAACTACTGAATTTAATAATTTTTTGAGAAATAAAATATTTCATGTTTATACTGCGTGAACAGAATTTTGATTATTTTTCGAGAAAAAATTAATTAAATACTATTTATTCGTTTTACTTATCACGCATAAAGTAGGCGTTTTCTTAAGACTGCTTTTGATACTCACGGAGAAAAAAAATTAGCAGCCAACGCTAAGACTTAGCTACCTTAGCTAACTTTAATTGCTATTATATGGATAGCTAATTTTTTAGCTAACACAACTATTAATTAGCTTTCACAGCTAATTTTGTTTGCTGAAACAGCTAAATATTAGCCACCACAGCTAAAAATTGGCTATCCATATAGTAGCTAACTCATTTTTCTCAGTGATGTTGGTGTAAATAGGGTTTTACTTACTTTTCTCGCAAGTGAGGTGAGATACTGATTATATATAAGGCTAATACTTTGAGTATTTAATCACCAATACTAGGCTAATGTTTTTCCAAAAATGTTTAATCGTTTTCAATAAAGGTTTCTCTTATAGATTAAGCTATTCACCTCACTTGTGAGAAAGGTAAGTAAAATAAAAATTTGAATAAACAGGTACTTAAAAATTTAAAACAAATGAATCAATAAAATAAATCTTAATAAAGACAAATAAAAATAATATTAAATTAAACTATCATTAAATAAAGTACACTACTGGACACAATTGGGCGGACACTTCGCGGAGCGCGACTAAATACACGACTGCCTTTGAACTGTGATAAAGAAACGAAAAATAATGATAGAAAAATTTCCAAAACAAATTCGGAAAGCTTAAAGAAATTTATAAAAACATAATGGTATTGGAAAGCAATAGCTTTAATAGTTATTTAATTATTACAAAAGAAATATTAAGTAATTTTTTAATTTTTGAAAATTTCTAACTTTAACTTTAACTTTTTTCCTGAGCCAGAAATTTGAGCTTTATAAACTTCAAAAATGTCAACTAGTTTTCGAGTTATGAACTAAAACTTAAAGCTCTAAATTGTCTAGTTCAAGCGCAGATTTGATAGAATTTTATAAGTTTATAAAGCATTTTTTCATTCAACTTTTCTGGCTCAGAGAAAGAGTTGAAGTTGAAGTTAGAAATTTTCAAAAATTAAAAAATCACTTGATATTTCTCTCGTGATAATTGAAAGCTATATTGTTTTCGGATATCAATCATCTTTTTAGAAATTTTATAAGCTTTCCGAATCAGTTTTGTACATTTTTTAGGAATTATTTTTCGCGGATTTATCACAGTTGAAAAGCAGTCGTGTTTTTATCGTGCTCTGCGAGGTGTCCACTCAATTGTCACCGGTATTGTAGATAAATACGTAAATAAATAAATATAAAAAATAGGAAAAAATGGGGCTTTAAAGTTTGAAGCTACAGTCTGATGTTTAAAGGTAGATTAATAAATCGTCACCTGTTGAGAGGACTGAACATATTTAAGGAATTAGTCTGGTAAAGTGGCATCTTTAGTTGTGGTAAATACCTAGAGAAATGGCTGATCCAGATTTAGGTGTCAAGTCATCGACCGTTTTAAGCGCAGCTCGTTAAATGTTATTTGCCGGGTCGTTTGATACCAAATCGATAACATAACGAAACTGAGAGACGGAGAAAATATTGCCTTTTCGTGGCGGCGACGTACAAGAGTTGACTTATATTATAGAAAAGCCGTTAGCTAGACCCGTGTCACACAGTTTCACAACCAACCCTTCGATAAATAATATACCACCACGTCTTATAAATTGGCAAGTACTTTGATACTTTGAGCAGTCAAAAGATTTACTGTAGCTAAAATTTTCAAAACTGGTAAGTACACTCTTCCACGATTTACTCCTCATATTTTCCAATCTTTCTAAGCACTCCTTTATTAACTTTTCCCCATACAAGTTTACGGAGAAAATGTGTTTTTTGGAAATGAACAAATAGTTAAATGTTTAATTAATTAAATAGTTTACATATGAATAATTATGCCTCTCCCGCCCATAGACAAATGTCCCACCTACAAAAACCATAATATCTTCCAAGAAAATTAATATTTTTTATTCAATCTTGGTGCATTCTCTATAGAAAGGATAGAGCTTAAAAAATATGTAGATTAGATTGGGCCTTAAACTTCCTATTCTTTAAAAAAGTATATAAATAAGTGTTAAAATTTACGAATTTTCAAAAAAATTTTGGGATCTTTGATTACGAATCCGGTGTTAGTTCTTAAAAATACAAAATGGCGGATCCAATATAATGGCCGAAAAAAAAACGTTTATATTCGCCTAAAATTAGTTACTTGAGGGTTTTTGGAATCGCTGATTACCAGAAGTTGCTGGAGCTGCTTACTTTAGAACTTTGGTCTTTTGAAAATTTTATATTTGTTAATAATTTATTCGAAAACAAATAAATGTCGAGGTTGTGTCGGTCCTTCTTCTCTGCACACACTGAGAAAAATGGATGTTTACCCTTAACATCTGGATTTAACATAGGGACAGCTATCTAGATGTTCAGGGTTAACATCTACATATTAAACTTTAATATCTAGATGTTGAAATTTATTGTCTTAGATGTTAACCTTTAATATTTTGAGGTTAAGCGTTACTATCTTATTTTAAACATCTTATTCTAAACATCCATTTTTCTCAGTTCACCTGCAATTTGTCACTAGATGTTTTTTTTTATTTCAAATTTCAAATCATATTTCACTTCTTTAAAATGTTCTCAAATTTTAAATTTATAGCAATTTAAAAATTTTCAAATTATAGTTAACGTGCACTTGCATTGATTAAAAGTTTAATTAATCCACGATTCAAATATACTAATTTTTAAGTAATTTAAAAATACCTTCAATTTTTAATCAATCTTTTCTATTAAGATTTCAATTACTTAAACTGCAATTTTGTACTATTGTTATCAATTTTAATTATTTTCTTCAATTTTTAATTATTTTTCAATTGTTTCCCTAAATCTTAAATCTACCTTCTTCAAACTTCAATTAATTTGTTTAGTTTTTTCAGTCACTTTTTCCATTTTAATTATTTTTTCCCTCGAGATTAAATCAATTTAATTATTTATTCCTAAATTTTTTATACTATTTATCGAAAATTTAAATTAACTTTCTAAATTTATCAATATCTTTTTCATTTTGCAATTATTATCTTAAATTTTTTATCTTTTTCATAATTTCTAACTTAATTTCCTGAATTTTAAAAAATTTTATATATGTATATATCTCAATTTTTAATTATCTTGTTCAATTTTCATTTCTTTTTATTATTTTGCAATTATTTTCTCCATCTTTTAATGTTTACATTCAGTGGCGGATCCAAACTTGGTTTCTGGAGGAGGTCATATATGAGAGAGAAAGAGACAACACTATAGTGTTGTCTCTCTCTCTCCCGTGCAAATTTCCTAAATTTTCAGTTATTATCTCCAATTTAGAATATTTAGATTATTATTATCAATTTTCCATGTTTTAAACAATTTTTAAATTATTTTCTTTCGCTTAAATATAAATTCTGCATTTTTTCTATTATTTTCTTCAATTTTTAATTATTTTCATTATTTTGGCACAATTTTCAAAAATTTCATTTATTTATCTGAAATATTAATTATTTTCGTCAATTTTTTATTACTTCTGCGATTTTTTTAACTATTCTCTTTAATTACAATTTTTTAAGTAATTTTGTAATTATTTTCTTTTTTTAAACATATATTTTATGATTTTTTCAATTATTTCTCTCGAATTTTATTTACTGTTTTCGATTTTTTATATTTAAATTATTTTAATCGTCTTTCAATTTTTATCTCTATCTTAAATTATTGTCAACATAGTTCAATGTTTTTTTTCAAATTTGAAAATATTTTTATTATTTGTCTATTATTTACCTCCATTTTTAATTATTATTCTCTCATTGTAAAATTAGTTTTCAAGATCTTAAAGATCTTTAAGTATTTTTCTAAAATTTAAATTATTTTCTTGGATTTTTAATTATTTTCATTTGTTTTTATAATTTCCAAAAAATGAAATGAAATAATCACCTAAATATTTTTCACAACATTTCATTGTTTGTATCATATTGTAATTATTTGTTTCAAGTTTCAAATTTAAAATAAGCTTTTAATTATTTTCCAAAATTTATTTCCTTCCATTTTTAATTTTTTTCGATTGTTTTATAATTTCCAAAATTTTAAACTATTTATCTGACATTTTTGTTATTTCATTTAATTTGTAATTATTTATATTATATTTTATATTATTTTCTTTAATATTTAATTACTTTCATTGTTTTTGATAATTTCAAAAATTTTTAATTATTTCTCTTTAATTCAAATTTATTTTCTTCAATTTTAAATTATGTCCATCTTTTTTCATTTATTTTCTCTAATTTTTAATTATTTTCTTTTTTTTTCAATGAACTTCAGAAAGTTTTAAATATTTTCTGACATTATTATTAACTTTCCGTTATTTAAAATATATTATGTAATTTTTCAAAATAATTTTCTCCAATTTTTATTATTTTTTCCAATTTTTTAGTTATTTATCTCAATTTTCAATCATTTTTTTTTTCAGTATTCAAGTATTTTTTCTCAAATTTAAATTATTTTCTTTATTTTTAAAACATTTCTATAATTTTTTAAATTACTTTCTTCAATTTTTAATTTTTTTTAAAAAAGGTCTATTGGGTTGACCAAGAGATCAAGGGCCCCGGGGCACTGATCCACTTTGATCCTTAACAGTTACGCCACTGATCTGCGACTAATAGTCAACATCAAATCTTTATTATTATTATTATTATTATTGCATATACACTACCGCCCACTATCACGTAGTCATTCGTTTTAAATAATTGAAATTAATTAATTTTCATTGTTCTCAATTTTGGAAATCAATTTTTTTCTATAATGGGTTTAAATTATCTAAACTCTCAATAAATGGAGCCCAGTGTGTCCTCAATTCGTCCGACATTTTGAATTTTGGAAAATTAATATTAGATTCGTAAAATGAAATCAAAAACCCCTGAGTAACCAATGTTAGGCAAATCTAAAGTTTTGTCAACTTTTCGGACGCCATATTGGATCCGCCATTTTGAATTTTAGAAAACTAACACCAAACTCGTAATCAGCGATCCCAAAAGCCGTAAGAGCCACTTTACTATTGTTCTTTTAATTGCTCAATTTTGCTTGGGTGTAAAACGGTTATAATTGGTTTTCCAAATACAAATTTTTGACTGCTAAAAAACCAACTTTTTTCGTATGATGAAAAGTCAAGTAATGGAATAAAATTGCTTTGTTAACATTTTATTCTTTTATTGTACTCAGAGAAAAATGCAATAAGAATCCGAAAAGAATGTACATAGAATAATGCCCAACGTATAAGTGTACGTATACTATACCTATGAACCCCATTGATTTGATTGAATTGAAAATAAAATTTTAAGATTATTAAATTCCAAAAGTTTAATGAAACAAATTCCAATACGAAAGTAAAATGTTCTCCATCATACATGAAATACTTTCGCTAAATACAATAGACTTTATTCAATATTCTATCACATATATTACACATTTTTTAAAACCATTCTAATTATTTAAAAAATGAACCACAAGGGAAAAATTCAATTTTAATATATTTTCTATCTCTAAAAATCATAATAATGTTGTTTGTTTCCCTAAATCTGAAAAATCCAAATGTTTCTTTTAAGTATAAAAAATAGTCGATATATATTTGTCAGGATCAAAAAAGTTGTGCCTTATATTTACTGTGGATTTTTTTTAGCTTACTGATTTTCATTAGAATGTATTGGAATGTCAGTGAATTTGGCTTTCACGTATATCGAAAACAATCGATATTTGCCAACTTGCAGAAAGAAGACTGTGATGGAACATTTTTCTTGTCGTCCATTCATGTACGCCAACGTTTTCCCACCGTATGTTCTGAAAACGACAGGACATCGGGTAAACAAGGTGCCTGTGTCGTATAATCGAATGCGAGAGAAAGAAAGCAAAAGAAAACTCGGTTGGAGTGACAGAGAGAAAAAGAAGTGGTAGTGAACAGCTCTTGGTATTCGACCGGATTATAAATGGCGATTTAAACTTGAAGCGTAATCGTTTACTTTAACCTTTAGCAACTCAACATTGCTTAAATTAAACCCTCAAATTGTTTTGTCAAATAAAACACGTAATTGTAAAAATTCTGTGTCAATAAAAAATATCTTGTTAAATCTTTTAATATCTTGAATACCTATTGTTTAATTTTTAACTCAATCTTTCGAAAGATTTTTAATTTATTTGTGATGAACAATATTTTGTAATCTTTGAATAGATTAATATGGATTACACAGATCTATCACTCAGAGAAAAAATATATTAACTCATAGCCATCTAACTTTTTTATTTGAATCAAATAAGTTTTTTTTTTGTGTCAAATAAAATTTTATTTGATTTAATTAACTTTTTTAGCTGAAACAAATAAAACATTTTGTTTGGCTGCGAGACAAAGATATTTTTATTTGGCACAAGTAACATATCCTTGTACCAAAAATATCACTTCTCTGTGTCTACAAAATAGGGCTTTTTTTCTTTTAGATGTCGGAATTGTTTTCAATGTTTTTTGGTCCGCTGAACATGATCCCGGATCTCAAAATTGCCAAGTACGTCAGGTTCTTGAGAAAAGTAGAGGTAAAATTTACAAAAAAAAAAAAAAACTATCAAAAACACGTTTTTGGCATTGATATATATACAATTTTGAAATCCGGAATCGTGTTCAGGGCATACATATACATCGGAAATCACTCCGATATCTAAAAAAAAAATAGCCTTGTAGACCTGTATTACGATTCATGATTTAAAAAAATTCAAAATGGCGAGTTTAATATGGGGGACAAAAGTGCAATTTTTAAAAGAACTTTAATGAAACTGGGTATTTAAGGGCTTTTGAGATCGCTAATTACTAATTAGTTTACAATTTTCTAAAATTGAAAATTAACTGACATAACTTGCTTGAAACGAAGAAAATTAAAGAAAATCTATAACTGGAAAAAAATAAAATGTTTAGAAAAGGAAAAAATTGATGATTGTGAGAAAAATATAACTAGGTGAAAATTATGTTTATTTCATGTACACTTTGCTTCCACACTGCGAAAAGTAAGTATCTTAATTTAAGATATATTTGTAGTCACTTTTAAGATGTTTCCGAAAAGTTAGCAAAAGTATCTTAAAATGCATTAGTTTTCTAAGATGGCAACTGAAATATAAGATACTTTAAATGTTTTAAAAGTGACTACAATGCATTTGAAGATGTTTCTTTTTACAGTGCATGGAAGCTAAAGATTTGCTTCCTCATAGAGGAAGCTAAGTAATGAAAATATTTACTAAATTTCACTTTCGTTAAAAAAGAAAAATCTCTATTAATTCTATTAATTTTTGGGGAAATGTTTACTATATAAATATCAGTGAATTCGTTTGTCATTGTGAAATATTTTTTGAAAAGAAATAATTACTTAAAAATAACAATTGGATAAGTTATATTAAAATAATACTAATACTATAGATCGGTACAATTTTTTAAAATAATCAGAAAAAACTGCTCAAAAACACGAAAAAAACTACCAACATTTTTTTTGTCCGATACAATATGTTAGTGTTTTTCAACCTATTTTTGTACGCTAAATCCGAATTGAAAGTTAGAATAACATAATTCGTTAAAGTTTTTCAGATAATTATAAAAAAACAGGTTTTTTTTAGCAGATTTTTTAGATTATCTAAAAAAAATTTAGACTATCTGGTTATTTTGATTTTGGATTCGAATTCAGCGAAGAGAATTACGTAGAAATAGACTAGCGTAGTGCCCCGAACAAAAAAATCTTTTTGGCGGGTTTTTTCGTGTTTTTGATAGCTAATCTGGTTATTTTACTTCGAATAAAATAAATACTACTTCTTATTGAAAATTCATTTCAACTTCCAAAAGGTAACATACGCTTTAAAATTATCACGAATATATTTGACTCGTACCGAGCAGCCGACAAACAAAACAACACAAATTCTTATTTTAAAAATCAACACAAATTTTAAGTGGACCGTTTGGAAAATGTGATTTATATTACATTTAAAACAAACTTTTCAACTTTGCAGAAAATACGTTCATTTAAACGTTAAGAACTTCTACTATATTCAGTTAGAATCACTATAATGTGTCAAATAAGAGGTTACAATTTTTAACATATTTTCTTGTGTTGAATTAACACAAAGTTTTGAGTGGACCGTTTGCGACATGTGAAATATGAAATATGTTAAATTTTACACAAAATTTTTAACTGTGTGGTTAATTTTGTAATCTTATAAAAAAATCGCCCTGATCCTTAATTAGGTAATAGTTAATTAATTAAATTATTTTATTCTGGAGCCAAAATAAAGATAATAAGATCTTTTCTTACTATTAAAAACAAAAGGAGTAAATTTTTAACAATGAAGATTGATAAAATTGATAAGATACCAATTTTTTGATAATAAGTTTGAAGATACAGATCTCCAGTCAATGCAGACAGAGATGTTTCATTCTTAATGATAGAAATCTCAATTTCTTGATGATAACGTTTCCGAAACCCTTTAAGATAAATATCTTTTATCTTCCAAGTTGAAAATCTTGAATCATACTAATCTTTATTCCTTTTAGAGCGAGAATTCGTTAATAGAGAAGATAATAATTATCTTACATTCTCCAAGACAAGAATCTCGGAAACTTAAAATTAAATATCTAAGTTTAATTTTGTTCAGTTTATTATTTTAATATAACATATATTATAACATAAATTTAATTAAAATACTTTCGATAATAACATTTTTATAGGGTAAGAAATCGATCAATTAATTTATTCATTTCACAAGTTATTTGTTTTATAATTACGAAAATTAAGTTTCTTTATAATATTTCATTAAGCCACCGCTGTAAACAGGCTTTTGATTCATCATAAATAATGATTCTGTTACATAAAAATAAATAATATATGAATAATATAATTAATTAATAAATAATTGAAATTAAATAAGAATAACATTCCCTAATTAATTATTATTGAATTATACAATAAAAATGAAATGATAAATAAAAAACATAAATAAAATAAAAAAATAAATAAAATAAGAAATATAAATAAATTATAAAAATTGTCAGTTTGTGCACTGAATGTTTATCTTGTTTAGTGACAAATTCCTTCTGTTTCTGTGCACGTGTAGCTAAATTGCAGAAGCTTTTTCACTGAACAGTGCGTTATTGTTTTTTATTGTGTGTATTTTACAACCATAAACGTCAGTGACAAAATGTTTGTTCTCGTTAGGCGGTGGAGCATTTCAATAAACAAGGGTAATATTGCTACCGATATTTCGCGCAATAACGCTATTGAAATAAATATATACTATGGATTCTACTGCGTCTCGTGCAATCTAAAAATCGGATAAACTTGTGAAAATGAAAAATTGATATTCAACGAACAAATATATCGAAAATACCTAGTCACTTCTTTATAAAATAAACCAGTCATATAAAACAAAAACAACAACTGAAAAATAATAAAAGTATTCTAAAAACATGAAAATTAAAACAAATTTGTTAATCTTTAATGTAATTAAAAAAAAAAAAATTATTTCAGAAACTAGAAAAAAGTTAATTTATAACAATTAATTTAGTCTATACAAGAACTTTAGTTTTTAAAATATTCAGAGTATACATTTTCCTATTTTACGTAATATAAATTTTATTATTACCCGCGTAACTAAACGCCAATGGCTAAAATCTTGCAAATCATGGCGCAAATCTTGTAAATGTTTAGCAATACTATAAAGACTTCAGCCACACTTTTAAGTATGGCGAAAATCTGCGCAAGCATGGCTAATGTTCATATGCCATAGTCAAGATCCACAATGTTTTAAATAATTTGGGCATCTTTATAATCCTTATTTCTTGATATTTTTACACCACATAGATTGAGAAAAACTTAACAGCTTTAGAATTACATTTTTAATTAAAATTAAAGCTTTCTAATACAAACAATGGCGGATATCTCTCAAATAATGGCCAGTAATTCAGGTATGTTTTTTATTGCTTTTTCTCCAGTTTTTAACTTAATACTGTTTGTAAAAAATTAGGCCGATGTTACATATTTTTTTAACCAAGAGAAACATAATTTTCTAACACTTTGGTCATAAAAAACCTAATCATTACGCAAATCTGGCAAACAATGGCTAGTAATTTAAGCATTGTTTTTATCGATTTTTCTCAAATTCGTAACTTTATATATATTTATGTAATTATTAGCCAATACAATAAATTTTTTTAACCAAAATAAACATAATTTTCTTACACATTGGACATAAGAATATATATCATGGCGCAAATCTGGCAAACAATGTCCAGTAATTTTAGCATCTTTTTTATCGGTTTTTCTTAAGTTCTTCACTTAATCTATTATTGTAATTATTAGCCGATATAATTTTTTTTTAACCAAGAGAAACATAATTTTCTATCACTTTAATCATAAGAAAACTAATCATTACAAAAATCTGGCAAACAATGGCTGGTAATTTAAGCATTGTTTTTATCGATTTTTCTCAAATTCGTAACTTTATATATATTTATGTAATTATTAGCCAATATAATAAATTTTTTTAACCAAAATAAACATAATTTTCTTACACATTGGACATAAGAATATATATCATGGCGCAAATCTGGCAAACAATGTCCAGTAATTTTAGCATCTTTTTTATCTTTTTTTCTTAAGTTCTTCACTTAATCTATTATTGTAATTATAAGCCGATATAATTTTTTTTTAACCAAGAGAAACATAATTTTCTAACACTTTTGACATAAGAGAACAAATCATGGCGCAAATCTGCCTAACAATGGCCAGTAA
The DNA here is from genome assembly GCA_037103525.1 of Ganaspis brasiliensis. Classification (NCBI taxonomy): domain Eukaryota; kingdom Metazoa; phylum Arthropoda; class Insecta; order Hymenoptera; family Figitidae; genus Ganaspis; species Ganaspis brasiliensis. Next base: position 929,598 of record JAZKLR010000457.1, on the reverse strand, counting down.
TTTGAGCATCTTTTTTATCGTTTTTGCTCAAGTTCTTGACTTTATATATTTATGTAATTATTAGCCGATATATTATATTTTTTTAACCAAGAGAAACTTAATTGTCCAACACACTTTGGTCATGAGAATGTATATCATGGCGCAAATCAGGCAAACAATGGCCAATAATTGAGGCATATTTTTTATTGCTTTTTCTCAAGTTTATCAGTTAATCCAGTTTTGTAATTATTTAACCGATATTTTCTATTTTTTTAACTAAGAGAAACATAATTTTCTGACACTTTGGACATAAAGGAACAAATCATGCCGCAAATCTGTCAAACAATGGCCAGTAATTTAAGCACCTTTTTTACCGTTTTTTCTTAAGTTTTTTACTTGATATATTATTGTAATTATTAGCCGATTTAATAAATTTTTTAAACCAAGGAAAAACTAATTTTCCAACACTTTGGACATAAGAATACAAATCATGGCGGAATTCTGGCAAACAATGGCAAGTGATTGAGGAATGTTTTTTATTGCTTTTTCTCAAGTTTTCAACTTGATATAGTTTTCTAATTATTTGACGAGATTATGTTTGTTTTTAATAAAAAAAAACATAATTATTTAACACTTTGGTCATAAGAGAACTAATCGTGGCGCAAATCTGGCAAACAATGGCCAGTAATTTAAGCACCTTTTTTATCGATTTTTCTCAAGTTTTTTACTTCATATATTATTGTAATTATTAGCCGATTTAATAAATTTTTTAAACCAAGGAAAAACTAATTTTCCAACACTTTGGACATAAGAATACAAATCATGGCGGAATTCTGGCAAACAATGGCAAGTGATTGAGGAATGTTTTTTATTGCTTTTTCTCAAGTTTTCAACTTGATATAGTTTTCTAATTATTTGACGAGATTATGTTTGTTTTTAATAAAAAAAAACATAATTATTTAACACTTTGGTCATAAGAGAACTAATCATGGCGCAAATCTGGCAAACAATGGCTAGTAATTTAAGAATTTTTTTTCTCTTTTTTTTCAAGTTCTTCACTTACTATATTATTGTAATTATTAGCCGATATATTATATTTTTTTAACCAAGAAAAACTTAATTTTCCAACACACTTTGGTCATGAGAATGTATATCATGGCGCAAATCAGGCAAACAATGGCCAGTAATTTAAGCACCTTTTTTATCGATTTTTCTCAAGTTTTTTACTTCATATATTATTGTAATTATTAGCCGATTTAATAAATTTTTTAAACCAAGAAAAAATTAATTATCCAACACTTTGGACACAAGAATACAAATCTTGGCGGAATTCTGGCAAACAATGGCAAGTGATGGAGGCATGTTTTTTATCTCTTTTTTTCAAGTTTTTAACTCGATATAGTTTTCTTATTATTTAACCGACATTATATTTGTTTTTAAACAAAAGAAACATAATTTTCTAACACTTTGATCATATACGAGAACTAATCATGGCGCAAATCTGTCAAACAATGGCTACTAATTTGAGAGTTTTTTTAATCGTTTTTTCTCAAGTTCTTCACTTAATATATTATTGTAATTATTAGCCGATAAATTATATTTTTTTAACCAAGAGAAACTTAATTTTTCAACACACTTTGGTCATGAGAATGTATATCATGGCGCAAATCAGGCAAACAATGGCCAATAATTGAGGCATGTTTTTTATTGCTTTTTCTCAAGTTTTTCACTTAATCTAGTTTTGTAATTATTTAACCGATATTTTATATTTTTTTAACTAAGAGAAACATAATTTTTTGACACTTTGGACATAAAGGAACAAATCATGCCGCAAATCTGGCAAACAATTGCTAGTAATTTAAGCATTGTTTTTATCGATTTTTCTCAAATTCTTTACTTGATATATTAATATAATTATTAGCCGATATATTATACTTTTTTTAACCAAGATAAACATAATTTTCTAACACTTTGGACATAAGAGAACAAATCATGACGCAAATCTGGCAAACAATGGCCAGAATTTAAGCACCATTTTAATCGTTTTTTCTCAAGTTTTTCATTTGATATAGTTTTGTAATTATTTAACCTATTCTATAAATTTTTTTAATCAAGATAATTAAAATTTTCTAAAACACATTGGACATGAGAATATATATCATGGCGCAAATCTGGCAAACAATGGCTAGTAATTTAAGCATTGTTTTTATCGATTTTTCTCAAATTCTTTACTTGATATATTATTATAATTATTAGCCGATATATTATATTTTTTTTAACCAAGAGAAACATAATTTTCTAACACTTTGGACATAAGAGAACAAATCATGACGCAAATCTGCCTAACAATGGCCAGTAATTTGAGCATCTTTTTTATCGCTTTTGCTCAAGTTCTTGACTTTATATATTTATGTAATTATTAGCCGATATATTATATTTTTTTAACCAAGAGAAACTTAATTGTCCAACACACTTTGGTCATTGTTTGCCAGATTTGCGCCACGATTAGTTCTCTTATGACCAAAGTGTTAAATAATTATGTTTTTTTTTATTAAAAACAAACATAATCTCGTCAAATAATTAGAAAACTATATCAAGTTGAAAACTTGAGAAAAAGCAATAAAAAACATTCCTCAATCACTTGCCATTGTTTGCCAGAATTCCGCCATGATTTGTATTCTTATGTCCAAAGTGTTGGAAAATTAGTTTTTCCTTGGTTTAAAAAATTTATTAAATCGGCTAATAATTACAATAATATATCAAGTAAAAAACTTAAGAAAAAACGGTAAAAAAGGTGCTTAAATTACTGGCCATTGTTTGACAGATTTGCGGCATGATTTGTTCCTTTATGTCCAAAGTGTCAGAAAATTATGTTTCTCTTAGTTAAAAAAATAGAAAATATCGGTTAAATAATTACAAAACTGGATTAACTGATAAACTTGAGAAAAAGCAATAAAAAATATGCCTCAATTATTGGCCATTGTTTGCCTGATTTGCGCCATGATATACATTCTCATGACCAAAGTGTGTTGGACAATTAAGTTTCTCTTGGTTAAAAAAATATAATATATCGGCTAATAATTACATAAATATATAAAGTCAAGAACTTGAGCAAAAACGATAAAAAAGATGCTCAAATTACTGGCCATTGTTAGGCAGATTTGCGCCATGATTTGTTCTCTTATGTCAAAAGTGTTAGAAAATTATGTTTCTCTTGGTTAAAAAAAAATTATATCGGCTTATAATTACAATAATAGATTAAGTGAAGAACTTAAGAAAAAAAGATAAAAAAGATGCTAAAATTACTGGACATTGTTTGCCAGATTTGCGCCATGATATATATTCTTATGTCCAATGTGTAAGAAAATTATGTTTATTTTGGTTAAAAAAATTTATTATATTGGCTAATAATTACATAAATATATATAAAGTTACGAATTTGAGAAAAATCGATAAAAACAATGCTTAAATTACCAGCCATTGTTTGCCAGATTTTTGTAATGATTAGTTTTCTTATGATTAAAGTGATAGAAAATTATGTTTCTCTTGGTTAAAAAAAAATTATATCGGCTAATAATTACAATAATAGATTAAGTGAAGAACTTAAGAAAAACCGATAAAAAAGATGCTAAAATTACTGGACATTGTTTGCCAGATTTGCGCCATGATATATATTCTTATGTCCAATGTGTAAGAAAATTATGTTTATTTTGGTTAAAAAAATTTATTGTATTGGCTAATAATTACATAAATATATATAAAGTTACGAATTTGAGAAAAATCGATAAAAACAATGCTTAAATTACTAGCCATTGTTTGCCAGATTTGCGTAATGATTAGGTTTTTTATGACCAAAGTGTTAGAAAATTATGTTTCTCTTGGTTAAAAAAATATGTAACATCGGCCTAATTTTTTACAAACAGTATTAAGTTAAAAACTGGAGAAAAAGCAATAAAAAACATACCTGAATTACTGGCCATTATTTGAGAGATATCCGCCATTGTTTGTATTAGAAAGCTTTAATTTTAATTAAAAATGTAATTCTAAAGCTGTTAAGTTTTTCTCAATCTATGTGGTGTAAAAATATCAAGAAATAAGGATTATAAAGATGCCCAAATTATTTAAAACATTGTGGATCTTGACTATGGCATATGAACATTAGCCATGCTTGCGCAGATTTTCGCCATACTTAAAAGTGTGGCTGAAGTCTTTATAGTATTGCTAAACATTTACAAGATTTGCGCCATGATTTGCAAGATTTTAGCCACTGGCGTTTAGTTACGCGGGTATTCAGCGAATTTCTGGTTTATTTAAAAAAAAAAAGATATGAAACTTGAAAAAAAATAAACGAACCGGGCTTGTTATTCTTTTACTTTGTATTTTACACTTCCGTATGGTGAACGTTTCAGAACCTTTTATGGCTTCCGGCTTTTCGGCGAGAACGATCACAACTTCCAAATGATTAAAGAAGCTTGCTTGCAAGATTATTTAATCTCTGTACATTGGGGACAAAAATAGACAAAAATATCGTGAAAATAAATGCGTGAAACTAGAAATAAAGTTAATGATTTTCTAAAATGTAAATATAAACTAATAATTATTAAATTAGGGAATAATTGATTAGGTAAATAATTTTTTTAATCAAACATGGAAATTCGGTTTACAATTTTTTTTTAAAATTGAAAAATATATTCGATTTATTGTTTGATTTTATAAAAATTAAAGAAATATTCAATTTGATTATTTTTATGCAAAATTAAGAAGCTGATTGGTTTAAATGGTTCTTTTTGTTGTGAAATTGAAAAATCATTCTATGTAAGAATTAAAAAAATTCAATTTGATTTCCTGTTTTCGAATGAGCGTAATTTGATAGTTTATCAAAATGATAAAATCTGCAAGCTTTTAGATATAGATTGAATATTTGACTGCTCACTGTAGATTTAGCAGTTTCTTGTTTCACTCCTACTTGTTTGACTAGCAAGTCTAAATCCGTGCCACTTAACATCGAGTTGAATGTTGTTACTTCTAAGTGTCAATAGCCACAAACTTCTGACCCGAAAGTTCTAAACTTGCTCCAATTTACCCATCCTTTCGATTTATCCTTACTCAACAAAAATTGAAAATGTTTTTGTTTGTCTTGCCCCACTTCCAATCCTCGAATTATTTAATATTGATAATTAATTTATTTAATAACAAGTTTTAAACAAGTTTTATTTATATAGGACAAAATATTTTAAATTTTAGATTTATAAAAAAATTAAAGAAAATATGCTTGAATTTAAAAAAAAATAATAGCAAATTTTGCCAAATTGAAAAAGAATGAAACCAATTAAAATTTTGGGTAAATAATTTAAAAATCACAGAAATATTTTTAAATTGAAGGAACTAACTGAAAGTTAAAAAAAATACTTAAAAATATTATAAATTATTTGAAGACGTGAGAATAATTGAAAATTGGAGAAAATAATTAAAAATCTTAGAAATAAATAAAAAGAATGAATATAATCTTAAATTTTTAAAAATAATTGAAGAAAAATAATACCTAATAATATAAAATTAAATGGAAATTTTACAAAATAATTCAAAAAATTACAGAATATCTATGAAATAGTATAAAGTAATTGCAAAATGAAATAAATAATGAAAAAAATTGAAAAAAGTAAGTAAAATTTGAAAAGAATGGAAAATTTTGGAAATTATTTGAAAAACAATTAAAATAATTAAAAATTGGGAAAAGTAATTGAAGAGTGATAAAAATAATTGAAAATTGAAGAAAATAATAGAATTTTCAGAAAAATGATTGAAAATCTTAGAAATTAAGTATAAAGAGTCACGGAATATATATTAAATAATAGATATTTCAACTGTAATTTCAGAAAATATTTTTGGAAATTATGATAAAGAAAGGAAATAATTAAACAGTGGAAAAATTGGAGAAGCAAATGTTCTCGCTAATAAAAAAATGGGGAAAATAATTGAAAATAAATAAAGATAATTAAAATCTAAAAAAAAATGTTGTACAGAAAGAAAATTATCAATGGAAAATCATTTGAAACTAATTAAAGTTTGAGATAAATAATTAAAAAAATAACAAAATGTATTTAAAAAACAAAAAATAATTTAAAATTGATTTTAAAAACTGAAAATTGTAGATAATAAGTTATATGTGAGATAATAAAGGGTTTTGAACCCGTAATTTTACTAATAAATAAATGAATAAAAAATAAATAATTTAAATTTTAAAAAACTCTAATTTTACTTTATTTATCTATACATGAACGGGTCTAGCAAATTTTAAATAAATATTTTATTAAAATTATTAAAAAGTCAAGAAAATAATGCTAAAAATACTAAAAATAAATGAAAGTTGAAAAACAATATTTCAAAATTAGGATAAATAGTAAATTTAGGAAATTGATCGAAAAATTATGAAAATGTTTAATAATTAGAGAAAGTACTTGCAAAATGAAATACTTGCAAAATAATTGAGAATTGAAGAAAACAATTAAAAGTTCAGATAATTAATTAAAAATTTTTAAAAAGTAATTGAAATTCAAAAAAATGAATATTGAAGTATAATGGAAATAATTAACAATTTGGGAAAATAATTGTAAGATGATACAAATAATTTTAAAATTATAGAAAATAGTTTTAATCTGAAAAAAATAATTAAAAAAACTACAAAATATATTTAGAAAACAAAAAATAATTTAAAATTGATTTCAAAAATTAAAAATTATAGACAATAAGTTAGATTGGAGATGTTAAAGGGCTTTGATCCTGTAATTTTACTAATGAATAATTGAATAAAAAATGAATAATTTAAAAATTAAAAAACTCTAATTTTACTTCATTTTTAATACATGAACGGGCCTAGCAAATTTTAAATAAATATTTTATTAAAATCATTAAAAAGTAGAGAAAATAATGATAAAAATAGTAAAAATAAATGAAAGTTGAAAAACAATATTTCAAAACTAGGATAAATAATAATTAAAAATTTAGGAAATTAATCGAAAAATCATGAAAAGGTTTAATAATTAAAGAATGTACTTACAAACTGAAATACTTGCAAAATAATTGAAATTTGAAGAAAACAATTAAAAGTTCAGATAATTAATTGAAAAAAATTGTTTTTTTTTTAAAAAAGAATTGAAGTATACCTAATGAAAATAATTAAAAATTTGGGAAAATAATTGTAAGATGATATAAATAATACGAAAATTGAAAATAAAATAATTTTAGTTAAAAAAAAATAATTGAAATAATTACAAAATGTATTTGAAGTAGAAGCAAATAATGGCATTATGATAAAAGTAATGATAAATTGACAAAAATAATTGCAGTTTGCGGTAAATAAATTTAAAACTTAACGATGAAAGGCCATTCGTTTTTGACAAATAATAAAGCTAATTGAAAATTAAAGAATATAATTGAATAAACAGCACAGAAAGCAGGCGCATTGCGCCTACAATATAGGGTTTCGTGGTCTTCTGTTACTCTATGTTTCCGTCTGTCTCACATGCAATCTGAATAGCTGAATAACATAGGAAACTTAAAGTGACACAGGCTACTTGAAGTGATATAGGCTACTTGAAGTGAGATAGGCTACTTGAAGTGTGACATAGGCTACTTGAAGTGATATAGGCTACTTGAAGTGTGACATATGCTACTTACAGTGACATAAGCTACTTAAAATGTGACATAGGCTATTTAAAGTGTGACATAGGCTACTTGAAGTGTGACTTAGGCTACTTAAAGTGACATAAGCTACTTGAAATGTGACATATGCTACTTTAAATGACATAGACTACTTGAAGTGATATAGGCTTCTTGAAGTGACATAGGCTACTTGAAGTGTGGCATATGCTTCTTGAAGTGACATAAGCTACTTGAAGTGACATAGGCTACTTAAAGTGACATAGGCTTCTTGAAGTGACATAGGCCACTTGAAGTGACATGGGTTACTTGAAATGTGACATAGGCTACTTGAAGTGTGACATAGGCTATTTGAAGTGACATAGGCTACTTGAAGTAACATAGGCTATTTGAAGTGTGACATAGGCTACTTGAAGTGTGACATAGGCTACTTAAAGTGACATAAGCTACTTGAAATGTCACATAGGCTACTTGAGGTGTGACATAGGCTACTTGAAGTGACATAAGCTACTTGAAGTGTGATATAGGCTACTTGAAGTCTGCCATAGGCTACTTGAAGTGTGGCATAGGCTACTTGAAGTAACATAGGCTACTTGAAGTGTGACATAGGCTACTTGAAGTGACATAGGCTACTTGCAGTGTGACATAGGCTACTTGAAGTGACATAGGCTACTTGAAGTGTGACATAGGCTACTTGAAGTGACATGAGATACTTGAAGTGTGACATAGGCTACTTGAAGTGACAGGCTACTTGAAGTGACATATGCTACTTGAAGTGTGATATAGGCTACTTGAAGTGACATAGGCTACTTGAAGTGTGACATAGGCTACTTGAAGTGTGAAATAGGTTACTTAAAGTGACATAGGCTTCTTGAAGTGACATAGGCTACTTGAAATGTGACATAGGCTACTTGAAATGTGACATAGGCTACTTGAAGTAACATAGGCTACTGTGTACGACGGACGGACGGACGGACGGACGACAAAGTCTCACTATAAGGGTTTCGGTCCCGAACCACGAAACCCTAAAAATGATGAAAATTGTTGATAATTGTTGAAAATTGTAGTTGAAATTATAATAGAGATGAATTATTAAAAAATTGAAAAAATGTTTAAATCATTTCGAATTTAGTATTTTTAAGCGTGGAATTGATTAAATTTTTAGTTAATGCACGTTTAAATTAATTAAAGTTTTAAGGAATTAAAATTACCATAATTTTAAAAATTGGTACAATTTTAAAAAGGTGAAAAATAATATTTTTAAACAAAAAAAAATCTAGTAATAAACTTCAGGTGTGGATAGAATGAATGAATGAATGAATCTTATAAATTATTGTATATAATTATTTAGATTCTTTTAGATGATTTTTAGAATTGAAGAATGGATTTCAAAATTTGAGAAAAGTAAAATAAATATATTTATAATATATGTGAAATCTATATTATAATTATTATACATAGATTTAAAGTAAAACTAGCTAATTGAAAGTCAAGAACAAATCTGTAGTAATTACATTGAAGTTATCTCTAAAGCAGATATGAAGCGCCCTTAAGCATGTCTCTGGTGTTCCGCTAAAAGCCTTTTGGGATACCCTTGAGCGTTGTATTTAGAAGCTCTTCTAAGCGCAATATATTACTCTAGTTGCCACATAGGTCTCTTAGAAAAATTCCAGAAATTCTTTAAAATTTCTCCCCTTAGATAAACTTCAACCAGAAGGAAATCCTTTTGATCCTAAAATTGCCTCATTCAATCAAACACAATTTTACAAACTTTATTATTACAGATTTTCAAGAAAAGTCCTAATTTATATTTATGAATGTAAAATTTTGATAAATTTTGGATTCGATTTATTGAAAACTTTAATTATTTGGTTTTGAATTTATCCAAAGTTCAAGTGATTAAAATTTCAATTAATCCAATATTCCAAATTACGATTTATGTAAATTGCAATTTGTCTAAATTTTAAATATTTAGATTTTATTGAAGTTAAGTTTTAACTTATTTAAATTTCAGTCGATGTAAATTTCAATCCTGTTGTAATATTCATCGATACAAGTTTTGAACGATCCAACATTATAATAATTTTCATTTATCCAAACTTTAATCGGTTGAAATTTTAATTAATTCTATAAGTTTAATTCTTCCAAATTTTTAATGAATTTAATTTATTTAAATTTCTATTTATCCAAGTTTCAATTTTTCCAAACTATCATCTTCTCAAATTATAATATTTTAAAATTGCATTTTATATAACTTTCTAATGTATTCAATTTGAATTGAATTAAAATTTAGTTCGACTTAAATTTTAATCCTATCCAAACTATATTCGATTCAAATTCATATTCATAATTAGTTACTTCAAAAACACCTGAATAATTAATTAATAATTTTTCTTCTAAACATTTTTTTCTGCTTCTAGTCATTTTTAATCTTTTTCTGAATATTATTTTACTTTCTAGAAATCTGACAACATTTTCTAATTTTTTCCCCAAAGTTTCTAAAAATTCTTAGAAATTTTTTTTTGAATTTTTGATTATTTCTTAAAACTCTGGTAAATTTTTTATTATTGAATTATTTCTAGTCCAGTAACATTTTTTTTTACTGGTAATTCTTCTTCAGTTCAAATTTTTTTTTCAGTTTGTCATTCACAAAATTAACATAAATTACATCCTGTTTCAGTTTATAGTATTTTTGTTTTATGTTATGTAGTGATTTTCGTCAAATCGTAGTCATTTTCTCAAATTTCTAATCATTTTGTAAATTTCTGGTAATTTCTTCTAATTTTAAGAAATTCTCAAATTTCTAGTTTTTCTTATTAGATTAATTTCTCATTCTACCTTTAATTTATAGTAATTTTCTTTGTTCTAGTTACATTTAAACAACTTGAAGTTATTATTTTACTTTTAGTAATTTTTCTATATTTCCTGGTTGTTTTCTTTAATTTTTAAACAGCTTTTCCTCTCCACATATTTTTTTTTTTATTTTAACTTATTCTTTTGTAATATTGTTATTTTACAATTTTTCAGAACTTCTTTTTGTTATCTAGTTATTTTCCAATAAATTTTAGTATAATTCTCACTAGTTTTTAATTATTATTTTATAATTTTCCAGTAAATTTTCTATATTTTCTGGTTGTTTCTCTAATTTTTAAATAACTCATTCTGTTACACTCTTGTTAAGTTTATAATTTTTCTGAACTTTTTTTTATTATCTAGTTATTTTCCAATAAATTTTTCTATAGTTCTTACCAATTTTTAATTATTATTTTATAATTTTCTAGTAATTCTTTCAGTTTTTACCCATTTTTCTTCATTAATCAATATTTTTTAAATTTATTTCTTTCCTTTCTAATTTTTTTTAAAAAACTTCTAGTTATTATTTTACTTCCATATTTCTTCCATATTTTGTTGTTTTTTTAATGTTCAATTAGTTTTCTCCTTCTACCTATTTTTCTCCTATTTTAATTAAATTTTCTTTAATTTAGTTATTTTGTGAATCAAAAGCATTTCTTTTAAATATCTATTATTTTTTCAATAAATTCTAGTAATAATTTCCCCCCATTTTTTCTTATTTTCTAAATTTTATGTAATTTTTTCATTTTTTAAAAATTCTTTATTTTTTATTGTTTTGTTTTTGCTTTCACTATTTTCCTTTCTTTTATAGTAATTTTTCTTTGTTTTCTAGTAAGTATTTCTTCAACTTCTAGATACTTATAAAATTTTAGTACTTTTATCTCGATTTTCTTATAATTTTTCTCTATTCATTCATTTTATTCCTATTTTTGTTTCTTTCTTTTCTAGTTATTTTTAACAAACTTCTAGTTATTAGTTTCCAATCTAGTAATTTTTCTCTATTTTGTAATTATTTTCTTTTAATGTTCAATTAGTTTTTTCCTATTTTAACCTATTCTTCATTAATTTAGTTACTTTGTCAATTATGAGCATTTTTTTCATTTTCCAGTAATTTTCCAATTAATTCTAGTATAATTTTTTCCTATTGTTAGTTAATTCCTAACTCTTTAATTGTTTTTTCATTCTTTAGAAATTCTTTATTTTTCAGTGTCTTCTGTTTTTCATTTCTCTATTTTCCTTTATGTATTTTATATTGTAATTTTTCTTTATACTCTAGTTAATTTAACTTTAATTTCTGTAGTTATTTTTAAAACTCAAGTTGTCAATTTTGACTTTCTAAAATGTAGTTTTTCTCCAAATTGTCATTTTCTTTCGTTTCTAGTTATTTTTAACAAACTTCTGGTTTTTATTTTAATGTCTAGTAATTTTCTCAAATTTTCTGGTTTTCTTCTTTAATATTTAAATAGTCTTTCGTTTCGAGTTATTTTCCATTATTTTTACTTGTTTCTCATTAACTTATTTTCACAATTTTTGCAAAAAAACTTTCCAGTAGTTTTCCGATAAACTCTAGTATAATTTTCACAAATTTTTAGTTATTTTGTAACTTTCTAGTACATTTTTCACTTTTTAAATGTCTTCTTTATTTTTTCGTGTTTTCTTTTATTTTCCATTTTGTTTATTTTGTAGCTATTTTTCTTTACTTTCTTTAATTAACTTGATAACTTTACCAAATTTTGGTTAAATCTAAAATTTGGTTTTCTGTCCCGAAATTCGCAATTAAAATATTGTGTCTTTCTCTCACACGACTATTATAATCTACATCAAAACACTGCAACAATTTTATCTCCTTTCAATCATTCAATTTCCACTAATCCGAAAAATTCGTTTCGTCAATATTTATCCGAAATGTCTGGAGCTTAAATTTCATCAAACAGAAAATACCAGTTTTTAAAATCGTGCTTCGTTTAGAGAATAACAGTAAACGAGGATTGTAATAGAATCTATATTGAAAGGTAAATTAAGAAAAATAAATGTGATTTAAAGACAGAGGATAGTCGGGGGGTTATCAATTTTATTGCTAATCAAGGTTTGCAATCAGGTTTACTTGTCTGGATCACAGATATAGAGAATCAAAGAAAATGGCATTTGGCAGTCTTTGAGGGAAAAGCTGAATCTTAAACCTCTTTGCTGATTCTAGCAGGTTTTTGGTATTCAAAGCCAAAGGGTAACGGTTGATAAGATTCAAGTCCTGAACAAACAGCTGCGGCTTTGGCTCAACTAATCAATATGTAGGAAGGCTTCATTATAGATTCGTGGTATTTCTATGCTTTGTGCTTTACAACGAGCGCTATTCGTTAAAACCTGAATAATGTAAATTCGAGTACACCAACTGTGTCGAGTTTTTAAATGCTAATTTAACATCTTTTAATTCACGCTGTTAAACTATCAAATTTTTACCCCCTTAACTGTTGACTGGATTAATAATTAAATCATTCTCATATCAAAGCGCCTCCGTAAACAAGACTAATTGATTTAAACAACCGTAACACATAGTTTCACAAACTCGATTTTTCACTTTATGTCAATTAGTTTAATTGCCTATTTGCCAAATTTCCAATCATATTACTAAATTATATAAACGTTTGTTAATTTGTGTATTAACTCTTCATTATTGTCAATCTCAAATACGTTAATTAAGTACTTAAACTTAATTATTAATAATATGTATCTAGGTCGATTGTATTTTAATCCATTATTTATTTTAAATGGTAATTAAAAATTTATTTTATTCTGAAATTGACACATTTATTTTCTGTCGTTTTGGCATGGATTTTTAAAAATCCACGATTTTTCTAGCTATTATTTGAATTGATGATTATTTATTGATTATTATCAATGATAGATGATGTGTGCACTGAGAAAACTTGAGATAATTCAATTCAAGTTGAGTGTTTGAAAAAACCGGATAATATTGTTGAATAATGAATAATTGTGTAAAAGTGAAAGAAATATAATAATTACGTGATTTGAATAACTTATTTTGAGGTTATTAACATGAAAACATGAGACTAAAAACATGCATAAAATTACTAAATATTTATGTAGGTGCAAAAGCAGTTATAGTATTTCTTAAATATTGAAAAAAATATTTGTAACTTGATATATGCATTATTCTAATTCTATAGCTTTTATATTACAACGAAATGTGAATTAACTAAATTTTAAAGGTTAGTTTTGAAAACGTCAGCATAAACTTTCAGTTATTTTTAAAAGTAAACTTTTCAAAAAGATTTTTAAATCAAATAATTAAAAAAAAGCATTTTTCAACTAAACTTATTCTCAAGTATTTAACTATAATAAATTTTTTTAAAAGAAATCTCAAAAATTGATTTTGAAATATTATTTGAAACTAATTTTTTAAGTACATATTGATTTTTAAGGAAAATTATTAAAGATTAACAAAAGAAATTGATAAGAAATTTCAAACTTTTTAAAAATCTTAATTAATGGTTATTCTTTTAAAATTGTTAAAATAGTTTAAAAACTTTTTAATTAAAAAATGTTCATAAGCTATTTACTCATAAACTTTATAAAAAGATGTCAGAAAATCAATTTTTTTTTAAAATAATCAAAATTGATTTTTTTAATTCTTGCTTTCAGAATAAAGTTTAATTTTTTGTAAATTAGAAATTAGTGGATACATTTTTTTATTATTCTTGGGTACTTTATTATCAGAAAATTTTGGGAATACTTTTTGATTTCACTGCATTTATTAAGCAGTTCGTTAATTATTTTTTCTTAAAAAATACATTCTGAGAAAAACACGAAATAACAAACATTCTAATCACTAAAATCACATGTAAAAAAATATTATAAAAACTGTTAAGGCATGCAATAAGTTTTTTATTTATATAAAAAGCGAAAAATACACTTTATGAATATATTATAATTCACAAGTTCAAAAACGAACATAATGAATTTAACTTATACTGACTTGAAATCATTCTATTAGTCAAGGTCTAAATTACGAGCGCTTATTTCAAAATCTGTTATTTAACTTAATAATATTAAAATTAATAAAAAAATTTAATTTTATCTATCTTAAATTTCTTTGTTAAAGAAGGCATTCTGAAAAAAACTAGAAAATCTCTAAACAACTCTAAACTTTCGAAAGAACTCTAAACTCTCGAAAAAAAAACTCGAAAAAATCGAAATTAAAAGCAAAATTCGAAAAATGGCTAGATAAATACACAATTGTTAAAAATAATCTAAAAAATTAAACATTATACATTCAATTTAAACTAAAAAATTGAAAAATTAAAAAAATTATAGGAATGATTGCTGAAACTAATTGCAAATTGAACAGCTGGATTGAAAATCAAAACACAAAAAATTGAAATTGAAGAAAATATTTGAAAAGTTTAGAAAATAATAAAGATTTGGAGAAAATAATAAAAACTTAAAGAAATAAATTCATAATTTAAAAATAAGACTGAAATTAAAAAAAATTAATTATAATGGAGACAAATTACAAAACGTGATAATAATTCACAATTGAAAACAAAATTCGAAAAATGGATAGATTAATACATAACCAAAAAAAAAAAAAATAATTGAAAAACTTAAAGAATCATTATAAAACTTTAAGAGACTACCTAATTGCAAATTGAAAAAATTGTAGGAAATAATTTTAAATTGCCAAAAGTAGTTAATAATTAAAAGAAATAATTAGAAAATGAGAATAATTAAAAAATTAAAGAAAATATCTACAAAATGACTAGATTAATAGACTACTGAAAAAAATTGATAAAATATAACGAAAACTTTAAATTTAAAGAAAGTAATTAAAAATTGAAAAATGAAGAAAAATATAAAGCATCCATTGTTTGCAAAAGGTTGAAGCCGTCCTTACAAATGAATTTAGTGATCTAGGTGTCAAATTAGTATTTTCTCCGAGGAACGTTTTTGGAAACATAAAGTTCATATCTCTTCTGAAGTATTTGTACAGACGACATCATCCTGGCACTAAAAGTTCAATAATCTAGGTAAAGGTTGTTATGAGTGGCCGTTTTTGCTTCTTGGTGCATAGGATTTAAATATTTTATTCCCGCTTAAGGTAAATAAAAGGCTTTTAAATATTTTGCTTGTGTCATCTTTAAAATGTATAGTTTAAAATGACGTGAAGAAACTAAAATGAATATAACCCTAATGATAGAGATTATTGTAAACATCGAGTTGTCAAATAGGTTAAAGGGTTATGTTAATTTATATTTCTTGTTTTCTAGTTTATACAACAAAATTTAATAAAAATATAGTTAAAATACTATTATTTATTTTATTTGTCATTAACTTTATTAAAATTATTTCAGATATATACGTCAAAAAGGATAAAATAAAATTGGAAAAATAATTTCTTCCAGGATTTCTGTAAAATATTAACATTTATAAACGATCAACTATTTTAAAAAGGTAATTTTCACAGTTTATTCTAAAGATCTAAATATGAAATAAATAAGTGCTGCATGAAAATATAAAAAATATTATCGGTATAATGATGTAACTACAAAATAGGAATGTTCTTCTAAGAAAAGGTATGAATGTTATGTTAACAGGCGCAGATATCTAAAATCAATTTATTGAAATTGATGTAGAACAAAATAAGTAATAGTATTTTAACCGTATTTTTATCAAAATTTGTTGCACATGCTAGAAAGGGGAAAATATAAATTAACTTAACCCTTTAACCTATTTGACAACTCAATGTTTACAAATCTTTATCTTTAGGGTTATCTTAATTTTACTTTCTTGATATAATTTTAAATTATAAATTTCAAGGATAACACAAGCAAAATGTTTAATTGCTTTTATTTATCTTAAACAGAAATAAAACTATTTAAATCCTGTGCACCAAGAAGCAAAAACGGACACTCATAACAACCTTTACCTAGATTATTGAATTTTTAGTGCCAGGATGATGTCGTCTGTACAAATACTTCAGAAGAGATATGAACTTTTTGTTTCCAAAAACATTCCTTGGAGAAAATACTAATTTGACACCTAGATCACTAAATTCATTTGTAAGGACGGCTTCAACCTTTTGCAAGCAATGGATGCTTTATATTTTTTATTTTTCAGCAAAAATTTCTAGGAGAATTTATTTTTTTATGACCTAGATTAATAAAATTGTGTGTTAGGATAACAACATCCGTTTGAAAATACAAGTAAGGACGTAAAATTTTTGTTTCCCTAAAATTTCCTTGAAGAAGATGTTGACTTGACACCTGGAACAGTAAGATAATGAATCAGGATGACGACATTCATTTAAATACATTAGACAAGATATAAAATTCCAATTTCTTTAAAAAATTCTAGGAGAAGATGTTAATTTCACACCTGGATCATTAGAAATATTTATCAGGATGACGGGGTAATCTTGTACTCCATAAATGTTGTTTCTCTTTGATTTTGAACAAGAACTACCAGAAGAAGGTGTTAATTTAGTACCTGGTGCAGACACCCTTATCAAAATTTTCTATATTTAGGTAAAAGATGTTTTTCTCAGTTCCTGGACAACGCAGGATGGAATAGAAACGTCAGAAACTACCAGGATGAGTATCTCTATAAAATTGGAATGTCGGGCAAAAGTGCGGCGCAATGTTACAAATCTCGGATGGCCCATCGATGGCTTTCATGTATGGGCCCTGTTTGTAAGTATGGCAAAACTGTGGCGATATCTACTTGGGTATTTTAAGAAATAACTAAAAATTAAAGAAAATAATTAATAAATCAAAAGAAATAATTGAAAAATGACAAGAATAATAGCAAAATTAAAGATAATTTATGAAAAATGAAGAAAATAATTCACAATTAAAAACAAAATTCGAAAAATGGTTAGATTAATACACAACTGAAAAAAAAAATTTGAAAAATCAAACTATAAATATTTAATTAAAAAAATGATAGAAAATTGAAAAACTAAGAAAATCATAGAAATAATTGTTGGAAATAATTGCTAATTGAATAACTGGATTGAAAAAAAAATTGAATCGAACAAAACAATTGAAATTGAGAAACAAATTAAAAATTGAAAAATGGAAATGAAATTCTTAAAACATAATTAAGAACTGAAGAGAATAATTGAACAATAGTACTTAAAATTAAAAAAGCATATTGATATTCGAAAAAATAAATGAAAATTGAAAAATGTTATTGAAATTTGAAGAAAATAATCAAAAATTAAAGAAATACATTTTAATTTGAAATAATGGTTTATAATTGAAAAAAGTCAAGTTTTTTGGAATATTGAATAAAGTTAATTGAAAATTGTAAAATGGAATTGACTTAAAAAAATATTTTATAATTTAAAGAAAATTACAAAATGACGAGAATAATTTAATATAAAAGAAAATAATTAAGAAATGCGCAAAATAATTGACAATTGAAAAAGAAATACGTAAACTGTAGAGAATAATCTACAACTGAACAAAATAATTAAAAAAGTTAAATAATAATTCTAAAATTTAAGGAGAATAATTGTAAACTGAAAACGGTTGAAAATTATAGAAAAAATTGTAGACTTATTTACACACTAATTTATATCTCTTTCTTGAAATATTTGTTTATTTTTTATTGCAACTTTTTCTTTTTCAAACAATTTTTTTGGTATAGATTATGTTTTATATTGCTTTTCTGTATTTTTAGAAAATCACTGTATTTTTTAGTTTCCTTTTAAAACTGTTTCTTTTTTTATGCGTTTAAAAATCCTTTTTTATTTTTTAGATTTTTTTTTAATTTTATTCTTTTTACAAAAATTACTTCAGTTAATTTAATACAGTTTTATTTTAACAATATTTCGAAAAATTTATTTACTTTTTCAGTGATTAATTATATTTTTTATTATAATTAGGAAGTTGGAAATATAATTTTTTTCAATTTTATGATGTTTAAAATATATTTTTGGATTTTGTCGTTTGTCATAAATTATTAATTTTTAAAATTTTTTAAGACTTTTTTTCTTTTATTTAATTTTTCGTTAATTTGATCGTATAATAAATTTTCTCATTTGATCAGAATTTCTCTATTTCTTAGAAATATTGGTTTTTTTTCTTAAAATTGTTAAATTGTTTTTACTTAAGGGCATGTGATGGAGTATGACGTCACTTGTATAGGCAAAATTTGTCCGTAACTTTTCTTTCAAAATATTGAATATTTTGTCATGAAACTTGGTAGAATTACTTAAAATGTCATTAAGAAGGTCTCTCAGACCCAAGTTTGTTTAAATTTTAGCTAAAAATTGATTTTTAAGAAATATTGCAATTTTTTGAATAGTTCCCAAAATTAATGTTGGGCCAAAATTCAAACTATTTCGGGTCTGAGAGACCTTCCTAATGTCATTTTAAGTAATTCTACTAAGTTTCATGACAAAATATTTAATATTGTAAGAGAAAAGTTACGGACAAATTTTGCCTATACCACACTGAAAAAAATATGTTTGTCAAAATCAACTATTTGTCTATAGTTGAAGCCATTTTAGTTAAAATGACAAGGATTCCAAGTTAAGCTTGCAATCGAAGCAAAGTTAGTTCTAATACACATCAAACTTGTTTGTTTGTAATTCTTAAAAACGGGGGAAAAAATTGTCAATCAGCTAAAAATTTACAGTTTTCTATAGTGCAAATGAGTAAAGTTGTATTACATAATCTTAAAATAATACAAAAGTATACATTAAACTTTTAATAATGTTTTTTGAAAATGTCAAATCAACATAACCTTCAAATATATGACGGCCACAACAAAGTCATTTACCGTAACCACTAATGTTTTAGAGATAGAAAATATCAATATTTTATGAAATAATAGACTTTCTGAGTAATAAAAACAGTCGGTCCCACAATTTCTGATGTTCAATATAATATAATTTCTAATTTCTTAGACTGAAAATTATCCTTGTATTTTAACTAGGCTTCCCTAGTTGGCGCCTTAACTAACAAGGAAAACTGGTTGATTCCTTGTGTACGGGTGCAAGGGATTTTTTTCAGTGCAGTGACGTCATACTCCATCACATGCCCTTAAAAACAATTATTTCTTTTTGCCTGATTTTCAAAACAAGTTTCCAAATTATTTTTTTTATCTTTCGTAACATTTTTCCTTTTTTTTTATACTGATTATCTTATTTATTTTCTTAATTTAAAAAAATATGTCCGCAAATGTTTTAACTTTTTGAAAATCATTTTTCCCTCTCTTTTTTAATTTCAATTTTTTGTTTTAAAAAACCTTTACTGTTTATTGCGTAGTATTTTGATTTTAAAAAAGCAATTTATTTAATCTTTCTAAACTGTTTAATATTTCATAACCTATTATTACCATATTTCTTAATTTTCTTTCTTTTACTTTCATTGATTTTTTAAACTTTTTTATTTTTGAAGAATTAATTTATTTTTTGTAGGTTTTTCAAATAGTACATTTTTTACATCTTTTTGCTTTAATTTTCCCATTTCAATGTAAATTATCCTTAACTTTCTTATCTGTTCATTCATAATACTGGTTTTAATAATATTTTCTAATTTTTGTAATTTATGTAAAAGTGCATTTTTTTACATTTTGTTAAGATTCTTTAAAAAATTTATCCAGTGTTTAAATGATTATTCGCTAGACACTCTGATAAGATAAAAATTCAGCAACTTTTGTTTTCTTTAGGGGGGCCTTGAAATTTTTTTGTGCTTCAGGCCCGGTACAGCCTTGATTCGACCCTGAAATAAGTTGCATCAAATGTGAGTTTAGGTTTTTTCAGTGTGTTATCTAGGACAAAAACCCCCGAATTCTTGAAATTACATTTTTTAGCAATCTTGCAAGTTAATTTTTCTAATATAGGTACATTTTTTATGGAAGCGTATTGTGTAAATCTTTTGAAAAAGATTCTGGCCTTCTCTTTTAGTTACTGAAATGCAATCTTCCTCATTGTCCTGATAATGAGACGAAACGATAAAGTGGTGCAACTTTGAAAGTTTATCGGCGCACCGAGGGTAAGCACCCGTCCGTGCTGAGCGGCCATTGTGAAAACCTTGCTGGATCCTCTTAAGCGACGGTATTTTCACTGTGGAAGGCAGACAGCACGAAATGGAAAGGGGATTCATCCAATAGTCTCGCGATAAGGCGACGAGCCATTAAAAACTTAAATCCCGAATCGTGGCTTCCTCGAGCTTCACTGCGCCAAGCGGTCGGAACATTTTGGCTAATTTGGAACTTGAATTAAATTGAGTTTAAAGTGAGCCTTCAGTTATAATTATTTCTCTAAATCATTCAATCGTGAAACTGTTTTACTAATAAAGCTCGCAATTATTTATGAATAATAAGGAAAGAAAAGTTTTTAACAGAATTGAAATAAAGGTTGATAAAGGTAAGAAAAAAATAATACTGCACTGAAAATTTTAAATCACATCAAATAGGAACCTCCTCGGTTCAATTATTATGTAAAAATGTCAAAATATAATGATTACCTGATGTACAAAATATTGAGTATATATAATAATACTCAATGCTTTATTCAATTTTTAAAGACAGTTGCTTGTAGTCGCGTAATAAATCGGCACTTATTTTGAGGTTATAAATATAAAAACATGTGTTTTAAGGTCAGAAGGGCTGCCAACCTCATAATGCGGAATTTATTGAAACTATCGGCGCCACCGTCATAAGCTTAAATTATGGCACTAAATTTGAAAAATTACAGTTAAGCTTTATTTTTTCCCGTGTAGAAAAGTACGGTGGGCGCCAGTTGGGCCCCATATGGGTTTCCCAGATTTAAGGTGGGCCCCAGTTGGGTCTTCCCACTGGGAAATTAGTGGGCTTGTAATGCTCAACCCGGTTAGTGCCAATTCACTAAAGAAGATCATTAAAAAATATTCATTACAACTTTTTACAATATTTTCTACCAAAATTTTCTTTAATGAGATAAAAATTAGTTAAGAACAATTGTTGCATGTAATTTTTAATTTGTTTAAACAAACTAATATTGTTTATTTGAAACTTTTCATCTAATAGAGCTAGAGAGTTGTAACTTTTTTCTAATTTAGCAACTATATAAATTAACTAAGACTAATATTAGAAAAAAACTAAAATATAAAATTATTAAAATTGTTTAAACAAATTATTATTGTTTATGTGCAACTTTTCATCTAATTAAGCTAGAGAGCTGAAACTTTCTCTTAATAATTTTGCAACTTTTTAAGCCTATGAAAGCTTAAAATTAATAATAAACGAAAATTGACAATTATAAAAATTGTTTAAACAAATTAATATTGTTTATTTGTAACTTATCATCTAATTGAAATTTTCTCCTAATTTTGCAACTTTTCAAGCTTATAAAAAGCTTGAATTATTATTATTATTATTATTATTAATATTAATAATAAACGTAAATCCATACAATTATAAAAATTGTTTAAACCAATTAATATTGTTTATTTGCAACTTTTAATCTAATTGAGCTAGAGAGCTGAAATTTTCTCTTAATTTTGCAACTTTTCAAGCTTATGAAAGGTTAATATTAATAATAAACGAAAATCCACAATTATTAAAATTGTTTAAACAAATTAATATTGTTTATGTGCAATTTTTCATCTAATTAAGCTAGAGAGCTGAAACTTTCTCTTAATAATTTTGCAACTTTTTAAGCCTATGAAAGCTTAAAATTAATAATAAACGAAAATTGACAATTATAAAAATTGTTTATACAAATTAATATTGTTTATTTGTAACTTATCATCTAATTGAGCTACAGAGTTGAAATTTTCTCCTAATTTTGCAACTTTTTAAGCTGATGAAAGCTTAATATTAATAATAAACGAACATCCACAATTATAAAAATTGTTTAAACAAATTAATATTGTTTATTTGCAACTTTTCATCTAATTGACCTAGAGAGTTGAAACTTTCTCTTAATTTTGCAACTTTTCAAACCTATGAAGGCCTAATATTAATAATAAACAAAAATCCACAATTACAAAAATTGATTAAACAAATTAATATTGTTTATTTGCAACTTTTTATCTTATTGAGCTTTAGAGTTAAAACTTTCATTTAATTTTGCAACTATTCAAGAATATAAAAGCTGAATATTAATAATAAATTAAAATCAACAATTATAAAAATTGTTTAAACAAACTAATATTGTTTATTTGCAATTATTTATCGAATTGAGCTAGAGAGTTGTAACTGTTTCTTAATTTTGCAATTTTTAAGTCTATAAGCGCCCAAAATTTATATTGAATTAAAAAATATTATAATATTATATTATAATAATATTGTTTATTCACAACTTTAATACAGTTTGGGAACTGTATTACAATATTAATATTAACACTATTAATTAGTTTAAACAATTTTTATAATTGCTGATTTTACTTTACGATTAATACTGGGCTTCATTAGGATTGAAAAATTGCAAAATTAATAAAAAGTTACAACTCTGTAACTCAATTAGATCAAAAACTGCAAATAAACAATATTAATTTATTTAAACAATTTTTGTAATTGTGGATTTTTGTTTATTATTAATATTAATCTTTTATAGGCTTAAATAGTTTCAAATTTAAGAAAAATTTACAGCTCTCTAGCTCTATTAGCTGAAAAGTTGCAAATAAACAATATTAATTTGTTTAAACAATTTTTATATTTTTTTTTTTTCTAATATTACGATCTACTCAACTTAAATAGTTTCAAATTTAAGAAAAATTTAAAACTCTCTAACTCTATATTAGATAAAAAGTTTCAAATAAACAATATTAATTTGTTTAAACAAATTAAAAAATACATGCAACAATTGTTAGTAACTAATTTTTATTTAATTAAAGGAAAGTTTGGTAAAAAATGTTGTAAAGTGTCGTAATGAAAATTTTTTAACGATCTTACACGTTTTTTTTCGTTTATGAAGATTTTTTATGGCCCTTTAAAAAATAGTTAATAATAAAAAATTTGTTAAATAAATTTTTGAATCTTATTCTTTAAATTTTTCTGAAGAGAAACAGCTTTATCCGATCGAAAAATGTTAATTTTTATGGATTTTATATCAATTCCATGAAAAAGTTTTTTTTCCCCATGCATTTTGCATAGGAAACTTTGAGCGCTTTGACCGAATTTCATGAATTTTTAAATTGAAATGAAGGGAAATTGCAATAAATAAAGCCAGGTTGACGATAAGTTTAGTATTGAACCTATTATTTAGTAACAATTTACTTATTTAAAAAAAACTGGGAAGCCCAGGTTGGCCCCAACTGGCGCCCACTTACAAACTGGGAAATACTGGGAACTTTTCTACACGGGTTATTTTTATTTAAATATAAGTGACATTTAATATTTTGTGACTAAAAAGTACTACATATTTATATGGGTGCAAAAATTGTTCTAGTAATTTTTAAACACTGAAAAAAAAAATTGTAATTTAAAATGTACTTTATTCTAATTCTATACCTTTTATATTACAGTAAAATGTGAATTAACTAAATATTAAAGGTTTATTTCAAAAACACTGTAAAACAGATAATTTAAATATTATTTGTTGATTTAATGTTTCAATTTTTGTACATTTCTTTGGTTATAAAGTTTTATAAAAATAATTTTTAAATTTCAGCACAAGATTCTTATAATACAAATGTGAATGTTAATTTTAAATTAACTGAATTAAAATATTATATGTAATCTAAATTTTTATTCATAAAAGCATATAAAAATATAAAATTAAATAAACACTTAAGTAAAATTTTTAAAAAAGTGTAAATTTAATTCAGGCCTCGGATCGACTTTACGGAACAAAGAAATCGCTTCAGTCGCATTATAATACAAAAAGTAAAAAAAATTGCAAGTTCCTTTTTTCGTAAAAATTATTCAAGTTTGATTTATACTCTTGATTCTTAAGATTTCATGTCAAGAAAATTTAGGAAATAAGTCTTAAAAAATAAATTTTTTAAAAATTGTATAAAATCGGATTTATAGAACTTATTTTAATAGATAATTAAAAAAAAACAGTTTTTAACTTAACATATTTTCAAGGATTTAACTATAATAGGATACTTTTAAAAAAATTATCAAAGAATGATTTTTAAATATTAGGTATTTGAAACTAATTTTTTAAGTCCTGATTTAAAAAAAATCATTAAAGAATAAAAAACAGTGATGGTTAGAAATTTTAAATATTTTTTAATAAATTTAATTAAAGTTAATTTTTTTAAAAATGTTAAAATAATTTTGAAACTTTTAAATTAAAAAATGTTCTAAAGCTATTTACTCATAACAGTTATAAAAAGAGGTAAAAAACCCATTTTTTTAAATTAAGGTGGTTTATTCAAAAATCGATTTTCTACAGTTTCTGATAAAACTTTAATGACATATTATAAAATGCATTATTTTACATGTATGGTTACAGTTTTATTGGAATTTACCAATCTGTTTTTAAGAAATAAATTTATAAAGATGAAACTTTTGGATGGAAACAGTAAAAAAAGCGCAAAATGATTATAGTTTATTTAATTAAAAAAACGGCTTTACAAATTAAAAAAAATATATTTTGAAACTATAATATAATACAACTTTCACAACAATATTAAATTAATTTACCGTATGGTTGTTAAGAAAATGTTATTCAAGGTTAGTAATTCTCCTCGTTTTTGAAATAACCAGGAAGGAGAAATTGTAATAGCTTGAAGTACTGAACGAAACAATTTTTTTCAACAAAATTCGTTTGTCTAATGATTTTAAGTATAAAATACTATTTAGAAACCAAGTTATAAGAAGAAATTAAATTAAAAAGTTATTAAATATCATGGTCCGATAGAATGAGATCCGCTTGAACGTATAAACGCCTTTAACCAATTTTTTTTTTTTTTTTAAAGCTTTATTTTTTGTCGCATCTACATCTAGGTAATTAGCGACAGGAACATTGTTTCTTAGGTAATATACATAGTAGTGTGAATGTAAAAAAAAAAAAAAATGATTATCTAGATGAAAATTAGTTGTTTATGGTTTGGACCGAAATTTTTTTTTTTTGTTACACTGTAAGTTTATATTTCGGAGAGGAGATTTGCTTGTTATTAAACATTTCGATAATTTTATTATAAGCAATAAGGAAAATGTTTCTCTTGTAAGAAAAATATTCATTATAATTAGAACTTATCGATTTAAACAAATATTTTAATTATACATCTTCTTATTAAATTTAAATTTCTAATTTAAATTAGTTTTGGTTGTGACTTTTTAACTTATATATTTTTTAGATGTATACTTCTATGCATTCTTGATTAATAAATAAATCAATAAATACTTTGAACTATTTATTTTTGCTTGATAGTATAATTATAAAAAACTGCTAAAAGAAGATTATGTTGTTGCATCAAATGTGAGTTCAGGTGTTTTTAGTGTAATTAGAGATGGGAATGTAATAAAATTAGTAAAAATATAATTTTTATGGAGTTTGTTTACACCGGCGCGGCGTAAAAGGCTGGTTTAATGAAGAAGCTTACTTTAAGTCCACCCTTTAAGCGGTGTAAATAGACTCAATTTAACAATTTTAAACCTAAGGTAGAAAAATTGTTCATTGTTTGTGTAACAAAATTTTCAATCGGTATTTTGTAAAACCATTGCCCTATGGGAAATTTGCCGATGCTCAAGATCGGCCCAAGCTTGGGCTAATATTGGTCCAATATTGGCCAAGCTTGGGCCAAGCTCTAGCCGATTGTCATTTCCCATAGGGTGTGTATTGTTAAAGATTTTAAAAGTAGACTGTAACGATACGAAATTTTATTTAAATCCCTTGAAGCGTTTTCTGGTTATCGTGTTTACAAAAAAAGCATAACACACACATTCCATCAGAAATGTAACACTTTTTCAGATAAAAGACAGTTTGTTCAGAGCTTTTTAAAAAATGTTATATTTCAAGGATTACAATGTTTCCTCCATGAGGAAGCAAAAGGTAAACATGTGAAACCTTTTCATCATTTTCAGTGATAACATTTGAAAATCGAAATTGTGGTTTCTGATACGTCTCCGTTTGAGTTTTACAAATTATGTAATCAACTCCTTGTCGTGTTTTATTTTGCCATACATATATCTGATTGCTTTTTAAAAATTTTAAATCAAACGAGAGGTCTGACTTTTTATGATTATTTTTAATTTTTACAGTTTAAAAAGTATGATAAAAGGTAATCTAAATTTGTCTAAAACTTTATAAATTTCATAAATTTTATAAATTGGACTTAGTTTATGGACGAAGCAATTGAGGTGGATTGTCATTTGTAATTCTACTAGAATTTAAAACACCCTTCATTTAAAAACATTTCCATTTAAAAGTATTGTCATATAAAAGCTTTTCTATTCGAGCATTTGAATAAAATCTTATTTCCTTTGCGAATTTTCAGTTTCTTATTCTTTTATATTTCGTATTTCTATACAATTCTATTTTTATGCAATATGTATATAAGTGTGAATAAGTGCATGTATTTATGTATGTGTATGTATGTAATATGTATGTTTGTATATACGTATGGGTATACATATAAATATATTATATTTGCATAAATACATCTATATGACCCACATCAGCTTTTAAACTGACAAGCAGATTTTTATCACAAAACAATTCTCATTTCGATTATTTCATGACGTCTATTAGACTTCTCCATGAATGCATATTAATATTTATTTGACTTTGCTTCTCAATATTTTATGAGAACTCTCTGTCTTTTGTTCCTATTTTTTTACTCTTTCAAAGTAATAAAATCTATATTAGCTTACACGAAGAGAGATTCAGAAGCAAATCATGATAGCATAGTACGTAGAGTCGAGCAATAAAGCCTGTAAGCATATCTAGGGCGCAAGTAGAAAGTGCCGGCAATAGTCAGACCAACAATATATCGCATCTGACTAGCTCACGTTCGCTCTGCATTTTCTTGCAACCGTCAAGCTCTACATTTTTCAGAATGAACCAAATTTAGTAACAGCAAATTCATCGTTTTCTCTTCTTCCTCTTTTCTCAATTGACAATTTATTCCTCTTTTTTTTAATTTAGCACGGTATACCAATTTCATTAAAAATGTGTTAAATAATCTAGGTTAGCAATTAATTTTTATAATCCATACATGTAGCGAATGGCGTAAAAATATTCAACCGTTAGGACTTTTTAATTCCGAATGTTTAGGTTCTTGATGGCTTTAGGGGGAGAGGGTGGTAGAATCGTTCATTCAACGTCAAACGAGCAGTAGCCGCAGTGAATAATCATTTCCCGTCGTAACGAGAAAGATCACTACTCACAGTTTGCACCAAAACTCTTAACCTCTTTTGCGAAAACCTCGCGTTTTACTCTCCCCTATTCACCAGACGAGAGCACTCATCACACTTGTGATTAGTCGCATACCGGAGCAATAATAATCACAAAAACTTAAAGCAGGTCTCAAGTGCAACTACTTGTAATTTAAAAGTTTATATTTAATACTAGCAAAATATATCGCGCGATTAGTTTTCCATCTGTTTTACAAATTAAACTATAATAATAAATAAAACAAATTGATTAATAATATTTATCTAATAAGGAATGCTGACAGTGGACTTGAAAATTGAAAATAGGGAAAAAAAGACTTTTTAATTTAAAAAAGTGAGTAGGAGAGAGTGGCCATCAATGTACCAGTTTTTTCAATGAACCATTTCAATTTTCTCAGAAACAATTAAATAAAAATTCTCCTAATTTTAAATATAAATAAAGTTTGCGTAAACACACTACGTCCATAAGTTTAAGACATGTGGATTTATTCTTTACAGAGAAAACTAAAAAAAACTGTTTTTGATGCACTGAAGAAACAAACACGTTTTTTAATTGAAATAAGGTAATTTAAAAATAAATGTACTTACGATTTATTTTGTATCGGGCCTTAACTACAATATTCTATTGAGATAAAGATTTTGAAATATTGGATTAAGTTATAAAAAACCATTTTTGTTGCAAATGTCATGTTGATTCAATGTACCAGGGAACAATGAACCACCTGGAATTTCAGTGTATTTTCAATTTCCAGATTGGTATGCCTGATTATAAAACTAGGCATGCGTACAGCATGTGATCGCGATTGTTATCAGTACTCTTCTCAACATAGCAAAAATAAAATCCCATTTTAGCTAGTTAACTTCAATTTGAGGTATATTTATGTTATACATTATCAATTAAAAAGTATTAAGTAATAATTTTTTGTAGTATTTGATAGAAAAAAATTTTTTCACAAAGTGAAAATTGCAATATTATTATTGTTGAACATTTTTAGTGTTTTTATAGAGGTGGTTCATTGTGTACCCAGGTTGTTGAAAATGAAAATAGCGTGTTGGTTTAGAAAAATCCTAAATTTTATTACTTAAGCAAAATAAATCGGGTATAATATGTGTGCATTACCTAGAGAAGTGTTCCAGTTTTATATTGATGCAAAAAAGTGCTTGAAATTGGTAAAATTGAATAAATACTATGACCTTGAAAAAAACCCGGTACATTGATGTCCACTCTACCCTAAATAATGAGTTTTTAAGTGAAAAAATTGAGTTTTTAAATAAAAAAAGTGATTAAATAGTAAGTTTTTAAATAAAAAAAAATGAATAAGCAATATAGAGTTTGATATTACTAATATTAAATTGGGGGGCGCCAGCAGGAAAGCCATTCAAATTTGAAAAAAACGATTTGAAAATCGCAAAAATAATTTAAATGTGTAGAAAATAATTAAATAATGATAAAAATAATTCAATTTGAAAAAAAAGTTGTAACTGACAAAACTAATTGAAAAATTTATTAAAAATAAAAAAATGATGACAAAAATTGAAACGAAATAGTTGGAATTTGAAGAAAATAATTGAAAGGTTAAAAAATAATTGAAGTTACACAAAAATAATTAATTTAGAAAAAAAAATTAATGAAAAAGGAGAAATATATTCAAAAATGAAGTCAAAAAATAAAAAATTTAATACATTATTTGAAAAATTGTATAAAAGAATTGAAAAATTAACGATATAATTAAAATGTGAAGAAATTAATTGAATAATGACATAAATAATTGAAAACAGATCTTCAATATTGACAAAAATAGTTGTAACTTGAAAAAATAATTGAGAGATGACAAAAATAATAATTGATAATTTTAAAAAAATTAAAAATTTGAAGAAAATACTTGTAAACTTGCAAAAACAATTGAAATATTGAAATAAATAATTCAAAACTGCTGTAAAAATAAAAAAATTATAGACAATAATTGTAAAGTTAAAAAAAAATTATAAGTTTGAGGGAAATAATTGAAAGTTGAAGAAATTAATTGAAGTTTGAAGACAATAATTGCAATTTGTAAGAGAATAATTCAAAAATGGCAAAATAATTCAATTATGAAAAAAATAATTAAAGTTTGAAGAAAAGAATTAAAAGAGGTGTAAAAAAATTAATAATAATTTGTAACAATAATAAAAATAATGATGAAATTAATTGAAAACAGTTGTAAGAAATTTAGAAGGTTATGACAATATAAAAATTGAATAAAATAATTGTATTATGTAAAAATTAATTCTAAAATGTCAAAAATAAAAATATGAGAAAAATAATTGGAAAATAACAAAAATAATTGATTAATGACAAAAGTAATTGAAATTTGAAGAAAATAATCGAAAAATAACGAAAGTGAATTAAACTTGATTAGAAAATTTGGATAAAAATTTGGATGGATGTTCTAATTTCTATAAAAAATTATCTTTAAAATAATACCAAGAACATAAAGAGATCTTTATTATTTTAAAAGTTATTAAAAATTGAAAAATACGCTGTAATTTATACTTTTTTTGCAATAAATTTTTTTTTAAAATGAACAAAACGACTTTATCCTAAGCTAATTTTATTCAGAATGTAGTTTCTTTTGAACCAATTGCAGTGAAAATATTTTATTGTAGAATTAGATCGAAGAAATTATTAAATGGTTACGAAATTCTCATGATTTAATCAAATGTAATTTCAATTTTCATTGATTGATTTAATAAACATTAATATTCATGTTATTTGAAAAACTTGTGTTCTTTGAAAAAATAAAAAATTGTTTTTAAACAAAAATTATTTGTAATTTAATTTAAGCGTTAACAAATTTCTTCAATATTTGTTATTTTATTAATTTATAACTATTTGAGCCTAAATATGTTTATGTAATTAATAATTAAAAATAAATATTAATAACTAATTAATTTACTATTAACAATTACTTAACTGTAAATTACAAAAATATTTGTAAAAATTATTTTTTCTCTTAATTTTGACCTTTCTTTAAGTTTTCAACTTTTAAATTTCTTTCATCTTGATTTTTGTATCATGTCATTCTAAAAATCTTTTTAAAATTATTATAATAAATAACTTTTAAGAATTATCATAATATAAATAATGACATATTTAAATTAAAGAAACCAACAACATTCTTTTATAAATTTTCCTGAATTATTAACTTTAAAAAATAGAAAATCGATTTAAGGGTAGGGTTCGGGCACATTTTCGGTTACATTAGAAAATTTTTCTAAATGATCATGAAAATTATATTTATATAAATTTGTTCGCGAAACAACATTTAAAAAAAACATCACATAAAAAAAAACTTTAACCAAGAAGTAAACAAAAAGACTCTTGTTTGTAAAAAAAAAACATTTAGGCAGTAAACTAACCAATTACAAACCGTACCAAATTAAAATTACATCATGATCGTAATTTAACATTGGTCTTTTTTACTCTGTATACCTCATCTGCATATTTTATCTGTAAACTGAAACAATTTTAAATTTTCCTGATAAAGAAACAGGAACTAACTCCACTATGGATTTTAAAACACGGACAGAAAAAGATGAATAAATATAAAAACTAACGACCAACTTCACTTCAAGTTTTAAAGCATGGACAGAAAAAAATGAATAAATACAAATAGTAACTAACTTCAGGAGTTTACGGAGATTATTATTATTTAATTAATTATTTTCTACACCTCACTTTAAACACTTTACTTCACACACCCTATTTTCCACACTCCATTTTCCACACTCCATTTTCCACACTTCATTTTCCACATTTCATTTTCCACTCTTCAATTTTCAACACTCCATTTTCCACCTTCTACTTTATACACACTTTTTTTTAATTTAACTTTCAACACCCATTTTTAAGCGCATTATTAACCACACCCCACTTTCCACAATGCACTTAAATTGTAAGAAAATGGTATTTTATATCCGCCCTCTATCTGGTTAAAATTTCAGTACCCCTTGCCATGCTAAAAATTAAGATATTCAAGTTCAAATTTTCAATTTTTTATCATTTTCCATGTAAAATTAAAATTTTGAACCGGAATATCTCAATTTTTAGCACCGCAAGAGTTTCCGAAATTTTAACCTGATAGAAGGTACATACAAAATAACGTTTTCTCACAATTTAAAGAAAATCCTAAGAAAATTAATTTTTTTAAGTATAAGTCCCGGAGAACGTCCTTAAGCACTTGTTTATTTCTGTTTCGAAACTTTATTTTTAGAAATTAATTTTTTAATGAAATTCCGTTTGTGGGGATATAATATTATAAATGAACAGATAAGAAAGTTAAGGAGAATTTACATTGAAATGGGAAAATTAAAGCAAAAAGATGTAAAAAATGTACTATTTGAAAAACCCACAAAAAATAAATAAATTCCTCACAAAAATAAAAAAATATTTAAAAAATCAATGAAAGTAAAAGAAAGAAAATTAAGAAATATGGTAATAATAAGTTTTGAAATATTAAACAGTTTAAGGAAGATTGATTAAATTGCTTTTTTAAAATCAAAATACTACGCAATAAACAGTAAAAGTTTTTAAAACAAAAAATTAAAATTACAAAAGAGAGGAAAAAATGATTTTTCAAAAAGTTAAAATGTTTGCTGACATGTTTTTTTAAATTAAGAAAATAAATAAGATAATCAGTAAAAAAACGGAAAAATGTGACTAAAGATAAAAAAAATACTTTAAAAACTTGTTCTGAAAATTAAGCAAAAAGCAATATTTTTTTTTAAATGAAGAATTAAGTAAAAACAATTAAACAATTTATATTATATTTATATTATATTATTATTTATATTATAATTTATATTATAAGATCAAATTTACGAAAAATTAAAAAAAAAAAAGAAAAAAAGTCTTTAAAAATTATAAAAATTTAAATGTTATGACAAATAAGAAAAACCAAAAAAATATTTTAAGAATCATAAACCTGAAAAAAATTATATTTTCCAACTTCCAAATTATAATAATAAATAAAATTAATCACTGGAAAAGTATATAAATTTTTCTAAATATTGTTAAAATAAAACTGTATAAAATTAACTGAAGTAATTTCTGTAAAAAGAATAAAATTAAAAAAAAATCTAAAAAATAAAAAAAAGTATTATTAAACGCATAAAAAAAGAAAAAGTTTTAAAAAGAAATTAAAGTTACCTAAGTGATTTTCTAAAAATACAGAAAAGCAATATAAAAAATAACCTACCAAAAAAATTGTTTGAAAAAGAAAAAATTGCCAGAAATTGTTTAACTATTCTCTTCAGTACTTAATTATGTTTTAAAAATTTCATTTCCATTCTTCAATTTTAAATTTTTTCCTCAATTTCAATTATTTTGTTCGATCCAATTTTTTTTAATCCTGTTGTTCAATTCTCTCTAAATCTGAATTAGTGGTTTTCTACTAATGAATTAGCGAAAAGTGAGCTACTATTAAAATAGTAAGAATTTTACTAATTCTTAGTAGAAAACTACTAAGATTTAGTAGAAAACTACTAATCTTGTAGTAGAAACTACTAATTTTGTAGTAGAAAACTACTAATTAAATTAGTAAAAAAATCTACTTTTTTAAAAAGTAAAGTTTCACTATTTCAATTAGTAGTTTTCTACTAAGAATTAGTAGTTTTCTACTATATGAATTAGAGAAAAATGAGCCATGAATTTGACAAATTCATAGTAGAAAACTACTAATTCATAGTAGAAAACTACTAATTCAGATTTAGAGAGTTAGTAATTATTTTCAACAATTATTTATATAATTTTCTTATTTTATCAATTTTCAATTATTTTTTAAATTAAATATTTATAGTTTGATTTTTTAAATTATTTTTTTCAATTGTGTATTAATCTAGCCATTTTTCGAATTTTTTTTTCAATTTTCAATTATTTTTTTCATTTTCCAGAAATTATCTTCAATTTTGCTATCATTCTTGTTAATTTTCAATTATTTTTTTTCATTTATAATTATTTTCTTTAATTTTTAGTTATTTCTTGCAATATTTAACTTTTTTATTTATTCTCTTACAATTTTAGAATTATTTTTCAACGTTTTCAATTATTTTTTTAGTTGTGCATTATTCTAGTTATTTTTTGATTTTTTTTCAATTGTCAGTTATTTTCTTTAATATTTTAAAATCCTCACCTTTCGCCATTTATTTTTCTCCATTATCAATAAGATTCGTTAATTTAAAATTTTTATTTTCTTCAATTCTCAATTTTTGCTTTAAATTTCAATTACATTTTTCAGTTTTCAATTGTTTTCTTCTATTATCAATAACTTTCAGCTTTTTTTAAATACTTTTTTCAATTTTTAATTATATTCTTTAAATTTGAATTTAAATTTTGAATTTTGAATTATTTTATTCCATTTTAATTGTTTTTGTCGTTTTTTAATCCATTCGTTCAATGCGCAATTATATGCAACAATTATTCCTATTATTTTCTTCATTTTTCAATTTTTAATTATTTTATTTAAATTTAAAGTTTTTGTTATATTTTATCAATTTTTTTGAAGTAGTCCAATTATCTACTCATTTTGTAGATATTTTCTTCAATTTTTTAATTATTTTCATTTTTCAATTATTTCTTTTAATTATTAACTATCTTTCGCAATTTGAAATTATTCCCTACAATTTTTTTAATTTGCAATTAGTCTCTTAAAGTTTTATAATGATTCTTTGAGTTTTTCAATTATTTTGTTGTTGTTGCTATTTTTCGAATTTTATTTTCAATTGTGAATTATTTTCACGTTTTGTAATTTTTCTCCATTATTATCGATTTTTTTTAATTTCAGTTTAATTTTTACATTATGAATTTAATTTTTAAGTTTTTATTATTTTCTCCAAATTTTTATTATTTTTTATAGTTTTCAATCATTTTCTTCAATTTCAATTTTTTTTTGATTTGATTTTTAATCCAGTTGTTCAATTTGCAATTGGTTTCAGCAATTATAACTATAATCACTGCAAAAACAGGTGTCTTAAATTGTTCTAAAATATCTTAAAATAAGACATTTTTCGTGTCTTTGACACCAAAAGTGTATTAATTTGAGACATTTTTGGCCAAATTAAGACACCATGTTTTTGCAGCGATTTTCTAAATTTTTCAATTTTTTAGTTTAAATTGAATGTATATTGTTTTATTTTTTAGATTATTTTTAATAATTGTGTATTTATCTAGCCATTTTTCGAATTTTACTTTTAATTGTCAATTATTTCCGTCATTTTTCATATATATTCTTTTCCATTTTTTAATTATTCTTGTAATTTTCATTATTTGGATTTCCAAAAATTTATAGTTTTAAATGACGAACAGCAATGTAAAGTTTCTCATTAATGTTGCTGTTAATTATTATTTTACTATATATATGTTATAATTGCAACTTTAATTAATTGAAACTTATAAGTTTAAAAAAAATAAAGTTTGAGTTAATTGACATTTGGGATTTATATAAATAATAATGGCTTGGAATTAATTAAGTTTAATACAGTTTTTGACTTTCTTTCTATCAAAATTTTTTTAGATTAGAGTCTGATCATTTTAAATTCAATTTTTCATATTATTATTAAAGAATACAAGATTGAAATTGAAGTTTTTAGGATTTATCTATCTTCCCAGAGTTTCTTAAAAATTTGCGGATCGTTTTCCAAACTTACGGATCATTTTAAAAACTCTCTTCAATTTGAAAGTTTTTTTTCACGATTCATTAAATTCTAGCACCGGGCCCTTTTGGGTTCCGGGCCCTGAAGCACGTGCTTTATGTGCTTCAAGGTAGTTCCGCTCCTGCTTTTTAAGATTAGTTTTGTAATTTAATTTTTCATGAGAGAATTGAAATTACGCATTAAACTGGTTTTTAAATTGATTTTATAAGGTAAATAAAGGTGCTTAGATGACGAAGATGAAGATGCAACCTTAACTTGCGAAATTTGTAGGCAAAAGTAGATTGATTTTTGTACAACCCCATCTTGCCCCCACGTTTGGTGAAATAGAAAATTTGAATTTTTATACTTATTCTTAATTTGATATTTACTTAATTAACAGATGTTCCAAATAAGACTTAGTCATAGAAGACTGATTACCAAAGATTATTACTATAATAAATAATTTATTTTTGAATCGATAATGTCAGTTTTATTGAGCTTTAAACCTTAGGTACCCCATCTTGCCTGCACCTCTCCTATTTATATCGAAAAAAAACTTAATAGCGCATTGCTCAATTTTTACAATCTAAGGACCTTATTTTGATCATCACTCCTACTTTTTTACTCGTTTGCTCTCTTCTTAGTGCCACTGGTGAATTTTCACAAAAACCGAGTCGCGAACTTGATTTAATCATGCTTAATTATGAGCGGACAAGTTTAATAAATATAGGAGGTTAATTCAATTGTTCCTGTATTTTGTATAGTTTGTGTAAACATCTTTCACGACAAGCGACAGGATGAATTACTCGTTGTAGCAACCGATTAATTGTTCAGCACGGTACAGAATCACGGTAACATAGTTAATGACTCCGATTTAGCAGGATTGGAGGCGTGATTCTAAGGGTCATAGGGTAAATGAAAGGGGTGAGATTTCAAGATAGAGAAGCGTTTGCTTCAAACTGGCACGCTAGCGAGCTTTCCGCTTTCCTAGTATATACATAAAAGTACTCAACTAAAAACATTTATTACTACCTTAAAACAACGCGAACGAAAAAGTAGAAAATGAGTTATTTTAGTGCAATTCTTGATGAATTTTAACTTTTTATTTTCCAACAAAAAGTACTGTTTACATTTTATTAGTTTTAAATTGATAGAATTTTCAAATTGCAAAATTGTCAAATTATGGTACTTTCTAAAAGTAGCGAAATTTTAAATACTTTTTGCTTGGGAAAAAAATGTAATTGGATTAGATTTTATCTAGATTTAAATATTCTTGTAAGGATCATCTTTACTAAACGAGTGTGTAAAGTGGGACATTGTATTAAACGGCTTTTGAAAGACAGGGACAAAAGAACTAGGAAAGAATATAGAGAATTGTTCAATTACTTGGAGGCTGGCTCCTTCGAACGCGGGAATTCAATTTCCTGGGCCTTTCATCATTTCGAGAGAAGGATTTTTCTTCCCATTTTCTTTATATCGAAAGTATTACGACCCTTTCAAACAATATGTCATTTGTCAATTCGCCGTTTTTGATATCTTTTTATTTTTCTCAGTCCTCTAAAATCTGTGTGAACAAGAGAAGAATCTCAAATTGACGAATCAGAAAGAAGTCATAGGTATTCAGAATTTATTAACTTTGATTAAATTACAGAAAAATTTATCAAATGTTTAAAACTTTTTCAATTCAATGCAATTTAAAAGATTATTCCCATTTCATTAACGTTGCTCTTTTGGAAACAAGAGATTTTCAATCATTCAATGCACAAAATAAATACACTACACCAATTAAGCGAACGTTTTTGAAAATAAATCCTGTATATAGAATTCCACTTAGTAGTTTTTTTCATCACACGTTAAGTGGAAAATTCTAAAAGCAGGAATACTAAAAGCGAGAATCAAATGTTTAAAAATACTAAAAATAAGCGATTTGTAGATAGTTAAATATAACCTAGCATCGTTAAGTTCATTAAAAAAAAAAAAAATTCAACTCCATTTTATCCCATTTCCTTTTAAATAACTGTTATTGTATTCCATAAGAGAGCACTTGCTGTTAAATATAATTCACTTCTGTAACGCAAGTTTCAAGAACTTTTAAAACTAGGCAAAATAAACGCTTTAAAAGGCATGTTGGAGCACAGGGTTGATTGTCGCTGACTCAAACGAGACTTTTTAAAGTCTTGAAATGCGAACTTCGCTGAAATGGGATAGTGCACGAAGATCCTAATACCTGTCGTAGGAGTATCAGGATAGGAGACAGATGACTCGAAAAACGAGCCACCTTTCGGTCACTCTCACACAAACAAGAAAGAACGAAAGATGGAGAAGAAAGACCTGAGAAATAAGGATAGACGAAACTAAGGGAAAAAATAAATAAAACTTTAGGAATAGGGTAAAACAAAAAGAGCTCGTAATGAATTCGCACGTTATCACGTTACTAACATAGGGTAAAGGGTACAGTGACCGACCTCCTGACAGTCAACGACACCTGATTATTAAATACGTAATAAATATAAAATTAACGATATTAAAATATATTTCCAAG
Organism: Ganaspis brasiliensis; assembly: GCA_037103525.1. Taxonomy (NCBI): domain Eukaryota; kingdom Metazoa; phylum Arthropoda; class Insecta; order Hymenoptera; family Figitidae; genus Ganaspis; species Ganaspis brasiliensis. The sequence goes on along the minus strand of JAZKLR010000457.1, from coordinate 891,596 downwards.
TAAAATTGTATGAAATGCAATTCATAGCAACTGATAAAATTGTTGTTTTAATTAATCAGATTATATTTTCTTCAATAAATTAATTCCAAGAAAACTAACCTCAAAAACGGTGCTTTTTTTCTGTTTTTTGTTGACAAATTTTCTAAAAGTCAGCAAGTTGTTTAAAAATTACATTTGAAGAACATACAAATTGGTACAATAAGTTTAAATAATGAGGTTTAACATAACATTAATGAATAAAATATTGTTCAATGAATAGTTTTAATAATTATAAATTAAAGAGAGGGTGTCGTTCACTGTTTTCTGACAAGACATTTTCAAATTCATATTAAAAACTTTATCAGAGATTAGTAATTATTTTAAGGTCGTTAATATAAATTTGGAACATAAATTATTTATTTCGCATTGATTTTAAACAGAAATCTTTAATATTTACTTTGTAATACTAAATCAGTTAAAAATGCATGCTGAGGGTGTCGGTCACTGTACCCGTTACCCTACGTAAGAAAAGAAGAGAGTGAAAAAAAATTGTTAACAATAAAATAAAGAAAATTTTTTTTTTTTTAGATACGATTAATTATTATTCATTATCTATATTTTTCAAATTATTAACTTCTGCTTATTATTTTCTTTTCTGTTCAGTTTAGTTTTATTTTAGATTTAAGAATTTTATTTAATTGTATTTTTCTACGTTTGTAATTTTTTATTTGTGTTTTTATAAGTGTATTGCAATTTACATCTTGAGTTGTTTGTAGAGTAAATTTAAAGGATCAATAATTAAACCAGAATTTATTTCTTGTTGTGAATGCGAGGTCCGACTCTGGATATACACAAACAAGAAATGAAGCGACGAGCGTCGGTTTTTGCGAATGTTCGGTCTATCGCGACACTAGCGCCGTGAAAGTTTTTGGCATTATCTAATTACCGACCGTGGATAATCGATTACCGATCGTCGATTCACTTCTTGCCTACCATTTATCTTTTATCTAATTTACCTTTAGTAAATTTTGATATTTTTTATGAAAAACACTTCTGGAACTAGTTTGTATGATTTATTCATTTTATTAAATTATTATTCAAATTATTTTATACTGAAGCTCTTCGCATTAAATCTCACCACGAAACTTATCAAACTAAACATTGGGTTCATAGACAAATACAAAAAGAGTTACACCTGTTTTTTGTTTACAATTTCCAATTGTTTAAACATAATTGTTACAGAAGTTTGGATTAAAAATTCCATGATTTTTACAGATTTTCCAGAAAAAATTTTGCGAAAATTCCAGGACAATTTTCAAACAAAATACGTTGTTTTCGTATAAATCTGAAAATTCTTTAATAATCGCAAATTAATTATTAATTTCAGTTAATACAATTAACTTATTGAATAGTGGCATAAATAAATGAACTGGTGTAAAAATTAAAAGTTTATAGACAATAATATTGGAAAATTAAGAAAAATATTAGAAGTTACGAAAAAAAAAAAGTAATTGAAACTTGAAAACAGGAATTAAAATTTTTTTAAAATACCTGAAATATGGAAAAAAAATTAATGAAAAATAAGAAACAAAATTTAAAAATGGAGTAAACAGTAAACATTTTAATACATTAATTGAAAAATTGTATACAAGAATAGAAAAATTGAAAAAATAAATTCGAAGATTGAGGAAAATATTTGAAAGTGAAGAGATGAATTAAAGTTTGAAGAAAATAACTGAAATTTCAGTCGAATAATTTGAAAATGTCAAAAAATTTTAAATATGAAAAAAGTAATTAAAGTTTGTAGCTAATAATTGAAATTAGTAGAAAATAATTGAAAAACGAGTCAAAAGTCTGCTGTAAAAATAAAAAATATGTAGACAATAATTCAAAAATTAAACAAGATATTAAAAGATTAAGGAAAATAATTGAAAGTTCAAGAAATTAATTGGAGTTTGAATAAAATAATTAAAATTTGAAGAGAATAATTCAAAAATATAAAGAAATTTAAGTATTTATTTATTTCATAAATAATAATAATAATAACAATAATAACATTAATAATATAATAATAATAATAATATGAATAAATTAATTAAATTTCGAAGAAAATAATTTAAAAATGTCAAAAATAACTAAAATTTGAAAAAATATTTGAACCTAGTGAAAAAAAAGAAAATGTTGAGTATAATAATTGAGATATTGTCGAAATAATTTAAATGTGAAAAAACTAATTGAATAATGACACAAATAACTGAAAGCTGGAGTAAAACTTAAAAATTTAAATACGATAGTTGAAAAATTAAAAAAAATATTTGAAGTTTGAGAAAAATAATTGAAAGTTGAAGAAAATAATTAAAGTTTGAAGAAAATAATTGGAATTTAAAGAGAATAATTAAAAAATGTTAAAAAAATTTAATTATGTAGAAAGTAATTCAAGTTTCAGAATCACAATCGAAATTTGTAGAAAATAATTGAAAAAGGTATAAAAAGTTTATAAATTCATGGCAATAATAAAACGAATGACGAAAATGATAGAAATTTAAAGAAAATAATTTAAAACTGGTGTAAGAAATTTACAAATTTATGACAATAAAAAAAGTTGAATGAAATAATTGAAATGTGTAGAAAATAATTCTAAAATGACGAAAATAATAGAATAATATTTAGAAAATAATTAAAAAATAGCAAAAATACTTAAATAAGGACAAAAGTAATTAAAGTTTAAAGAAAATAATTTAAAAATGACAAAAATAAATTGAAACTTGTGTAGAAAATTTAAATATTTATGACAATAATTTAATTATTGCCATGAAAAATACAAATTTGCAATAATTAGTTTGAACAGTTTTTTGGAAACAAAGAATAGGAGAAATTTTTTTTTATTTGCCTACAAACCTGTAACAATACTATTTATAATTTTACATAAATTTATTTAATTATTCAAATTTTAAAGTAACATTCAAATAAATATTAAAAGTTACACATATGTTTATAAAAATTGAAAAAAAAGAATATTTAACATTTAATAAAACTAATAGGAAATTAAACCATGAAATTTCCGTCTATAATCTTTTAATAAATATATAATATAAACATTTCAATATCAACATAAATCAGTCACGCAATCTTAATTAACAAAACAGTATAAATAAAAGAAGGGACGTACGATTCAGGCCTGAAATATTCGTTTAACAAAGATCAGAGTACTTTTATAAAGAAAAATGTCAATAATTGAGCCACACAAGCAATACGTAAAATAAATAAGACAAATATTAGAATATTTAATTGTTAACTCAAATTACAAATCAATTACACAGCCACACAAAAAAAAAGTACCCGAGTTGGGGAATAAGACTACCCATTCCTTATGTATTTTGATGCGCTGAATCCAAATCCGTCCTCAGAATTGGTCCATCAGGTCAAGTTTTGACCCTAACCTCAAAATTAATAAAATGACACTTTTTGAACATTAGAATTTGAACTCGACTTAACTTTAATACATGCCTAGAACCAATAGAAAGCTTGAATTATTACCATTAAAACGCTTTTTTAGAAATTGTTCTACGATGATTTTTAACGAAGTTATGATGTTTTATTTAGAATTATTTTTTTCCTTTGTTTTTAACATATAGAAAAAAGTCATATTTTAAGTAAAACATCATAACTTCGTTAAAAATCATCGTAGAACAATTTCTAAAAAAGCGTTTTAAAGGTAATAATTCAAGCTTTCTATTGGTCTTAGGCATGTTTTAAAGTTAAGTCAAGTTCAAATTCTAATGTTCAAAAAGTGTCATTTTATTAATTTTGAGGTTAGGGTCAAAACTTGACCTGATGGACCAATTCTGAGGACGGATTCGGATTCAGCGCATCAAAATACATAAGGAATGGGTAGTCTCATTCCCCAACTCGGGTACTTTTTTTTTTGTGTGGCTGTGTTATGAGCATATTATACACAATGAAATTGATTTATTTAAATAAAAGGACTTATCCCATAAAATGGAGATTGACTATGATGATATTTTAAAAAAACAGCCTCTATGCTTCTGTTCGTAGCAGATTTCTTGGGGATCATTAAGAATGACCTGCACCTCAGCCTTGAGACGTTAAATCATTAAATTCATCTGATTCTCCAAAATTATTCACAAAGAATTTGGCATTACAAACGAATGAAAATGATCTCAAAATAAATACCATAAAAACACCACACTATAAAAAGAATTAAAGAACTTATTTAGTAAACTACATTTTAAATATATATATATGCACTTAAAAATTCACTATAGAGAAAACTACGAACCTCTAAAACACAAGAATCGTCTTTAGAGTGTGGTGCCAATTTACTACTATATCAATTCAAAAGCTCATAACTGACTAATAGAAATTTAGCTTAACAATAAGAATCGTAGATACCCCAGATTCACAATTTCTCCCTTCCAACTCAATTAGTAATTCGTCAAGTTAAACGAAGTGTACCGCTTCGAACCCAATGTTTAGTTTTGTCTTGGTATCTAATGAGTTAAGATGAAGGAAAGGAATATTACTAATTAGTGTAATTCAAGAACACGCCATTTTTGTTTACAGACTGAAGAAACAGGACTAAGAGAGCATTAAAGAACAAAGACAGGTCTGAGAAAATAATAAAAAAAACAGGACTGAGAAAACAATAAAAAAGAACAGCACCGAGAAAATAAGCAAACAGAAGAAATAAGAGAAAACAAAGGGAAGGATCGACAAAAAAAGAAGGCTATTGAATGAAACGAAAAGAAGAAGCAAAAAGAAAGTTGATAGGGAGAGAAATCTCGTGAGGGTAAAGGGTAAAATGTTGAGGAGAAGTGGAGAATGGAGCAGGCTGCTGTAGCGTCACACTATTCCGCGCATAACTGGCTCATCAATCATCGGAGTTTAGAGTCGGACATGTAATTTCCGGGGCGTGGATTCGTTCAGCGGGGAATGTTCGCTTAGAGCCTGCTTCTCATTGGTTGTGTTGTCCTATTCGGCGTTTTGGATTGGTCGGCGCTTTTCCGTGATTTATGAGCCAGTGCGTTCGTTAATATACTCAGAGTCAGTGATCGGTGTGGACAAACCAAATCGGCATTTGGCTTACGTACATATCGAACTGAGTTATACCTTCCGCGATAGCTTCGCTTCTCGAGGAACCTCTTAAGCGATGAAATATCAGACGTCAACCACTCTCGATCCGAAGACCTTCTGGAATCTCGCCCAGAACGAGTTCGAAGCTCCGAATATAGACGACATAAATTTCTGACTATCCCGAGTATAGGGAAAGTACCGCTGCAAACTACGACTTCAGTTTGGATCAGATGTTACGTCGTTACTTGCAACAAGAAAACAAATCGTAAATCAAATCTGCTATTCATTTGCATACTTCTTCCACAAATTCTAAATTGTTTCCCAATTCTATCCCTGTAAAATATGCTACAAACAGTTACATATTATATTTAACTTTATGATTCTTATTTTAAAGAGTAGACGAAATTCTTCATATTTTTAACTCACATTACCAAGTCTTACAATTTACGTTTAAAACGAAACAAAACAATAAACTTAATTTTCTTGACATATTATTTATTAAAGAGAATGCCAAATTAGTTATAAATTGGTACATGAAACCTACTTTTTCAAAAAGTAGGTCAAACAATTTCTTGCAGAGTCTTAAATTTTTACTCAAAACTCCCTTCCTTTCAAAAAATTGCCATGACTTATAATTTGGTTGATAGCGCCATTAAATTATCAGATGAAAAATTCCACAAAGATAACATTGCAATAGTCAAAAATAATTTATTAAATAATGATTACCCTGTGCATTTTATCAACAAATTTGTCCAAAAAAGAATTTCAATAATAAAATCACAATTAGATAACAACAGAAAATACAATAATTATTAGTATTCCAATAATTTAGGAACATATGGTTCCTAAACTTATCTCATCATATATAGAAGATTTTCATAAATCTTTTTTCTAAAAAAAATATGGTATTTGCTCTATTTCAACAGTCAATTCTGACTTAAATAACATAATTAAGAAAGGAAAAGACAAAACAGAGAAGAAAGATACAACCAATACCGTTTATAAAATTGACTGCAAAAACTGCCCAGTAAATTATATTGGAAAAACAAAGATTCAATAGTTAACCTTGTCCCTTCGAAATTATTATTATGTAGGTTGTCTGTTGGTTATGGTATCGTTGACTTTCTTGAATTTTTTCAAATATAAACATTTAAGGGCATGTGATGATAATGCTAAATTTGTCCGTAAACTTTCTCTTAAAGTACTCAATGTTTTGACACCAAACTTTGTAGAATTACTCAAAATACCATTAGAATGGTTTCTCTGACCCAAATTTATTTCATTTTTATCTTTAAACTAATTTTTTTTCCAATTTTACAATTTTTGGAAAATTTTGAAAAAAAAGTAAATTTGAAAAATATTTAGTTTAAAGACAAAAATGAAACAAAATTGGGTCAGAGAGACCATTCAAATGGTGTTTTGAGTAATTCTACAAAGTTTGGTGTCAAAACATTGAGTACTTTAAGAGAAAGTTTACGGACAAATTTAGCATTATCATCACATGCCCTTAAATCTTATTTTATTTATTTGACTCTGTTATAACATTCATCTTCGGGAGTACAATATAACAAGTTGCCAGAAAAAATTTGTGTCAAAATGATACAGGCCCGGACATTGTCTGTCAAAACATTGAAAAAAGTGTTTCTTTTAACTTTCCTTAACATTACTTGACTCGGAGAAATCGATAAATTATTTCTTACACCATTCGATTTTTTTTATCTTGTGTTTGACTTAGTTTTTGGTTCTGCCAGAATCAGAAGATAAATCAAAAGCAAGATGGGTTTTGGGATTTATATTCTGCTTTTCTTATTATTGCCGCGGAGCTGTAAACCAAGTTCGTTTCTGGGTCAATAGAGTGGAAAAGTTTCCGGTTTGTTAGCAGACGCGAAATAGGCTCTACCTGGGCATCCTAGTTTTTAAAATTATAAAGGCCTCTACCAACTGCAATATATGGTTCTAGTTTTCGAAATTGCTTTTTCAAATTTAATTGCACTCCGAAAAAAATTTGTACAGCTCATTCTTTATTTATGTCGAATTTGCCTGTTGTGTTATTAAAAAATTAATTTGCAAATTCAGTTGAAAGCAATTTCAGTGAATAAATGCACGAATTACGATTGAATTTAATCACTTTGCTCTAAATAGTTCAATAAAATTCTTATGAATTTCGTGGCAATTTTTTAACTGGTTCGATAAACGCAGCTTTCCATTAGTGTGCAGTTCATTAAAATAATTCAATAACAATCATTATGATGGTATAAACACTGAATTCGAGAAGTACGTGGTTTCGTAAAGTTTATATATCTCACGTTCATAAACAGGAGCAGTTGTGCACTTTGCAAAGTAATTTTCAGAGTGCTGTAACTACGAAATGCACCAGTGAAAGTAATAATCAAAAACACGTTATCTGATTTATTAAGATGCTTTTCCACACGTTCAAAGTGCGAAGCATTAACCTCGAAAAGAACTTGTACAGGGAAGCCAAAGTCTTAACTATTTCAGTGTTTTTCTAAGCACCTTGCTCGTTCATCCTCACATTTCCAGGCGATCGTTTCCTCTAGTATTTTATCGCAGTTGCTTGAACGAGAGAAGCAAGCATAGGGCCTTCTTCATGGTCGAATCATTTACTAGCGAATTTATTGGAGATCCACCGACCAAGTTGCGGTGGAAGGCTGCAATGTCGAAGAGGACGCATTGTTCGCTTCCTGTTTTGAATATCGAATTTACGATCCAACTTGGTAAAGCGCACGAGGAATCTCTCTTCTTCTCACCCTCGGCCCTAAAACTTTACTTCCACACCGTATCCGAAAGACGAGCTTTTCCCTTAAGCGTTTCCGAGTTGTAGAAGTATATATGTATTACTGTTGAATCCTATCGAACTCTACGGTATCTCGTTCTCGAGGTCGTGAGAATTCGATCGATCCGTTTTCGAGGATTTACCCTCTGTTCCCTTTTCGTCTTGAAGAACACTTGACAAGTAGCATGACCTCCCAAAGTCTAAAGGAAATCGAGATACTCCAATACAAGATCGTTGATCTTGTTCACTTCAAGTGAAGTACTATGGATAGAACTTCAACGTCAGAGTGCTTCTAGGGTTCATAAGATGTTGCCTTTTGTGTTCTATTCGTAACATTAAGCATACAAAAAAATAAGTTTTCCTTTTCTACTTACAACTTCAAAGAACTTTTGGGTACTATGTTATGCCACGAAAATTTGTGACCCTAAGGTTGTTCGACTATGTTAGTAGATCAAACTAAGACTAGGAAGCTGGAAGAGAAAACATCGTGTGGATTTTAATATTCTTATATTATAATGATGTAAACATTACGTACTCCTACTTACAATTATACCCACTTGTACTAATCTTGCAATAACTTTTTTTTACGAAATTCAAAAAACACGATCACCTTTCCTTTTAGAATTTTATATATACTGTGACGCATTCTTTCAGATTATGTTTAATGTTTACTTTTTAATTAATTAAATTTTTACTATTTAACAAAAATGAATAAACAATATAAAAATAAATATACCGCGTTAAGTTATTTTAATGATAAATAACTTAACAAAAGCAATAATATAATAAAAAACTAAATCATTAATCAAAAGTCTATTTATTTATTTAACACTAAGACATGACTAACTAGTATATCCGAAAAGTGGGAAGTAAGGAACAAAAGTGTTGATTTTTAAACCAAGATATAATAAATTTATAATTTTACTTTATCAACAGATTACAAGAATATAAAAATGGTCTGCAGCATGGCACGGCCATTTATAAGAGACGCGCACTGAACACTGACTCTAAATTTAATGTTTATTCGGAGATCGACTCCATCAAAAATAAAAAAATATTAATTATTATTGGAGCTCTCCTGAGATGGCTTACGCTCACTAATGATTAAAAAACACGATAACCTTTCCTTTTAGGATTTTATATATACTTTCAAAAATCAACTATGTCTAGGAAGCCATTCGGAATAGTTTGCTCGCAAATAAAACCTGCTATGTACCAAATGAGTTACAAGAGAAACAATAGAGGAAGAGGAGAAGAACGAAGCGATGTGATCAGTCCTACTCCTCTGTCCGATCTGCCGTCTGGGCTGCGTAGCACATCTATTTATACCTGACGCCGAGACTGCGTAGAATTAAGCGCGCGCTGATTGGCGAAGCGCACTTTGGGGAAGAGTACAGTGACTCTCGAAAAAACCTTCGTGTCCTATAAATTCCCATTACTTATTTCTTAATTTCTTTGCACACAAATTTTCAAGTTTTTAAATTTGTTGCTTCTTAAATTCTTAATTCTAAAAATTATTTTTGTAAATTTGTTAAACTCAATTAACTCTTATTATTGAGATTTAAATAAGGGAATTAAAAGAAAGATAAAAGAGATTGAAATTTTTTAAAGACTTGAAAAGTAAAATGAGGGCAATTAATTATTTTTGTAATATTCACAGGAAGAGAAAATAATAGTAGGGGAGGGTGGTCCCAAAACGACCCCCTAAAAGGCAAAAGCCAAAAAGGTGCCAAAAACTTGTTTGATTGCTGAGGTCAAATTTTTTTTCAGTAAAGGAATCATTTTTCTATGTTTCCACTGGTTGCCGAGGCTCTGGATCTTATTAAGTGGGAGATACAGAGAGAAAATTGAAAACTGACGTTTTCGACAGTCTCAAAAAGGGTGGTATGAAACCGACCCCCTATTTTTATTGCAGGAAATAGCGAAAACAAACAAAAGTTTGAACTTGTATTGTAATTTGAATTAAAAACAGCAAAATAGAATAATCTTAAATTACTTTAACTTCATTTAAATACATTTTTTAAGGCCTTTTTCAGAGTAAGAGTAAAAGAATTATCATTACAATAAAAAATGAATGTTTTTAGTTTGATCTTAATTACATGCTTTATTATCTTAGCTTCATAATTGGTATTTTATTAAAATACATTTGTAGGTATTATTTGGTAATAACAAATAATTTAGTTACTATTACAATGCAAGAAAATGGGGGGAGGTCGGTTTCGGACCACCTTCACTATTTTCACATAATGTCTTGCCGATCATTCATGTCAATGAAAGCGTTTGAATTTGAATATTGTGAATTAAAGTTGAGGCCTTAAGCAACCAAAAAAACTTATACTTAAAGTTTTCTGAACTCAATTCAACACTTTTAACTTAAGTTCAATAAAGGTCAAAAACAAAAAATATTATTGCAAAAAACTAATTTTACGTAAAATTCCGAGATACAATATTACCAAGAGATTATTATCTATGGTCAAAATATCAGAGTTATGAAAGTGTTCTTTTGATGGTATTCACGATTTGTCTAGTAACACGATCTCTGAGAAACAGAGGGGGGTCAATATGGTACGAGGGGTCGGTATGGTACCACCCTCCCCTAGCTTTTTGTTAATAAAATAGTAGCAAAAATCGTCAAAAAATTGCTCTCTAGACGTTTCTGTAACTCTATTACACTGAGAGAAAAAAAAGGTTACTACAACGGAGGACACAAGTAGGAATTGCCTGAGTGACTCCGGTAGTAGAACTCGAGTTAACGCAACTTGGGACTCCGGTAAATACTGCTTGGGTCTCCAATTACGTCGACTTGAGACCCAAGCAGTATTTACCGGAGTCCCAAGTTGCGTTAACTTGAGTTCTACTACCCGAGTCACTCAGACAATTCCTACTTGTGTCCTCCGTTGTAGTAACCTTTTTTTTCTCTCAGTGTATATCGAATTGATATTAAAATTCCTGACTAAATATGTCTATCACATATTTTTTCGTTTTTTCCTTCTGACGTAAAAATTGTTAATTAAATATGAATATTCGAATATATGACAAATTAAACTAATTTATCAGTAATTACATGTTGAAACGATTCAATGAGTAATTTTTAAATCTTTCATTAAAATAACACCTTCTGGTTTCTACCATTAATTATTGAAGCAAATAAATTGTTTTGCGAATAATAAAATACGTTTACTGCAGTAATTAGTTCACACAATTTTTTAATTAAATGAAAGGTGTTACGATGTTAATCAAATTCTAATTGATAATAATTAATTTTTATTTGATTAATAATTGAAAATAAGGTCGGAAGTCAATAAACAATATATTGTTTAAAATATCTTTAGAAATATTATTTTTATTTAAATTTGCAGTCAAGCGATCTTATTCTGAATATAGCTCTAAATTTTCAAAAATTCTAGTTCTCCAAGAGTGGATTCTCTTGAAATACACTTTTGTCATTTTATCCTAAATGATAAGCTTTAAATTTTCCATTTCTTCGCACATGTGAATCTCGAAACGTAGAATGCGGTAACAAACGAAGAATATTCGATTTTCGGATCACGTAGGCACCATCGAAGAAGTAACTTGATGCAGCCGTACGACAAGGTTCGTGTTTCGCGAGCACTGGAGTGTAAAAACATTTATTTTTTAAAGCTTTTTGTGTCGTTCCACGTCATATATACATTTATTCTTTCAGCATGAAGGCGAGGGAGGAACTGTATATATAAGAAAAAAAGATCGACAATGATCGTACGACTGGGAATGCCACCGATATAAAAAGGAAGAGAAAGACTTTCTTGGAGGAAATAAAAAATAATAAAAAAAGAGACTAAAGTGCCAAGACTGCAAAGAAAAGAAAACCCTGATAAAGAAAGAGGCTAATACAAACACAAAAATAAAGAAGTCGTGTTATAATGCAAACAAAAAAGAGGGCCACAACGTAAAAGCAAAGAATTGACTATCAACAAACGATATAAAGTGACAATGTGAAGGAAAAAAATATTTTACAGAATTCCTTCAGTAAATCAAATTTTCATCTCAATCATCAATATCCGCTGATTATATATTAAATTTTGTATTATACGCTATTCAAGCAAACAAATAAAAAGTCTAAAGTCAAATTAGGTAACAGGTAATGAAATTGAATTTGTCCGGTCAACTATAAAATTTCTAGTATCCCGTTGTGAAGCTGTTGAACTGTTATAGTGGCATGTGTATATCCTATTTAAACGATCGTAGATTGCATAATTAATTAAAGAGATACTTCTGCATGGCAAACACATTCGTTTTGGTGTTGAAAGTACATACACATCGTGCTTTGACATACGGTACTTTGCGACACCTGTTTCGTTCTCACTGGGAGAGTAACGAGGGGTTGAAGGAATGAGAGATAGGCAAAGGGTCAGTGAGACCGTAAAACGGACAGATGAGGGTGAGAAATAGGCAGGAGAGGTGAAAAGGAATGGAGGGGAGAGAGGGAGAAAAACAAGTAAAACACGCCCTCGACGAAGCACTCATTTTTTGTTTTTGTTTCCTCGTACAGCAATTACGTGCGAACGTTTACCTTCCTTGTAAAATAGGCTCGTGTCTCCACTGAAATACCACATAAGCGAGCTTTCAAAACGCTCTGCATACTTCAACCTGTCGGCATACCGCACAGTAGTATGCCTTACTCCTCGCAGGAACAACTATTTTCATAAAACACATCGTAAAGATAAAATACTTCTTCCTTATTGCGCACAAGCTTTTACTGTTTTTATCTATTCATGTTTGCAAAACTACCGAATAAAAATACAGGATGATTAATCAATACTTGGACTGAATAATGTAAACTGGAAAAAATATTTTGAGAAACCTCTGTTTTTTAACATTTTTTACTAGTTTTCAAAATCAATCATCGGGACCGCGAGGATAAATACTTTTTTTTATAATATACGCAACCATACGTCGTATGTTTTGTAAAGGTTGTTTTATAAGCGAACCTGGAAAAATTTCTGCAAAGTGACCCAGTCGAAAGAACGGAATATTGAAACCGAAATCAATTAAATTAGTTTAAAAAGTTTGTTAAGCGTTCTCTATGGAATAATGGAAAATTTTCTACAAGGTGCATCAGTGACAGAAAACTACAAGACGAATTTGGTTTATTTTCATCTATTAGCTGAGGTATGTATATTTTCCAATAGCTGTTTTAATTAGAAAACCTGGAAATTTTTCTGAAAAATGGAACAGTAAATAAACAGAATATCAAAACCGAAATCGATCAAATTAATTTAAAAAGATTGTTCAGCGTTCTCTATGGAATAATGGAAAATTTTCTACAAGGTGCATTAGTGACAGAAAACAAGACGAATTTGGTTTATTTTAGGGTTCTGTACCGTTCAATCGGAATCCTATTAAAATCACTATGTGTGTACTTCTTCGAACCTCCACTAACTTTTAAAATATTTGAGGTAGAAACTTAAAATTTGGTACACATATGTTATTTCACGTGCGATTTACGAAAATCATAAGGAAAACGTGATTGAAGCTAATTAAGTGTCGTGTACAATTTACGTAAAGGTAATTTTAAACATATTAAATCCACCCTCTCCCATGTAAGATTCATTAAGATTTTCTTCAACTCCCCCCCATCTCTTCTTTATTTTTTATTTTATTTATTTATTTATATCTTTTTTATTTATAGTACATTTCAGGCGACATATTCATTCAACATTTTTTTTTAATCATTTTTCTCTGATTCTATATGAAAATTAAGAAAAAATGCATTATTTTATTTTTTTATTGAATAAAAATTACAGAAGTTCTAAATTTTTAAAATTTTACTTTTGTTGCAAATACTTTATTTTTTACTACAGGTCTATGAAACTTAGGAATTTTATTTAATAATAACGGAGAAAAACGAATGTCTGAAGTACTCTGCTTCTAAAAACGTTAAATTTAAAAAATTCATAACTTCTCTAATTTTCATTTATTTTATATTTAATAAATTCAGTCATTAATTATTTTGACACCAAAATTTCAATGAAGACTTTTTTATTGTCAAACATAGGCAAATGTTATTTTATACAACTCAACGCCCCCCGTTGATAACATGTTCATTACAAAGCCAGTCCAATAAAATGTTATTTTAAAAAACAGTGGAAACTCATTTTTATTAATAATATTTTAAATATGATTTATTTTCAATTGTTTGTTTAATCAAATGTCTATTGAAGTTACGTGTCATAAAATGTTAATTGGACCGAACGTTCAATTTACTTGTTTATTTAATCAAATATGCAATAACATTCTATTTCCAACTTCAAAGTTATAGTATAATGTTAAAGTAAGGTTATATAGAATATTATATAGAATGTTATTGCATATTTAATTAAATAAACAAGCATATTGAACGTTCGGACCAATTAACATTTTATGACACGCAGGTTCAATAGACATTTGATTAAACAAACATTTAAATAGAAATCGTATTCAAAATATTATTATTAAAAATGAGTTCCCACTGTTTTTTAAAATAACATTTTATTGGACTGGCTTTGTTATAAAAATGTTATCAACGGGGGGCGTCGAACTGTTAAAATTAAAGGATTTTTAGGTTCTAATAATTTTTTGATTTTTACGAATTAATTAAAGTGTTTACTATTTATTTAATTTATTCATTTAATTGATTAATGTTAAAATCTTTAATTTTAGCTGTTATACAAAATACCATCTACTAATTTTTTTTTCATTTACCATCTACTAATGTTTGTACAAAAGAACAACTTTCAAATTAAGTTTTGTGTCAAAAGGATACTTGCCCGATAAATTTTACTATATATTTTTTATTGGTAGAACTGGCCTTAAATTTTATAAATTTTAAAATACTCCCTCCTCGTAAGGAGGGAGTAAAGAATTAATTAATTAAAAATTAATTTTAATACTAAATTATTACACACCAGTCTGGAATTAATTCCAGGCTATTGTTTAGCCTAAATGTAAACTTGGCAATCAATTGATTAGATAATATTATTATTTAAACTTCCGGTTTTTACCTGCCAACTTGTCTGACAGAACAAATGTTTTTTTGTGCGATAAACATTAAAGGTTTGCATTTTTATTTTACACGCACAAATACTGCTTGACTTCGATGTGGAGTTTTCCACATCATAATGAATCGTCGAGGAGGTAGTCCTGGTAGATGTATTGTCCTGGCACATGGGTCCAGATGTGAGTCCCGTCCTCTAAAGAGTGCCAGGACCAGAAGATGATCCACTACCCCTGATTTACGTTCCTCGGTCGATTGCCGCTCGATTTTAAAATGTGCTTCGTGAAAGCGGCACCGCGGCGCATGTAACGCTGCTCATCAACTTGACGACGAGGCGTTCTCGCTGTGGTGTCATTCAGAACTGGTGTGTTCGAACGTTTGGTCATGATTGTTATAGTGTAAAACTTTTTTTTGTAAAGATGTAGTTAATACTACTGACGGGGCTCCGTTCGTGGCCATTATGCCTGCCCAGGTGAGCTATATTAACAATATATTTGTTTTTCTGTGATGGAGTCGATCTCCAATAATGGACATTAAATTTAGAGTCAGTGTTCAGTGCTCGTATTTTTGTAAATGGCCGTGCCATACGGACGGCTATTTTTGATTTCTTGTAACCTTTTGAAATGGTTTCCATTTAATAAATTTTGTTACCTTGTGGTTTAATGTAAATTCTTAGTTTTTTGCTGCTCCTTACTCCCCACTCTACGGCAATTTGGTTAGTCGTGGCTTGTTAGTTTTAATTTAATTTTAATAAATAGAGTAATTTGATTTAATTCATTAGTCTATTGTTTTTGTTTATTTGTTTAGTTATTTTTCGTTAAAATAACTTGGCGCTCGGGTTTTGTTTTTGTATTGTTTATGTGTTTTTATTAAATATTATAATTTAAAACATCAAACATAAGCTGGAAGAATGCGTCACAGTAGATTACACCAAAAACATAGAGAATTTAATTGGAGGCAGTTGTCCTATCGCTATTGTGGAAAAACTTTGTTTTAAAAAAAAACTTGTCCCCTCCCCTCTGGCGCCCACAGTTTTTAACATAGGGTGCTGATATTTGATGCACATATGTACTTTTATGTGAATATTGCATCAAAAATATAGATGATATGTTTGGAGTTTATAACGTTGTCAAGGAAATAAACAGATTTTTAGCCAAAAATGCAAAAAAACCTGTAGATTGCACGAAAAATATAGATAAAGCAGTAGGCACTGCGTTGTCAAGCAAAAAAAATATTTAAAAAAAAAATAAGAAAAATTTCTGCTAAGTTATCCAGTAGCAAAACACGGTATACTAAAACCGAAATAGAAAAAATTATTTTTAATTCTTGTTACTAGAAAATAAAATCTGATTAAGTAATCTTGTACATTAATCCAAAAACTCAATCCAACATTGTTTTAAAATTTTTAAAAAAATGTTGACTACATCCAGTGCTGTTTTAAATTAAGCCTACAATTTTGAATGATTCGGGCGTTAATGTAACTTTGTCGATTTTATAATGATTTTCGTGTAAGCACTCGTGATTAAAATCAACGTTACAACCGACATAAACAATTTTTTTTTAAAACTGTGCAGTTAGAGTTTACAACTCGAAAACTAGAGTGCGAAACTGCAGCAATAAATGTGATTCGCTACAGCTATTCTCATCTGCAGTGCAGATATCGGGTTATTTCTGCTGTGAAATTCGACAATAAACTTATCGTCTGATAAAGAAGATGATGAATGCATTCTTTACTTAAGGGTGTTAAGCACGAATACAAATTCAGACATAGATTCGTATCTAAAGTATGACAAATGAAACTTAAAATGACTTCGATGCTGTGATATTGTACTTGAAACAAATTGAGCTCATAAATTACCCTCATTTACTTTTTTTCATTCCTAGGAAGTCAGTTTATTTAATACCCTTAATTTTAAATCACCGAATATAAATTTTAGACTCGTCACTATTTCTCCTGAAAATATTTTATAACCAGAAATATATTGTTTTACTTTCATTAGTTTTTTTTATAATAATAAAACTATGAAATAAAACGATATAAATGAAATGCTTCAAATTAAAAGAATCTATTCACAATGAAAATTACTTTTGTTGTGGAATGCAATCAGGTATTGTATCGAAAAAATGCAATATATGGATATTAGCTGGCGGAATCTATTGTCTTTAATGAAAAGTATATGAATTGTGAAAATTCGCACTCACACATTACCGTAGGCAGTCGGTGCTGATTTTGAAATGTGCTTTTCTCGGCAAACGAACAACGCAAACAATGTCGAGACGACGTGACAATTCGACTAGCGAGAAACAAAATTGAAGCAAGTTACCTGAATTCAATAGTGGAAAATTTGCTAGAAAAATATACGCTTCTTGGAAATTGTGTATAGAATCATTTAAAATTGCTTCATTCTACAAATTTATGATTCACTTATTTAGATAAAGAAGTTAAATAGACACAGTTCTTGTAATTTAAAATTATCCAAAAATTAAATTACATTTTTAAACATTTTTAACTTTTCAGAACTATTATTATTGTTTCAGTAAGTTTATAAAGAATAATCAAACTAGCTAACTCTTAAATTGACTTTTCTTTGCACAAATTGGTATTTGTTGTATGCTATCGATTATTGGACTGATTTTAATGAAATGCAGTGTATTTTTTAATTGATGTTATTTTTTCTACAAACAAATGAGAACAGTGATTTACAAAATTGGTGAAACTCTGGCTGCCGCAGAAAATGCAACAGAACGTAACTAGTTAACAGATTCAATTAAACTGCTCTAGGGAAGCAATTCTAACAATACTCGACACTGCAACCTGAGGGCAAAGTCATATTTTACTTTTTTCTATCACTTTATTGTATTGAAAAATGTACAAAGAATATTGTCAAAACCTAATAGTAGCAAATATAATTATTTTCAAATCTGACACTTTAAAGATTAAGGTGGATTTTGAAAAAGAAATGATTAGAGATGTTCATTTTCACCAAATACTAACGTTTTGTTTATAAATAAAATTTCTGCTTGAATAATTTGTAAACAAATTAGAATTGTAAAAACAATTTCTATCTTAAGTTTTGAAAAAGTTTGATGTCGAAATTTTGCGTATTTCTTAAGATATATGTAAAAAACAATTATTTTTTAGATTTTTTATGGTTTTTACCATGAAAATGGCCTAGTCGGTAATTTTCATTATGATATTCGTAATTAGCGCACAAAAATACGTAATTATACGTAGTTTAAAAAAAATCGGAGGTTGGCGCTTTTTGGAACTTTATCCAAAAATTAATATTATTTATATCTTTATTAAAAAAAAATCGTAGAACAATTTTTAAAAACTCGTTTCAAAGGTGATAAAATTACCTTTCGAATGCATTATCTGCTAATAAAATGTGATGATCTGTTTAAAAAATATCTCATTTTAAAATTTACCAAAAAAAATGGAATATTTTTACTATTGTCAAAAAATTTTTTATGACTTAAAAATTTTAAATTTCAACAATTTAAGTTTTTAAAAAGTATATTTATAACCTGTAATGTTTCACGAATACAAATGGGTCATTTCGGAGGAAAGTTAAGGTCGATATCTCAGATATTTCTCAATTTTTGTTTATAAGCAGTTTTTTGGGATTCAAATAAATATTTCAAGTATTAATTTAAAAATTGTTATAATTATTCAAGATATTTGCATTGCAAATTTGTTGGTACTTTTTTTGCAATGTGTTATATCTTCGTTAATTTTCAAAATTACGAAAAAAAGTCAAGAATCCTTTTTTGAGTAAAAAATACTGAATTTTAATAAAAAAAATTGAAAATCAAAAAATATTAATTTTTTCAATTATTTATTTAAAAATTAATGTTTATTTATTTTTTTAAACAAAGGCGCAATCTCTTTTTTCACTAAAAAATTTTTTTTCATAAACTTTGGGATGTCTTTTATAAACATGCCAATTTTCAAGATGGCATCTGTTTTTGTTTTCAAATAATAAATCTTCAAAAATTTAGACTTCTTAGTTGTCGCGTCAGAAAAAATTTAACTATGTTCAGCGCAGCGCGGTATGTATGCGTGGCACGCATTCGACATTAACAAATTTTGTTTAACAAAAAGAAATATAATTTTTTAAAAGTAGAATTTCACTACATTATGTGTAATATTGAATGTTTTAGTTTGTAATTTATATACTTCCTGAATTAAACACAGCAGTTAATTTTACTGAAACTTTTTATTTCTGAAGTGTAATTCCTCGAAATGTATAAATTACTTTGTTAATAATTATGTTGAAAGTTTTAATAACTAAAAAAATTCAAATTCACCGCCTTGAATCATGCCATAAATCAGTAATTAAGTGTCGATTAAAAATGAATATTTGCTAGTTGTGTATGTATATGTGATAAAGTGCACTTTAATAAAAATGTTACGAATCCTAATCATCATTAATGTGTGGGATTTATTTCAATGTATTTTTGTAAACACATTTGTATGTCATTAAAAACCATTAAATCCGCCATATGCAAATATGGAAAAAACTTTTTCAACTTTACTTTGTTTTAAACTTTCATTCAGTGCACATTAGCATAATTTTTCCTTTTACTAAAGAAAAATTGTAAATTGTTTTAAAAATGTTTAATTTTTAGTTTTTGAATGATCCATATTTTATTTACTATTTACAAAATGTTAAAATTCATTTCCTATTATGATATTAAGTAAATTGATCAATATTTGTTGTTTCTACTTTATAATACTTCATAGATAAATTGCTTTCTTTGTTTTATTACAATATTATTTTTTTATTTATTTGTTTTGCACAGAGAGGTAATTGAGCTGCGTGTAAATGTCTTATTAAGTTAATTTCATTTTATTTAATAAGTAATTTAGTGGCAGGGGCTCTCTTCACTTAAAAAAAATATAATTACAAACAAAAACATTCAATATTACACATATGTAGTAATATTCTACTTTTAGAAAATTGTATTTCTTTTTGTTAAACAAAATTTGTTAATGTCGAATGCGTGCCACGCATACATACCGCGCTGCGCTAAACATAGTTAAATTTTTTCTGACGCGACAACTAAGAAGTCTAAATTTTGAAGATTTATTATTTGAAAACAAAAACAGATGCCATTTTGAAAATTGGCATGTTTATAAAAGACATCCTAAAGTTTATGAAAACAATTTTTTTAGTGAAAAAAGAGATTGCGCCTTTGTTTAAAAAAATAAATAAACATTAATTTTTAAATAAATAATTGAAAAAATTAATATTTTCTAATTTTCAATTTTTTTTATTAAAATTCAGTATCTTTACTCAAAAAAGGATTCTTGACTTTTTTTCGTAATTTTGAAAATTAACGAAGATATAACACATTGCAAAAAAAGTACCAACAAATTTGCAATGCAAATATCTTGAATAATTATAACAATTTTTAAATTAATACTTGAAATATTTATTTGTATCCCAAAAAACTGCTTATAAACAAAAATTGAGAAATATCTGAGATATCGACCTTTACTTTCCTCAGAAATGACCCAAATATCTAAAATTTATTATAAAATAATTATTTCTACAAAAGTTATAAATAATCTCTCAAACCCTTAATGATAAGAAAAAATAGATAGCATTTTTTAATTTAGATACCAAAACATGTGTTATATACATAATACATAATACATAAAAGTAATATAAGTTTATAAAAAAAAAGTATAATGTTCAAATAAACATTTAATTTTTATTCTAAACATTTCGAAACAGCAGGTAATTAACCTCCAAATTTATGAGGGTTAGTTATACGTCAACCCTTATGCTGGTAAAAATTTCTTTCGAATGTTTGGAAATTTTTCCAAATGTTTTGGGAACTTTGCTTCCCAAACGTTTTCGGAATTTTTCCCAAAAAATTTCTTACAGTGTAAATACTGTGTAACGATTTTTTTTTATTACTTTAAATTAAAACCGGAACATTAAAAAATTAGTTTCATTAAATGTATAAACATAAATTATCAACATTAAAGTTCCACAACATTTACGCCTTTTTTAGATAAACTATCAACAAATAAAGAATTGCTTTCTAAATTTAAACAAAATTTAGATTTATTAAAATTTCTCAGCCCAAATATATAACAATAAATCATTTAAATAATATAATTAGCATAAATTCGATTAATTATATTCCTGCGCAGGAAACGATACAAATTAATAAACATGAAATTAAATTACGCACACAAAGTAAATTTCGCATTAAAGAAAGTATTATAAATGTCAGAACGATTAAATTCATATAAAAACAATAATTAAATATTTAAATATGTCAATTTGCTTCGATTACCGCTACGATCTCAAATCCAAACTCGCTCTCAAATTCAGTAATGAAATTAATAAATAATAATATACAAAAGGTATAAATACTCATCCACTGAGACAATGGTGACAAAACAACTCGAACTCCATAAGATTCATTCAGCTAGGATATCTTAAAATCATCCTTTTGATTTGGGAATCCTTGAGTGTTGCTACTCATTATTTTAGCTCGTCTGTTGTCGTCAATCAGGATAAGAGTTTTTTATCTCCAATACATGAATTTAACGGCCACACTTTAAATAAATATGACGGTATTGTTAAATTTTAAATTACATTAAAATTTAATATCCAAAGGAAAAGATAAGAATTTTACCTGTCCGTGTCCTCGGCCGGCACGTGAGAGCGTAGCCGCTGAGTCGATCGTCCTCAAAGAGCGAAAATCGAATGATTAATCACTCATTCGAATTTCCTCGATGACACGATCGAACTCGGCCTATTTCTAATTGTGCCCCACTCTCTGCCCTTTACCGTGGCACACGAAACATGAACATTCAAATTGAAATATAGAAACTTTACAACACAACTAAATGAGTAGCGTCACTCAGGGAATTAGTTACAAGAAATACGAAGTATATCGCTTCAACTGTTTATAATTTTAGTTTTTACATGTCCTGTGCAGGCCTGCATAATTATCACCGAAACCTTGATGTTTTTTGTTCAATTCAAATTTCTGATTTGTAATCTTCAATGTTATTAAATAAACTTGATCAGAAGTCTACTCTTTTTATTTCAATATTATTTCCCAGACGTAGAGAAAACTATTTGAAAACCTTTAAGTACTTGGAGTTCGGTATATATAAATGCGTTCTCAAAGATAATAAAAACGAGAGAAAATGATTCGGAAGAGTGAGGCAATGACAGATGTCGAGTGGAATGCGATAAATTTTGGTGAATTCGAAGGAACAGGATGAGTGGAGAATTTGGAGAGTTGAAAGTTTCGCTTCGGTTCGCGAAATTAAAAGTCCCGCAAGCGAATTTAAGTTCGTTTCTCTGGGGAGTAGCAGGAGGTAACATGAGTAGAAGGAATAGGATAGAGGCGGCCGGGGCGTAGGGGTGGTCGGTGTCGGGACTCAGATAAGATAAGGATGAGAAATCGCGGCGTTCCTGGATGCGGTAACATTAGAGCCCCTTTCCACTGCTTCTCATGCTTTCCACGACGGCTTAGCTGCCAAGGCTAAACTCCAGCGAGGCGTTATAACCTATATTCGGCGCTTTGGCGACGATATAACGCCAGATTAACGTCCATTGCGATGTATCTTGGTCGCGAAGCACGCTTAACACCTCTAGGTCATCGATCAAATAGTCTGCCCTTTTACGAAAGACATTTTTTATAATATACACCAACACCTTATTATATTTCAAACAAATAACCGTTTCCTTTTACCGGTTAGAATTATTAATTACATTTTTCTCGAAAACTGTTAAAGTGTAAATTAATTTTATCATTATTTTAGATGTTTTGAGCAATATTTATGTAAAAAAGCATATCATATTTAGAATTCGAGTATTTTAACGAAAGACGCGGAACTATTTATAATATTTGACAAGTTGTACGTGATTTTTGTTAAGGTCTAAGTATTTTTCCTTTTGTAAAAAATCTGTAACATTTGCCTATTTTATTGCTTACAAAAAATTATCTGTTTTATTATCGCCGGATTTTCCGACCATTAGGTTTATTACCACTTTACTCAAAGACGACGCCCTTCGGCGCCTCCATTTTTAATCCTGGTCAACCTCTTGTACTTCTACCTGAGCGAAATATTGTTTATTAGCATCACTCCACTCTTAATTTTGTACTCAAAATACCCCTTGAACGACCGATTGTCAATTTTCTACATTTAGTTTCAAACAAGAGTTTCGATGATAACAACGTGATCGGATCTCTCAAAAAAGATCACTTACAAAATTATGTATCTTTTTTACACAGAATAAATGTATCATGACTTAACCAATTCTCTATTTTAATTGAGATTCTTAATATTAATTTATGGAAGGAGTGATGACGTTATTTTATTTACTGTCATCCGCAACGCAACAAGAACAATTAATTAAATAATAATAATCTTCGTAAACTCCTGAAGTTAGTTAGTATTTATATGTACATTTATCTTTTTCTGTCCACATTTTAAAGTCTGAAGTGAAGTTAGTAAGTATTAATATTTATTCATCTTTTTCTGTCCACGTTTTAAAAACTAAAGTGAAGTTAGTCCCTGTTATTTTATTTTGTTGTGCTGGTTTTTAGTTGTCATTTGTGTAAAAAAAAGTTTCGAAAAATGCTTTAAAAATTTATTATGGTTTTTAACGAAGTTTAAAATATATACACAGGCAATTAATTTCCTAAATTTTCAGTTATTATCTCGAATTTAGATTATAATCATCAATTTTCCATTACATAACGATTTTTTAATTATTTTCTTTTGCTTAAAAATAAATTCTGAAATTTTTCTTGATTTTCATCAATTTATAATTATATTCATTATTTTGGCATTTTTATTTTTTTTTAATATACCTATATTCTATGATTTTTTCAGTTATTTCTCTCAAATTTTATTGAATGTTTTCAATTTTTCATATTTAAATTATTTTCATCATAATTCAATTTTCTTTCTCAATCTTAAATTATTTTCAGCATATTTCAATTATTAGTTTCAATTCTTAATTACTTTTATTATTTTTTAATTATTTTTCTCGATTATTGTTATTTATTATTCTCATTTTCTAGAATTATTTTCTAAGATTTTTAAGTATTTTTCTGAAAATTCAAATATTTTCTTTAATTTCTAATTATTTTCATTTGTTATCATAATTTCAAATTTTTTTTATTAATTATCGTAAATTTCAATTTTTTTAGCTTTCTTCCAGATTTTTCTCCAATTTTTAGTTTTTCTCATTTTATAAAATAAATTTCTAAAATTTTAAAAGTATTTTTCTCAAATTTATATTATTTTCTTCAATTTTGAATCATTTTTCTTTGTTTTTATAATTTCCAAAAGATTTTATTAATTATCTTAAATTTCAACTATTTTTAGCATTCTTCAAGTGTTTTCTCCAATTTTTAGTTATTCTCTTTTTCTAAAATTATTTTCGAAGATTTTTAAGAATTTTTCTGAAATTTCAATTATTTTTTTCAATTTTTAATTATTTTCATTTGTTTTCATAATTTCAAAATTTGTTTAATAATTATCGTAAATTTCAATGACTTTAAGTTTATTTCTTCAATTCTTTTCTCCAATTTTTAGTTATTTTCTATTTTTTTAAATTTATTTCTCAGATCTTCATGTATTTTTTTCAAATTTCAATTATTTTTTCTTTATTTAAAAAAAATTCTGTAGTTTTTAAT
This sequence comes from Ganaspis brasiliensis, assembly GCA_037103525.1. Taxonomy (NCBI): domain Eukaryota; kingdom Metazoa; phylum Arthropoda; class Insecta; order Hymenoptera; family Figitidae; genus Ganaspis; species Ganaspis brasiliensis. The sequence continues at coordinate 867,027 of JAZKLR010000457.1, read as the reverse complement.
TATCACACTTAAATGTCATTTATTTTTTACAGCTTATCATTGTTTGTATCTTATTTTAATTATTTTCATTTGTTTTTATAATTTCAAAATTTGTTTAATAATTATCGTAAATTTCAATTACTTTAAGCTTATTTCTTTCAGTCTTTTCTCCAATTTTTTGTTATTCTCATTTTCTAAGATTTTTAAGAACTTTTCTAAAATTTAAATTGTTTTCTTCAATTTTTAATTCTTTGCCTTTGTTTTCATAATTTAAAATTTTTTTTATTAATTATCGTAAATTTCAATTACTTTTAGTTTCTTTCCTCAATTCTTTTCTCCAATTTTTAGTTATTTTCTTTTTTTTAATTGATTTCTAAGATCTTCATGTATTTTTTCAAATTTCAATTATTTTTTCTTTATTTAAAAAAACTCTGTAATTTTTTCAATTATCACACTTAAATGTCATTTGTTTTTTACAATTTATCATTGTTTGTATCATATTTTAATTATTTTCGTTAAGTTTTAAAATCATTTTTCAATTATTTTTCAAAATTTATTTCCTTCAATTTTCAATTCTTTACATTTGTTTCATAATTTCAAAAAATTTTAACTATTTATCTGACTTTTCAATTATTTTATTATTTATATTATTTTTTATATTATTTTCTTCAATTTTCAATTACTTTCGTTTTTATTCTCGTTTTTTTTCATAATTGCCAAAAAGATTTTACTTATTTCTCTTTAATTAAAACTTGTTCTGTTCAATTTATAATTATGTTTATCTTTTTTCATTTTTTCCCCTAATTTTTAATTATTTTCTTTTATTTCAATAAACTTCTCAAAGTTTTACTTTATTTAAAATATTTTATGTAATTTGTTTAATTATTTTCTCAAATTTTAATGATTTTTTTTAGTTTTAATTTATTTATCTCAATTTTTAACCTTGTTTTTTCAATTTTCAATTATTTTCTCTAATTTTTCATTATTCAATTTTGTTTTAATTTACTTTTAAGAATCTTAAGTGAGTAAGGATTCCTGAAGTGTGTCCATCATTTTCAAAAGGTATTCTGATTTTATTGAAATTTTAGATTTTGATAGTAAATATAAGGATAAACAAAACCCCATAATGTTATTAAAAAAATGTTGATATTTTAATAGTTATTAACAATCAAAGTTTTTTATCAACAATCCTATTGCTTCCGTTCTAATTAACAGAATGTCATAAAAATTGGAACTATTACTTAAAAATAGGCGCTTGTCGAAATACTAAAAGTTTTTTTTAAAAAACACTTGCAATTTGTTTAAATAATCAACACTTGTTATAAACAAATTAAAAATTAAGCCTGTTCTTAATGAGATATTGACTTCGTTCTTCTTTAATATTATTCTGTATACAATTGTTCACATTTCCCAAAAATAAAATTTTGGGGCCCACATTATAGGAATAAAATACTTTTAATTTTGTTGAAAGAAACACCGTTTAATTACTAATGTGAAGTTTTTAACAACAATATACTGTCCATATCTTTTGTTTTTTTCTTTTAATATGCTGAATCGTCAGAAACTTTTAAATTGAGAAAAGCAAAATACAAAAGTTATAATAATTTCTAAAATAAATATTATTAACAGATACAGTATACTCATACGATAATTAAAAAGTTAGGTTATTTATGAATGTTTTATAAATGTTAAAAATCTTATTTTTAAAAATTTTTATTTCATGTTTCTTTAAAAATGAATTTGATAGATTAAAATACATTCGCTAAATATTTTACTATAACTATATTTTATATTTTACTATACTATATATTACTATATATATATACTCTGTTTTTGTTTGCAATAATAAAACGTTAAATCATATTTAAATCATATTATTTAATAATAATATTTTTACAATTTTAGAACACAACAAAATGAGATTATATATTAGTTGTGTTCAACAACTGTAGAAAAGTTATTATTAAAAATTATTATTTAAATATAATTTAACATTTTATTATTGCAAACGAAAACATAGTATATGTATTACATAATATAGTAAAATATTTACAAAACATATTTTAATCTATCAAATTTATTTTTAAAGAAACATGAAATTAAAAATATTTAAAATAAGATTTCAAACATTTATAAAACATTTACAAATAACCTAACTTTTTAACTATCATATGTGTATACTGTATCTGTTCATAATATTTATTTTAGAAATTAATACAACTTTTGTATTTTGCTTCTCTCAATTTAAAAGTTTCTGTGGATTCAGCATATTTAAAGAAAAAAAACCAAAAGATATGGACAGTATATTGTTGTTGAAAACTTCACATTAGTAATTAAACGGTGTTTCTTTCAACAAAATTAAAAGTATTTTATTCCTATAATGTGGGCCCCAAAATTTTATTTTTGGGAAATGTGAACAATTGTATACAGAATAATATTAAAAAAGAACGAAGTCAATATCTCATTAAGAACAGGCTTAATTTTTAATTTGTTTATAACAAGTGTTGATTATTTAAACAAAATGCACGTGTTTTTTAAAAAAACTTTTAGTATTTCGACAAGCGCCTATTTTTAAGTAATAGTTCCAATTTTTATAACATTCTGTTAATTAGAACGGAAGCAATTGGATTGTTTATAAAAAACTTTGATTGTTAATAACTATTAAAATATCAACATTTTTTTAATAATATTATAGGGTTTTGTTTATCTTAATATTCACTATCAAAATATAAAATTTGAATAAAATCAGAATACCTTTTGAAAATGATGGACACACTTCAGGAATCGTTACTCAAGTATTTTTCTCAAATTTAAATTATTTTCTTTATGTTTAAAACATTTTCATGATTGTTTAAATTACTTTCCCCAATTTTTAATTGATTTTATTTTTTTTCAATTAATTTGCAAAATTTGTAATTATTTTGTTTAATTTTAATTATTTTTTGCAATTCTTTTTAATTCTAAAATATTATAAATTTTGTCCTAAATGAATATTTATTTTATTATTATAATTAATTTTTAAATATTATATTAAAAATATTTATTTCTTCTTATTAGATAAATATTATTTACCGATTTGTTATATTTATTATTGTATTTTATAATTTCTAAAATGTATGAAAAACTTATCGCGCGCTGGCGCGCGATTTCTTTTGCTAGTTATTAATTAATTAATTAAATAATAATAATCTCCGTAAACTTCTGAAGTTAGTTACTATTTATATTTATTCATTTTTTCTGTCCACGTTTAAAAACTTGTAGTGAAGTTAGTTAGATTTTATATTTATTCATCTTTTTCTGTCCACGTTTTAAAATCTAAAGTGAAGTTGGTTAGTATTTATATTTATTCATCTTTTTCTGTCCGCGTTTTAAAATCCAAAGTGAAGTTAGTCCCTATTTTTTTTTTAATTTTGATTCTCTTTATCAGAAAATTTGAAAATTGTTTTAGTTACAGACAAAATATGAAGATTAGGTACCCTAAATGACGAGATATTGATTATGACTAACAATAATAATTAATATATTACACACTTATATGAATTTTAATAATAATTTAGATTAATTTAAAGTGTCGAATAGTCGAATTTATTAAAAATTCAAATGACGTTATTTTTATTTATTGGAAAAAATTAAAATTAAAAAACTAAATACAGTTTAAATTATTCTGTAATTTTTTTTAACCTTTTTTGAAGTTCCGAAACTCTCATCAAGTTTGCTGCAAGTTTGGAAACTTCCGATAAGGTTGTGGCAAAGTTTCAATAAAGTAATATTTAGAATCCCTAAATACTTATTATTTCTTCTAATTGCAGGGCTGCCAGTGACACACTTTTTTACTTTTACTGACTTTTTTTAAAATTGCTCACTATTACTCACTTTTTAAAAAAACTTCCTTTTCTCTTTTGTTAGTAAAATGTCTATTCCCATTGCGGGGGGGGGGGGAGAGGTCGTTTGATATTAGGTGCCTGATTAAAAATTTACCTTATAAATCAATTAGTTTGTTCATATTCCAATTACATCATCAATTTTTTTATTAAAATATACAAATACGTAATTTCTACACCTCTTTTCAATTATTTCTGTCATTTTGCTTCCTCATAGAGTCTAAATCGACCCATTTTCATCTAAAAAGCGTAAAATTTTCATTTTTAAGCAAATGTCCAGATGTATGTGTGTGTATGCATGTATGTGTGTGTATAGCGTTTTTTGTGTACATGATATCTCGAGAACGCTTCAACGGATTCCAATAAAATTTGGATGACTTATGAAGCTCATAAATATCTAAATTTGGACACAGGGATTTTTGAAAATAACCAACCAAATTTTTTTAGCACCTTTTTTCATCGAAAAAAAATCGCTTTTTGTCAAAAAAAAATTTTTATGCTAAAAATACAACTTAATGAATACAAAAATCATATTCCTTATTTCAAAACGAATTGATTGACTTATATAAAGTTTATAATTGGTCAAGAATTCGTAAAAAATTGATGTTTTTACATTTTTTTTTTTGTTATTGTCATGAACTTTTAAATTTCTTACACCTGTTTTCAATTATTTTCATAATTATTTTTATTATTATTACGAATTTAATAATTTTTTTACACCTTTTTCAATTATTTTCTTCAAACTTTAATTATTTTATTCGTATTTGAATTTTTAGCCATTTTTCAATTATTCTCTTCAAATTTCAATTACTGTCTTCCAACTTCAATTAATTTCTTCAACTTTCAATTATTTTCCTCAAACTTGTAATATTTTTTAACTTTACAATTATTGTATATAATTTTTTAATTTTTACACCAGTTTTGAATTATTTATTTCAATATTTCAATTGTTTTGTCAAGTTTTCACGTATATTCTTCAAATTTTTAATTTTTTAAAGTTATCAATTAATATTTTTGCCTTTCTGAATTATTTTTTCAAATTACAACTATTTTTTTTAATATTTAAACAGTTTTGACATTTTGGAATTATTTTCTTTAAATGTCATTTTCTTTAATATTATAATTATTGTCATGAATTTATTAACTTTTGAAGATCAGTTTCCAATTATTTATGTCATTATTCAATTAGTTTCTTCAGATTTTAACTATATCGTTAATTTTTCAATTATTTTATACAATTTTTCAAATAATGTATTAAATTTTTTATTTTTTTACTTCAGTTTTGAATATATTTCTCTTTTTTCATTAATTTTTTTTCTAAATTTTAGTTATTTTTGTATTTATTCAACTATTTTCTACACATATACATTTTTCTGATATTTTTTTATTATTTTTATTAAGTTTCAATTATTTTCTTAAAAATTCTATTATTTTTTTCAATTTTTCAACTATTGTCTAAAAAGTGTAACTTTTACACCAGCTTTTATAATTATTTATGTCATTATTCAATTAGTTTCTTTACATTTTACTTATTTCTTCAATATCTCAATAAGTTTTGTCATTTATAACTTTTTTTCAAATTGAATTATTTTTTTCATTATTTAATTATTTTCTACATATTTCAATAATTTTTGCGATTTTTGAATTGTTTTTTTTAAATTTGAATGGATTTTCCTGCTGGCGCCCCCTAATTTAATATCAGTAATATCAAACTCTATATTGCTTATTCACTTTTTTTATTTAAAAACTTACTATTTAATTACTTTTTTAATTTAAAGCTCACTATTTTACTCACTTTTTTCACTTAAAAACTCATTATTTGCTCACTTTTTTTCACTATTTTCAATCTGCAGATTCACTGGCAGCTCTCCTTATTGGATAAATATTATTCATCGATGTGTTTTATTTATTTTTATATAGTTTAATTTCTAAAATTCAATGGAAAACTAATCGCGCGCTTGCGCGAGTTATAATTTGCTAGTTATAATTATTTTCTACGTTTTTCTTGTTAAGACTTACATAATTTTTTTATATACAAATTTAAGCACTAGTCACGACAAGGAAGTCCTAGAATATTCAACGTGTTCCTAAAATAATTCAGTCGAATAACAGAGTGAATTGGATTCAATAATTAAATTTTTAAACAGATTTATATATAGTTGTAACTTTATATTTTCTAACTGATTCTTACTAAGATTGCAAAAATGATTTTAATTTTATAATTGTAATCGCTATCATTACTGACATAATTTTTTAACAGTATTTTTATCACAATACTTTTTATTCAATTCATATAGTTTAAACAATTAAAATAATAGTTTTAATTATACATTTTTCTTTTTTGTGCTGTATGATTGTGACGTGTATGCATATAAAAGAGAGAACAAAAGGCAAAGGGAGAAAGCCAGAGGTAAAGCGGAAAAGAGAACTGGGATGAGCAAACACGGAGCACCAGGTAAGTTTTACAATGCAAATTTTATTGCGCCAGCAGGATCCTCGGTCACATATAAATACAAAATTGTCCACGTTTGCGTGGCGTAAACTTGGTCGCGATCTCTAGGCTCGTCCGCGTGCATGGGATTTAAAATAGGTTAGATGACCAGCCTATGTGTCGTATTCAATTTACTTAAAACCCCCTCTGCGGATAAAAAAAACAAGGTTTTATTTTAGTGCAGAAAATAGGAGTCGAATTGTTTTATTAACTGCAAGCTATTCACAAATAGTAGATTCATACATTTTAGGATTCTAAATACATACGTTCGGTATTCTTGGGAAGATTTTGGTAAATTTATCTTAAATGGAAAATAATATCTAGTAGAAATTCTAGTACGATTAACATATTTTAATCAATATTATCTAGTATAAAATTAAAATTTTTTTACGATTAGCCTCCACTTCTACTGCTCTTGCAATAATTAATAGACTACTGAAAAAAAATTGATAAAATATAACAAAAACTTTAAATTTAAAGAAAATAATTAAAAATTGAAAAATGAAGAAAATTATAGAAATAATTGCGCATTGAACGAATGGATTAAAAATCGACAAAAATAATTAAAATTTAATAAAATAATTAAGAATTGAAAATTTAAATTCAAATTTAAAGAATATAATTAAAAATTGAAGAAAGTATTTGAAAAAAGCCGATAGTTATTGAATATAGAAGAAAACAATTAACAACTGAAATATGGAATTGAAATTTGAAGAAAAAATTGAGAATTGAAGAAAATACAAATTTTAAATTAACGAATCTTATTGATAATGGAGAAAACTAATTGGCGAAAGGCAAGGATTTTAAAATATTAAAGAAAATAATTGACAATTGGAAAAAAAATCAAAAAATGACTAGAATAATGCACAACTGAAAAAAATAATTAAAAACGTTGAAAAATAATTCTAAAATTTTAAAAGAATAAATAAAAATATTAAATATTGTAAGAAATAACTAAAAATTAGAGAAAATAATTAATAAATAAAAAAAATAATTAAAAAATAACAAGAATAATAGCAAAATTGAAGATAATTTCTGAAAACTGATGAACATAATTGACAATTGAAACCAAAATTCGAAAAATGGCTTGATTATAAATATTTAATTAAAAAATAATGGAAAAATGAAGAAAATTATAGAAATAATTATTGGAAATAATTACTAATTGAACAACTGGATTAAAAAAAATTGAATCTAACAAACTAATTGAAATTGAGGAAAAAATTTAAAATTGAAGAATGGAAATGAAATTTTTAAAACATAATTTAGAACTGAAGAAAATAATTGAACAATTGTACTTAAAATTATTAAAGCATATATTGATATTCGAAAAAATAATTGAAAATTAAAAAATGTGATTGAAGTTTGAAGAAAATAATCAAAAATTGAAGAAATGAATTGTAATTTGAAATATTGGTTTATACTTGAAAAAAGTAAAGTTTTTTGGAATATTGAATAAACTTAATATTGAAAATTGTAGAATGGAATTGACTTTAGAAAATAATTCATAATTTAAAGAAAATTACAAAATGACGAGAACAATTTAATATTAAAGAAAATAATTGAGAAATGCGCAAAATAATTGACAATTGAAAAAGAAATACGAAAACTGTCGAGAATAATCTACAACAGAACAAAATAATTAAAAAAGTTAAAAAATAATTATAAAATTTAAAGAGAATAATTGTAAATTGAAAACGGCTGAAAAGTATAGAAAAAATTATAGACTTATTTACACACTAATTTATATCACTTTCTTGAAATATTTAATTATTCTTTATTGCAATTTGTTCTTTTTCAAACAATTTTTTTGGTAGGTTACGTTTTATATTGCTTTTCTGTATTTTTAGAAAATCACGTAGGTAACTTTCCTTACTTTTTAAAAATTTTTCTGTTTTTATGCGTTTAATAATACTTTTTTACTTTTTAGATTTTTTTGTTAATTTCATTCTTTTTACAAAAATTACTTCAGTTAATTTTATACAGTTTTAATTTAACAATATTCAGAAAAATTTATTCACTTTTCCAATGATTAATTTTATTTATTATTATAATTTGGAAATTGTTAAATATAATTTTTTTCAATTTTATGATTTTTAAAATATTTATTTGGTTTTTTGTCATTTGTCATAACTTATTAATTTTTATAATTTTTAAAGAATTTTCTTTTTTTATTTAATTTTTCGTAAATTTGATCTTATATTAAATTTTGTCATTTGATCAAAATTTCTCTATTTCTTAGAAATATTGTTTTTTTTCTTAAAATTGTTGAATTGTTTTCACTTAATTCTTCATTTAAAAAAAATTATTGCTTTTTTCTTGATCTTCAAAACAAGTTTTTAAAGTATTTTTTTATCTTAAGTAACATTTTTCTGTTTTTTTATTGATTATCTTATTTATTTTGTTAATTTAAAAAACATGTCCGCAAATATTGTAACTTTTTGAAAATTATTGTTTCTTCTCTTTTGTAATTTAAATTTTTTGTTTTAAAAACTTTTACTGTTTATTGCGTAGTATTTTGATTTTAAAAAAGCAATTTAATCAATCTTCCTTAAAATATTTTTTAATTTTCTTTCTTTTACTTTCATTGATTTTTTAACCTTTTTCATTTTTGAAGAATGTATTTATTTTTTGCAGGTTTTTCAATTAGTACATTTTTTACATCTTTTTGCTTTAATTTTCCCATTTCAATGTAAATTATCTTTAACTTTCTTATCTATTCATTCATAATACTGGTTTTAATAAAATTTTATAATTTTGGTAATTTATGTAAAATTGCATTTTTTACATTTTGTTAAGATTCTTTGAACATTTTCTCTATTGTTTAAATGGTTATTCGCTAGACACTCTGATAAGATAAAAATGCAGAATCTTTTGTTTTTTTTAGGGGGGCCCTGAAATTTTTTTGTGCTTTAGGCCCGTGACAGCCTTGATTCGGCCCTGGCGTAATTTAATCGCGCTTTAAGCCTTGTATAAAACTTCCGTATCGTATTTTTTATTTTAATTACAGCAAGTAACGGGATTCGAGGAAAAAACTTTTTTCCCCAACAAAGAAACACAAAATAGCTTATTTAGATTAACGTTTACAAAATCGTTGATTGATTTCTTTACTCAACTATTTTAAAAATGTATTAACAATACCAACTTTATTTCCATGCTTTTAAAATGCTCTTAATATATTTCACTTACTTAAAATACTTTTAATTCAGTAGGAATATAAAACTATAAATAACCGAATCATATCCCTTTCCATAAACAGATTTTATTTATTACTTTACAATCGTAAAAATATCATTCCTGATTCAATAAAAAAGCTAAAATAGACAAAGATCTTGGATAAACGATTCTCAATCGCGTGCAGAAGTACAGTTAAGCGCAACTGCTTTTCTGAATGAGCGTTATTTACATAAAGACAGAAGCTTTCATTTAACTAATAGGACGAAAATCAAATCAATTATATTAGTTAAGTATAATATTTGATTTAAAAAATATTGTAATTCAAATTTATGCAAATTTAGTATTTTTATGATAAAAAGTGAAAATAAACTGACTGAAAATGAAGTTTTGTACAGAGTGCGCCAGTTTCGTGATTCATGGGATTAGCTTTTCATCCAAGTTGGATTAAGGTTTATAATCATAGAGAGGGATTTCGGAGTTCTTATTATGTAACTTCTTGGTTGACTGGCCTTTTTGCTTTCGCTTTATTCGAATTCTCCATAATTCTTCCTCTTTGAAAGAGCTGCACGTCCCTTGCAGAAAGAACGAATCGCATCGTTCTAATTTGATCTTTTTAAATTAGAGAACTGTTCGAAGAGAGCACCAGCTCCCTCCTGCAGTTGCCCTTTCACGAACATAGGTACATACAGGTATCTAGTGGAACAAGGCAGCAAATTGAAATATTGATCGGTTACCAGCAAAAGCTTCTAAGAATCGACACTATTGGTTTTCCATTACAAGACAGCTACTGATGGTAAAGCTAGGTTCTTCGATAGAACTTGCCAATTACAACCACTGGCTTTCAATGTTGACTTTCAGCAAGAAAATAAAGAACGTTATTATTTTTCATTGAGCTACGTGCTAGTTTACTGTCGTGTTAAGAATTAGGTATTCATTTCAAAGAATCAGTAATTTTTTCTTTTTAAACTTTTTTACCTTTTAAATTTCTATTAATGCAAAAGAAAAATCTCTTGTTAAAATTGTATATCGATGTTTTGAACAGAAAAAAAAAGTGAAATAAGGGAGGACTGGAATAAAATTATTTGACCGAGAAATGTATTGTAACAAATAGAGCATATAGTCTACGTCGCTAAAAATGTTTCAGTGCAGAGCAATTTTCACAAGAGTACTCGTGTTCTTTTTATATAGAGCTCTGCACCGACACCCGTCCCTTTCACCTGTTTTCTTCCATCACTCAGCGACTTCCGTGATCCTCGATCTCACCTTTGCACTCAACTCGAACGTGAGGGGAAGACTGAAATTGTTCAGAAAAGGAACTGCTCAGTATGTGCTTATCCCGGGAATGGAAAGAGCTACAGGTACTTTTTGTGAGCAATTTTTTTCGAAAATTGAAATTCTCGTCGCAATTAAAATCACTTTTCAAACTCTTTTCTGATCCAGTCATTGCTTTATTGACTTTATTCGCATATAGCGGAAGTTAAATTTCAATTTCTTATGCAAATGTAAAGGTACAGAATTGAGTTTATATTTTCTGTTATGTCAGGAAACGCAAGTTTAATATTATAAAATTTAGTAAAGCAAATCTTATTCTAAAAAGAACAGACGTTGTGGTTAACTTCAGACGTGTAACTCCATTTCCGAGTCTCTCATTGGTCAGTACATATCAAACCTCACTATCGATAGTTTTCAGTTTCGATTTTTTGTTTTGCAGACGAATTAAAATCTTGTAATTAAATATTGTAACTTCAAGTTTATTTTATAAAATTTTTTATTATGTTAGGGGCCATCCATAAACCACGTGGACATTTTTTTGCTGATTTTTGACCCCCCCCCGCCCCCCTCGTGGACAATCGTGGGCATTGCAAAAAAATTCTTTGTATATTATAAACCAATAAGTTAATATAATTATAAAGCTTAATTCTGAATATTTAAAAAAAAAAAACTGCTGGAATAAAGAAGTTTATGAAAAAATAATAAATAAACACAATTTACATTATTCTTAAAAGAAAAATTAAAATATACGCATAAATATACTATAAGATATCGTAAACCTAAGAAGTGGTTTGTAACAATAAGAAAATCACTATCCTCTTTTTAAAGACAATTTTCACTACTAGCAAATACATTTTTAAACAATCTTTATAGATCTTAAAAAATAACTTTGGCCATTGAGGTGGTCCAAAAACGCATTGTAAACAAATTTTTTAATTTTTCATGCTCTCACTCACTAGGATTTTTCTTATTTATCGAAAAAAATACCTCTATTTTTTTTAAGTTAAATAATATTTAGACTCTAAATTTTAGACGGAGTAGCTAAAAGCCGATGAAGTTTTATAAATGAATTTTGCATCAGGAAAAAATACTTATTCGTAGATTTAGTATAGAATTCACGAAAATCAATATTTTTTAATCGGACAACTCTGCATCTTCTTAGAAACGTTCAAAAAATAACATCCAAAAATTTATTAAAAATTTTTTGTGGTTTAATATTTTGTACAGGGTCGTAAAACCTTCCCTAAAATTGTAAAATTATGGAAAAAACGTTAAAAAATAACTTTTACTATTTTATTAGGAGTTTTTTGCAATATTTTACAAAAATAACTTATAAGCTTTTACTATTTAATTCACGTAATTGTTAATTTGTTTAAACTTATTGTTGTTATTTACTAACTTTTGATAAAATAAAGCTTAACACTTGCAATTTTTTTAATTTTTGCAACTTTTATGTGTGATATGTAATTAAAAGTAATGAATAATTAAAATTTTTATTTATAACAATTATTGTTTAAACAAATTATTGTTGTTATTTATCAACTTTCGATAAAATAAAGCTATAGAGACTTACAATTTTTTCTGAAATTTGCAGTTTTTTTCGTTTAAAGTAACTAACAATTAACAATAATTTGAAAATTTATTCTTAACAATTGTTTAAAGAAATTATTGTTGTTATTTATGAACTTTTGATAAAATAAATATAACGACTTGCAATTTTTTCTCAACATTGCAACTTTTTATGTTTCAAGTATCTGAAAGTAAACAGTAATACCAGATTTTATTTTTAACAATTGTTTAAACAATTTATTGTTGTTATTTATCGTCTTATGATACAATGAAGCTAGAGACTTGCCATTTTTTCTCAATATTACAACTTTTATGCTTGGGACGGTATTGCAACTATTACAGAAACAGAATAAATTATTTATTATGAATATGAAGGATAAAATAATAGCTCTAGACATTTAAAATGTCCAGTAAGTTATCTATTAAAGTTTATTAATAATGTTTTTAAATTTTGAATTAAAATTAATGAAAGGACACTGTTATTGTGAGATCTAGAAGTACAAATTGAAGATAATCTTCTTTTAAAATTTATTTTCTAGTAAAACTACAATTCTAATGCTTTATTATATCTAAAGTTGATAAATTTAGAAAAAAAACTAAACCGCTCTATTAGCTTCAGTCTGAAAATATTATCAAGTTAAAATTATTTAATAACTTAAACAATGACTAAAATTATAACTTTATCTTACAAATTCATAGTACATAAGAAAAAATTGCAAGTTACTATCTTTATTTTATCAAAAGATGATAATTAACAATGCTTTAATAATTTTCTTCAACAATTGTTGTAAATAAATTTTAAAGTTGATATATATTTTGAGTTATGTAAAATATAAAAAGTTGAAAACTTCATTAAAAAATGCTCTTCTAATTTTTTTTGAGCTGATAAATAACAAAAATAAATTGTTTAAACATTTTTATAAATAAATTTTAATGTTATAGTTTATTTTTAATTATTTCAAACATAAAAGGTTGTAAACCTTATAAAGTTAAAGCTGTATTAAAAGTTTATAGCTTTATTTTATCAAAAATACGTGGGAAACTTCATCAGCTTTGAGCTATCTCTCATTACTATATAATTTTAACAAAATATCATAGGGGTATTTTTTTCGATAAAAAATCCTAGGGGGTAAGAGCATAAAAAAATCCAAAACAATTTTTGGACCACTCTATTGAACATCTTATAATTTATTAAATACTGATTACGGAAAATAACATGAATTCCTAAATTGTTAACATTATAAATTACCCTGGTCGACAAAAATGACTTTTTTTTATTTAAGCATCGGACTAAGTTTTTCTTGTAGATTTTTTATTACTAAACACGAATCTGACCATGACCAAAACTGGTCCATGAGGTCAAGATTCTGAAAAACAGGGCTCAGAAACTCAGAAAGCCCTGGTTTTGATCATTTTTGATCAAACATAAGTCAAGAATTTGACATGCTAGAAATCTTTATGTACATGCTTAAATGCATGTCCACGTGGACATTTGCTCCAACTCCCCCTCCCCCCTCGTGGACAATCGTGGACTTTTGATGGACCCCCCGCCCCCCCCCCCCAAAACTGTCCACGTGGTTTATGGATGGCCCCTTAGCAATCTAGAATAACAAAAAATCTTATTAAAATAATTAATACATAGAAATTAGCTTTGACCTTGACTTCCCTATACGAGAACCCTTTCAACCAGGGGACGCATCAACTCGTCCCCAGACTTAATTAGTCCCAGCGGGGCGCCTGTAGGACTAGACGCCTAAGGGGGGGGACTAGTCTGGGACGAGTTTACAATCGCCCTTCAACCAACTTCAGAGGTGTAACACGTTTTATCGGGCTTCTGATTGGCTAGAAGATTTTCGATATTTTTTGTCAACAATAACATCACAGTTTAGACGTTTATTTGTAGTATTTTTCAATTTATTTAAAATCTTCGTTTATTAAATAATTGCATTTTATTAAATAATAATAAATTAAAAATAAATGAAATTGTAATAATTAAGGAGCGATAGTTTAAGAAGTGACAGTGATTTTAGTGAAGTTGTTAAGGTGATGGTGTTTTGAGAAAAATAATATTCTGTTTACATTGGCATTCGTTTCTGACAGGTTAGTAATGATAATAATAGTGATAATCTTTTATTTCTATTTATTTTATTTGTAACTTATTTATTTGTTTTTTAGTTCTATTATTTAAATGTTATTTTTTTTCTAAAAGTATCATAATTGTTGATGTCATTTAAGGTTTTGATATTTCTTTTTATTGAAATGCACGTGGTGATTGTCATCGGATTTCTTTTCGGTCAAGTGGAAATAGTGAAACTGGTAAGTAATAATACACGGTGTGCCTGAAATGGTTTTTTATGAAAAGCTCTTGCACTCAACATTTTCTTGTAGATTTTGAACCTGTGAGGTTCCTAGAGTATTTTAAGACCAAAAAGAAAATAATTGCCGGAGCCCTTTTTGAGAAACATCAATTTTTTTTAAAAAAAAAATAACAAAAATTTAATTTTGCTTCAAACATTTTCATTTTTTACAAATACTATTTATACAAGAGTTATGGATATTAAAAAACGGAATATTTTTTATATAAACTTTTTTTCTATATAATCAATAGTTTCAATGAAAATCGAAAAAAACTGATTTTTTAAATGTTTTTAAATCAATTTAACCCAAAAGTGCTGGCATCTGGATATTTCTTGTTGATTTAAGGTTATACAATATAAATATATAATTGCACAATAGAAATAAAAATATTTGCAAAAAAAAAAATTTTTTTAAGAAATTGTTATTTAAAATGTTATTTAGACAAAAATATTTTGCTGTGCAATCATATATTTATATTGTATAACCTTAAATCAACAAGAAATATCCAGATGTCAATTTAGATATCAGTTTTTTTCGTTTTTCATGAAAACTATTGATTATCCATATAAAAAAAATGTTTATATAAAAAATATTCCGTTTTTTAATATCTATAACTGTTGTATAAATAGTATCTGTAAGAAATGAAAAATTTTGAAACGAAATTGAATTTTTGTTATTTTTTTAAAAAAAAATCGATGTTTCTCAAAAAGGGCTCCGGCGATTATTTTCTTTTTGGTCTTAA
Organism: Ganaspis brasiliensis; assembly: GCA_037103525.1. Lineage (NCBI taxonomy): Eukaryota > Metazoa > Arthropoda > Insecta > Hymenoptera > Figitidae > Ganaspis > Ganaspis brasiliensis. Next base: position 851,558 of record JAZKLR010000457.1, on the reverse strand, counting down.
AATACTCTAGGAACCTCACAGGTTCAAAATCCACAAGAAAATGTTGAGTGCAAGAGCTTTTCATAAGAAATCATTTCAGGCGCAATAATTTTTAGTTCTTTATTTTGTTTTATTGTATGTTTAATGTTTATAATTCATTAACCTTTTAAGTTGACTTTTAGACCGCAATTTTAAACCAAATTAAAAAATTCTTCTTTCCTTTAACGCAGAACTAAATTCTAAAGAGATCTGTGAGAGTCGATTTTTAAATTATTGTTTTATAAATTTTTAATGTTAATGCAAAAAGTATGAAAAAAATGATTTTTTACAATTTTTTATTTCTTTTGCACAAAATTTTTTTTGCATACTTAATAATGTATGCATTTGATGTTTAGAGGTGTGTCAATAGTAAAAAAGAAGTTTTTGCGCTTAAAAATTATTATAAACAATTTATATAAATAATTACACTTTATGAATTTTCTTAAACAGTTCACATTATAAACATTCATTAAGAAAAAAATAACAAGCGGGTCGATCTCGTATAAGAAAACGGAAGCGACTGAGTGTAAGACGAAAACCTGCTTCCCCCACTAATAGAGTATTCGCCAATCTCGGTGCGCTTATCCCCGAAAAGCGCGCCTCGTTCTGCGCAGTCGTGGAGTCCGGTATAAATAGACGTGCTATGCGGCCCAGACGTCAGATCGGAAAGAGGAGTGGGACTGATCACATCGCTTCGTTCTTCTACTCTTTCTCTTTTATTTTTTATTATAATTCATTTGGTACTAAACAAGTTTCATTTGCGAGCAAACGGAAGCAAAATATGCTTCCTAGGCATAGTGTTTTTTCAACAAGCATCAGCTTGGAAAGAATATATAAAATCCTAAAAGGAAAGGTAATTGTGTTTTCTGAATTTCGTAAAAAGAAGTTATTGCAAGAGCAGTAGAATTGGAGCTAATCGTAAGTAGAATTGCGTAATATGAAATTGTAAATTTAAATAAAAAATTCAATTAACTTTGACTTAATTAAAAACCAAAGTTTCCATTCTCTATTAATTTATTTAAAATTTTTCAGTTTAAAAATACTAAATTAAAAAAAAACAGTTTGTCGAAGTTTTGACATTATTTGCAGACTTTTAGTGGACGGAATATAAATCAGTTGAAAATAAAAAACCAAGTAAAATTTGCGTGAGAACATCAAGTCAGAATATGAAAGATAAAAAATTAGCTTGAAATAATGTCCGAGTTCTGTATATCCACATATTAAAACATTCATAATATGTCTTATATTTGCAATCACAATAGTGACAATGCTATGTAATTATGACAAAGTAATGTCTCTTATCGTAATTAGCGAAAGTAAAAAAGCGTGTTTCGTAACGACCTTTTTCGTTACTCGACGTTTTTCAATCTAAAAAAGTGCATTTCGCAATTTAATGATTTAAATATCCGTTAATTAACTCTCTGTGAGGGGATATTAAATGAAAAATATATAAGTGAGGAAATAAGTCGATCGGATTATTGTTTTATTATTAGCCGATTAGAATATTTATTTTAAAATTGATTTTTTTAAAGTTTGTCACTGATTCTAGGTACTAATTAGTGTAATTTTCTGCTTTAGATAAAAATGGCCCTATTTTTAATAAATTGAGAAAATTTTTCTATAATTGAAGCAATATTGTATATTTATGTAGAATTATAAATTCTCTTCGAACAACGGATTTGTTATCTCAGACTTAATTATGCGGGAAAAACATTCTATTTTATTATGTAGCCATTGAAGCACTTAATTCGCTATTGAACAATAGAGATCGATTTTAACGAAAGGCCAGTGAACTTTATAAGCTTTACTACATTTTTCTATAATTAGCAAAATTGCTCCGAGATTTGTTTATCAGTTCTGCCGCAAGCTGACTTGATATAAGTTTATAGAGGAATTAATTAAAATACTTGCTCTAAACTTTTGATTAAGAAGCATTATTAAACTAGCACTGCAGTGCTTAATTGATCTTGTCAAAATTTTTGTTTGAAATTACCAAGCTTCCGCAATTATTAAACTTGAAACTGCAAACTGAAAAAAAATTCGAAACTTTTTAATTTTAGAAAAAAAAAGTATATAACAGTTTGTTTCAATTAACAAAATTTAATTCCATTTTGCCAAACTTTTATTTATGCTTACTTTAAATGCATTAAACTTAATGAGAAACAGTTTCTCGGTGAAAAAGAGTAAAATTATTATTTAAGCAGAAAATAACTGTACTTTTAATTATAATTGCGAGAAATAAACTGTCGCAGACAGACATTAAGAATATTTAAAACAATAGCAGTCTCTTCAAGCAGAAAGAATAGCATCTTTGTGAATGTTGTTCTATTATGAAAGAGTTGTCAGTTAAGAATAAAAAATGATCAAAGGTCGTCTGTTTCTCTCGTTAATAATCGTTAAGAGAAGAACACCGATGAGACAGTGATATATTACACATCTGAAGTATTAGAGCTTAAAGTGTGCAGTAACTGCTGTGTATGTGCAACAACAAAACTTTTAAGTTTATCCGTTAATAACATTGTTTCCACTTTCTTTTACCTCAAGGGTGATTCTAAATGAGTACACAGGTACTTGAGAAATAAAGTTTACTGCTGAACATGTACAAAATAAAACACAAAGTTTTACAGAAAATTTACTGACTCTTTTAATAGATTAATAACTCATTTTACAATCAGTTGTGCAAATAATTTACGAACTAAAAAATGCTAATTACCTAAAGTGTCTAAAGTTTAAGTTGATGATTGAATTTATTATTCAAAATGGCTACTAATAAACAAAATTAAATGTTTAATGGAAACAACATCTGGGGTGTAAAAGAAGTCTAATAAATTTTCCAACGTCACAATATTTCTTTTCAAATGCTAAATTATTCATCGAATGTACCCAAAGATGATTCTACTTTTTCTGTCAAAATATACACATTTCGCGCAAGTAGTAAAAGTAACAACTTTCCTGCAAGAATTATTTAAAAGAATGAAATATGCTTCCATTTTTTGGAAACGTGTTTTTATGTACGAATAATATGGTAATTTTTCTGACAAGAATTTTGTAAAATTCATGAAGATGAAAAAATGTTAAGGTTTTTAAACTGGGGTTAAAAAATGTGGATTTTTTTCCAGATTCTTAATACCACATATCCTAGATTTCATATCCAAAATTTAACAATTTAGATACCATATTTCAAAATCAGAATTTCATGTGACAGGTTCCCTAATCCACATTCCTGGTTCTACATCCCAAATTACATAATCCAGATTCCATGTTTTAGATTCAAAATTATAAATACCTTTCCTCACATTCCAGATTTTATATCCAAGATTCCGATATCATGTTACAAATTCCACATCCGAAATTTTAGATTTCACATTCTAGAATTCAATTTATAGATTTAATATTTTAGTTTCCGGATTTCCTATTTCAGATTTAGGATTTCGCAATTTAGACTACCCTTCAAAGATTTCAGATTAAACATTCAATTTTCTACATAAAACATTTTAGAATTAATTCCAGATTCCATATCTCGGATACATGACAAATTTTACATTCTAAATTCCACATCTCACATCCCAGATATCATATCTCAGATTTCAGATTAATTATCACATATTTAACATTGAAATTTCAAAATTTGACATTATTCATTCCACATTCCTGATTTTTAACTTCAGTTTACAAATTCTTTTTTTAAGATTTTTCATTCCAGTTTCTACATTACAAATTTTTTAATTAAATTCAAATTTCCACATCTCGGATTCCTTATTCCAAATTTAACATTCCATATTTCAAATTTTATGTTCTTAATTTCACGAACTTAATTCCAAATTCCATTTAAATTTTCCAAATATTATAAATTTTTCTCATATCTTAAATTTCATGTTTCAGATTCCAGATTAATTATTCCCCATTTCACATCGATAATTTCAACTTTTTACATTACTGATTCCACATTTCTGATTTTAAACTTCAGTTCCCAAATCCCTTATTTCAGATTTTCTATTCCAGCTTCTACATCACAAATTTTTGAATTTACATTCCGAGTTCCACATCTCCAATTCATTATTCCAAATTTAACATTCCAAATTCTATATTCCAAATTCTACGTTCCCAATTGCACGTTCCAAATTCCACATTCCATATAAAATATTCCTAATACCATATTCCACATCTAACATCCCAAACTTCATATCACAGGTTCCAAATTAATTCATTCACATTTCACATCGAAAATTTTAAATAATACATTACAGATTCCACATTCCTGATTTCAAAGTTTAGTTTTCATACTTCTTATTTCAGATTTTTCATTTAAGTTTCTATAAATCTTAAATTTCTTAATCTACATTCCAGATTCCACATCTCGGATATAACATTCCAAATCCAACATTCCAAATTCCACTTTCCTGATTTCAAGTTATAATTTCCACATTCCACATTTAAAATTTTAAATACTATATTCCACTCTTTATATCCCAGATTCCGTATATCATATTTCACATTGCGCATTCCAATTTTCAGATTTTCACATTCTCGATTCCAAATTTCAGATTCAACAATTAAAATTCAACATCTTGAAATTTTATTCTCTTATTCCTGATTACAGATATCAAAATCTCCATGAAAAGTTTTACATTTCACATTTCCAATCCCAGATTACAGATTTTACATTCCACATTCCGGAATCCACATTTCAAAGTTTCATTAGAATCTTTAGACTCTACAGACTAGATTCCCAATCCTAGATTCAACATTCCAGATTCTACATCTCACATTTTAAATTCAACATTTTTTCTTCAGATTTCAGATTACACATTCCTGATTCAATATCCCAGATTCCACATCCCAGGTTCAACATTCCGAATACTGCATTTCGCGTCTCATTACTCTATCTTATTTCGTCTTACCAGATTCCAGGTTTCATATTCAAAATTACGAATTTTAGGATGTAGAAAATGGAATGTAGAATCTGAAATCAGGGATTCGAAATCTAGAATGTGAAATCCAGAATCTAGAATTAAGAATACGGAAATTAAAATGGTGAATCTGGAACTTGAAATTTAGAACGTGGAATCTGAAATTTAATATTTGAAATTTGTAATAAGATATCCGTCATCTAGAATATGAAATCCGGATTTTAGAATGTGGTATCTGGATTGTAAAATCTGGGAAATGAAATATTTTTATGATTTACTTGATATTTATCAATCTAAATCTATCTATTATTCAATATTTATAACGAATTAGTGATTAAAAGTACAAAAAGTATTGTAAACAAATTATTTTGTTTATTTATAAACAAATTTTATAAACAGTCTTACTTGTCCAATTCCTTATCATAAAAATTACTGAAATTTTATACAAAATATACAATATTATTGCTGCAGATTGTTGATAGAAGCAGAATCTAATTTGTTTTAACATTTACATAGTTTAAACAATCACTATAATTAACAAATTGATAGCTTCATATTTTTTAGTCGTACAGTCTTCGTTCTTTTTGCTTATCTCCTTAAATTTGAACTATTTTTCAAATTTTAAAGAAAATTTAATAATTACAAATAATTAGTATTGTCATTAATAATTTTATAAACAATTTTACTTCTCTAGTTCTTTACTTCGAACTTAATGAAACTTTAAATGCAATGTACAATATTATTACTGCAAGTAGGTAAAAAAAAATTTTTTTAAATTTTTTCTAAACATTAGCATTGTTTAAACAATCACTAATTAACAAATTCATAACCTTACTATTTTTAGTCATACAGGCTACGTTCTTTTTGCTTATCTCCTTAAATTTGAACTATTTTTCAAATTTTAAAGAAAATTTAATAATTACAAATAATTAGTATTGTTGTTAATAATTTTATAAACAATTTTACTTGGCCAGTTCTTCACTTCAAACTTACTGAAATTTTAAATGAAATGTACCTACTTTATTATTACTGAAGACTGTCGAATAATGCACACTTTAGTCAATTTTCAAGTTTAGCATTGTTAACTATTTATAAACTAAGCATGTGTGACTAAAAATAACGAAACTTTGTATTTGTTACTTAATAAAAGGTTAACAATGCAAAACTTGAAAATTGACTAAAATGTGCATTGTTCCACAGTCTTCAGTAATAATATTGTACATTTAATTTAAAATTTCAGAGTTTGCTGTAAAGAACTAGTCAAACAAAATTGTTCATAAAATTATTATTAACAATACTAATTATTAGTAGTTGTAATTTTTTTTTAAATTTTAAAAAATTATTGGAATTTAAGGGGATAAGCAAAAAGAACGAAGTCTGTACGACTAAAACTAATGAAGCTATACGTTTGCTAATTTGTAATTGTTTAAACATTGCTAATGTTGAGAAAAATAAAATTATTCTTTTTCAACTATCTTCAGTAATAATATTGTACTTTGCTATTAAAATTTCTTTAAGTTCGAAATAAAGAACTGGAAAAGTAAAATCGTTTATAAAATTATTAATAACAATACTAATTATTTATAGTTATTAAATTTCTTTTTAAAATTTGAAAAGTAGCTCAAATTTAAGGAGATTAGCAAAAAGAACGTAGCCTGTATGACTAAAAATAGTAAAGTTATAAATTTTTTTAATTAGTGATTGTTTAAACAATGCTAATGTTTAGAAACAATTAAATTATTTGTTTTGAACTACCTGCAGTAATAATATTGTACATTGCATTTAAACATTTAAAGTTTTATTAAGTTCAAAGTAAAGAACTGGAAAAGTAAAATTGTTTATAAAATTATAAATAACAATACTAATTATTTATAATTATTAAATTTTCTTTAAAATTTGAAAAATAGTTCAAATTTAAGGAGATAAGCAAAAAAGAACACAACCTGTACGGCTAAAAATAATGAAGCTATGAATTTGGTTTGAACAATGTAAATGTTAAAAAGAATTAGATTCTGCTTTTTTTTAACAATCTGCAGCAATAATATTGTACATATTGTATACAATTTCAGTAATTTCATGATAAGGAATTGCAAGTAAAATTGTTTATAAAATTTGTTTATAAATGAACAAAATAATTTGTTTATAATAATTTTTGTAATTTTAATCACTAATTTGTTATAAATATTAAATAATAGATAGATTTAGATTGATAAATATCAAGTAAATCATAAAAATATTTTTCTTCCACTATAATTTGTAACAAATACACACATTTTTTAAACAATTAACTCACTATTAGAATTTGTTCTTAACACAAGTTTGTATAAATTTTTCCTTCAAATTAATGTTTTAAATTCTCCTGAAATCAACTTATTTTTTAAAAAGTTAATTTTAAGGAAAAATTCAAACAACCGTGGGTCAGAGAGACATTCTTAATAATATTTTAAATAATTTCACAAGGTTTGAAGCAAAATTATTTATTATTTTAAGAAAAAGTTTACGGACAAATTTTGCCCATACCAGTGACGTAATTTTCCATCACATGCCCTTAAATCATTACTTTGACATTTTTCGTCATTCCTAATTTAAATATTGAGTTAATATTGCGTTTGCAGAATTTTATTACCTTTAAATAAAAAAAAAACTTCTAGATCGGGTAATATTTGTGGGCTTGATGTTAATTTGTCCACGGACGCTTTTTTTGACCCACTGTGCGGCCGGGGGCCGATTGGGTCATGATTAAAATGTTACTGTTTAAATGTTAAAACATTACTTTATATAATAAACTTAGTTTTTAGGGTTATTTTATAATAAAGGGAGTTAAAAAATAAATATATTTAAATTAGAGCAGACCCGCCTGTATTTTTGAAATATTTGATTTTTTTCTATCGATACTGCAAATAAAAATTAAAATCTCTTCATTGTCCTTTAAAAGCAACTATTCAAAGATCAAAATTTGATAATTTAACTTTTTCTGAAACTATTACTCAGGAAGGGACGCATGATTAAGTTCTAAAATTTATTGTCTAGAAATTCCATTTTATAGAATTTCATAAGGTAGAATTTTTTGTAGCCGAAATTTCAAATTTTCTAACTTGTTTTCAATCGAATTTAAATGAATTCGAATTTTTACCTAACAGAATGTTTAGGTCACCAAATTCATATTTAACAGAATTTTTATTTAAAAGAATTCCAATTTAAACGAATTTTAATTTAGAAAAATTTTCATTTTACAGAATTTTAAATTAATCGAATTTTTAAGTGCCAGAATATTCATTTGACCGAATCTTCATTTATCCAAAATTGTATTAGTACGAATTGACATTTGATAGAAAACTTAAAACGTAGAATGTTAATTTGTTAGAAATTGCAAATGGCCGAAGAAGAATCCGGTAGACTTATTTTGGTGCGAATTTTGAAATTGACCAATTAGAAAATATTAAGAAAATCCCCATTGGTTAATTTCAAAATTCGCGCTAAAATATTTATGTCGGATACTTTGTCGGCCATTTGTAATTTCGTACAAATGAACATTCTGCTATTTAAGTTTTCTATCAAATGTCAATTCGTTCTATTAAAATTTCGCACAAATGAAGATTCGGTCAAATGAATATTCTGGCACTTAAAAATTCGATTAATTTAAAATTCTGCAAAATGAAAATTTGTCTACATTAAAATTCGTTTAAATTGGAATTCTTTTAAATAAAAATTCTGTTAAATATGAATTTAGTGACCTAAACATTCTGTTAGGTAAAAATTCGAATTCATTTAAATTCGATTGAAAACAAGTTCGAAAATTTGAAATTTCGGCTACAAAAAAATTCTACTTTATGAAATTCTATAAAATGGAATTTCTAGATAATAAATTTTAGAACTTAATCATGCGTCCCCTCAGGAAGATATAACAAAGAACCCAGTGTTTAAAAATTTACTTTGGAGTATCAAATTTAGTTTTTCTTACATTTATTTTATATAAATGATGATATAATAATGAAACTTGGCACAAAATTGCATCTCACTATGTAAAATAATTTTTGTGTAGAGATGAATTAATTCGACTAACAACAGTTGAGTAAACTGCAATGACCCAATCTACCCCTGTTCCAACTAGCCCCGGTCTCCCCTATAGATTCTGGGATGTAGAATCTGAAAAGTAGAATCCAGAATCTGGAATTTGGAAGCTTAGATAAGGAATCTGAAACGTAGAATTCAAATTGTATAATAATCATTAATGTCGGATATTAAACCCGAATCTTAAAAATCGGAATGTGGAAACTGGAATTCAGACTCTGGAATGTAGAATCTGAAATGTAAAATCTGGAATGTAAAATGTATATTATATAGAATGTGTAATATGCAATTTGATATAATTCCATAAACTGCAATGTTTGTATAATTCGAATTTGTAGGGATGTTGTCTCACAAATGTAAAATTCTTCAAAATTATTAAATTTCCTAAAATTATTTTTGATATATACAACTCGGAAATTCCTGACAAAATTACAAACTTCGTCATTCTTCCAGAAGAACAGACAGAATTACTTATTTATTATTATTATTTTCTATTTAATACTTTATTAAAAAAAAAATTTAATATCAACTTACAATTGAACACATTTTCACCTCAAATGCTATATTGTTCATTATAATGTGACGAGAAGAATATTTAATGTGAATTTCGTGGTGGATTCGTGAACGTTGTCCAGTTCTCATCACTTCACGTACAAACCTGGAGTTTCATGCTTTTGGAGACTGTTAAGACCTCTTTCCCTAACAAAGCGTTAACCTTTAATGTGGGAGTCATGTTCGAACCAAAACCTGTTTAGGGTAGTTTACGAAACGTACGAAACTTTACTATTGCACAGAGATGTGTGTCTATTCAATACTTGTACTGTAACGTGTTGTATGTATCTGAAACCTCAGATCCACTTCTGTCCTACAGCAATGATGTTACGAAGGTAATTGCATTTCGTGGCCATGAGGTCCAGTGGCACGACCACATTCAATAAAACTTTTTCAACCTCGCGTGACAATCGTGACACGTCACTATTGTGACTTCAAAAGTCACTTACCAACTTGGAACCACTTCATCTATGTCACTTTACTTAACGTTTCCTGGAAAATCCAACACTATATTCGATTTTATAGCCGAGAATAGTTAAATGCTGTTATAGTTCATTCCTTCTACATTTTTATCACAATGTCAGGCTTACTATAAAAAAATTTCCGATTTAATCAAATATTTTAATAACAATAATAAATCTAAATAATACTCTCTAAATCTGAAATGGCTATAAACTACCATTTTAACAGTGAAAACTCGTTTACCATTTCAAATAGTAATTTTTTACTAAAACTTTAGTAAAAAATTACTAGTTTAATTAGTCAAAGTAATTTTAGATTGTGTTAAACTACTAAAAGAATAAATAGATATCTATTAACTAATTACATTAGTTATTTTTTACTATTTCATTAGTTAAATTTAACTGCTTAATTAGTAGTTTTTTTTACTATTAATTAGTTATTTTTTATTAATTGAAAAAGAGAAAACTCGTTTACGATTTTAACCCCTGAATGGTAGTTTTTAACTAATTCAGATTTAGAAAGTAGTTGAAACGTTGTAGGAATAATTGTTAGAAATAATTGAAAATTGAATATCTGGATTGAAAATTGAAAAAAATTGAAATTATAGAATAAAATAAAAACATGTGGAAATAAATTGAAAATTTAGGAATTAAATTAAAATTTGAAAGAATACTTGATAATTAAAAAAAGATTACAAAATGACGAAAATAATTGAAACGCTTTTAATTCAGGAAAAAAGCATCTTTTAATTAGTATCCAAATATTTATTTTCATGAATATAATTTTGTTTAAAATGAAAAATAATAGTAATAAAATTAACTTAAAGTAGATAAAAAATCTATCAATTTTTGTGATTTGTAAAAGTCTATTTTTTTTAGAAATCTATACTTGACAAATATTAACGAAAATTACCATAATTATTTATTTGTGCACTTTAATCATGTTTTCACTAAAAAGGAGACGAATATTTATTTTGTTATTGAATAATTTCATTTTAAAATTTTAAATTTATCCACAAAACACACATTTTTTAACTCGCATAACTTTTTTCTGGATGAATTTAAATATTTAATTCGTTGATATGCGTTTTTCTGTTGGTATTTTGTGCAATGAGAATTGCGATAAAAAAAACAATCCTTCTTTCAACCTTTCGTGGAATTATCGGAAAATAATAAAGCTCTTTTCAAAATTATTGAAAATCGGATGTATTTTTCTTTGTTATCTATATTGTAGTTTCTGATAACTAATGTAACAACTAATGATAAGAAACATTTTAAATTTGAAATGCTTTTTTATGAAAATAATTAGGGGAAAAAGTTTTATATATTTTTATTTTTAATTCTATATTTATCTCTGTTAATTAATAATTTAATAACCCTTAACAATTATTATTATGTGAAAATAATTTTGAATTTAAAAGCAATAATCAATTGTCAAACTTCAGAGTGTATTTTAAAATATAGAAAACCAATTTTTTTCATTAAATTTTAAACGTAAATATTTCAAAAACAGAACAACTTACGTTCGCGAAAATTAAAAATGTTGTAACCTAGATCTGTGGACGGTGTTAATTTTTTAAATCCATCAAGAAAAAAGTTATGTAAGTTTAAAAATCTGTGTTTTGTGGTTAAATTTGAAATTTTAAAATAAAATTATTCAATAACAAAATAAATATTCGTCTTCTTTCTAATGAAAACATGATTAAAGTGCACAAATAAATAATTATGGTAATTTTCGTTAATATTTGTCAAGTATAGATTTCTAAAAAAAATAGACTTTTACAAATCACAAAAATTGACAGATTTTTTATCTACTTTAAGTTAATTTTATTACTATTATTTTTCATTTTAAACAAAATTATATTCATGAAAATAAATATTTGGATACTAATTAAACGTATTTTATTTATGGCACAGGAATTAAATGTTTTTTTCTGAATTAAAAGCGTTTAAAACGTGCATTAAAAAAGCCCTTTTTTCACACTTGTTTCTTTAATTACAATTTACGGTTGAAAAATAAAAAAATTGGCTAAAACAACTTCAGAACTTGAATTTAGATACTTCAATAATACATATAATATAGGTATTAATTAAAAATAATTAAAAATAGGTATTAATATTTTTTAAAAGATGTCAGCGACCACCTTTGGTCGAAAGTCAGTGGTTTGACCCTTAAACACATTTTTAAGACATTTTTCGTGTCTCAGACACCAAAAGTATCTAAATTTAAAACATTTTTGTCCAATTTAAGACACCATGTTGTTGCAGTGCACCCAGAGAATATTGCTAAATTGTTTATTTAACCAGTTTTTAATATTAATAACTTTTTAATATTATTTTTAATTCTATTTTTAATTTTTAATTTTAGTTCTTGGTCCTCCAAGAACTTTTAAAAAATAAAAATTACAAAAAAAGCGTTAAAAAATATTTCTTACTATTTTCTAGACAATTTTTTGCACTATTTTTAGTAAATAACATAAATACAGACTAAACAATTGTTTCATCTAATTGTTAATTTAGTTAAACAAATTATTATTATTTATTCACAACTATTTATTAGATTAAGTTGTAGAGTTCCAACTTTTTCTTAATTTTGCAACTTTGTAAACTTAATGATCCCAATTACTAACAGCAAAATAAAAACAACAATTTTACCAATTATTTAACAAATATCATTGTACAATTTTTCAACTTTTAAGCTACAGAGTTAACTTTTTAAATAACTTTTTCTCAGTTTTGCAACTTTTTAACCTGAATTATATTAATTACTAACAATTAATTAAACAAATTAATTATAACAATTCTACAAATTGTTTAAACAAATTATTATAGTTTAATTTCAACTTTTAATCAAATTAAGCTACAGAGCTGCAACGTTTATCCAATTTTGCATGTTTTTATACTTGCAGTGGTAAGATTAACTGGTAATAATCGAGCAAAAACTTTCAAAAAAAGTTATCAGAAGTAATGATTGCAATAAACATATTTTATCAGAAATAATTATGTAAAAATAAAAACCTGTATTGAATATTTGATAATAATAAGTTATTGGAAGTTTTAACTCGATAATTACGTCTTATACAGTCAGTCCTACACTGTAAAAACAAATGCAAACAAATGTCTCAAATATGGGGACACAAGACACATATTGTGTTTCACTCTGAGACATATGCGTCTCAAAGTGTCTCATTTTGAGACATATTGTCCCAGCAATTTTTACAGTGTACCTCTCAAAAAAAAAAAAAATGTTTAATTTAATTGCAACTCTATAGCTTAATTTGATGAAAAATTATAACTAAACAAATATTACTTGTTTAAACAATTTGTGGAATTGTTAGTTTCAGTTTGTTGTTAGTAATTGGTATCTTTCAGCATGAAAGTTGCCAAATTGAGAAAAAATTACAACTCCATAGCTTAATTTAATAAAAAGTTGAAATTAAACAATAATAATTTGTTTAAAGAATTGATACAATTATTATTTTTAGTTTGTTATTAGTAACTGGTTACATTTGTCTTGAAAAGTATCAAAATTAAGAAAAAGTTACAACTCTGTAGCTGAATTTTATAGATAGTTGTAAATAAACAATAATTATTTATTTAAACAAATTAGCAATTACATGAAATATTTGTTAAAAGGCTGCATTTATGCTATTTATTGGAAATCGTGCAAAAAAATAGTAAGAAATATTTTTAACTCTTTTTTTTAACATTTTCTTTGCGTACTAGAGGAGTGGGGGGGGGGGGAGAGTAAAATTTTCAACTTTTTTCCCATGTATTTTTGGATAATTCTAATATACATATACACTAGGGTGGTCCAAAAACAAAAAAGTTGAAAATATTATGCTCTCACCCCCCAGGAATGTTCTATATTGAAAAAAAAATTACCGATATTTATTTGTTTTTATTTTTTTTAATATTTAGAGGTCGCTCAAAGAGCTCAAAGTTTCCCATGCAAAATGCATGGGAAAAAAAAAACTTTTTCGTAGAATTGATATAAAATCCATGAAAATTAATATTTCTTGATCGGATAATGCTGCTTCTCTTCAGGAGAGTTCAAAAAACAAGATCCAATAATTTATTAAACAATTTTTTATTATTAACTATTTTTTAAAGGTCCCTAAAAACCCCGTAAAATGAAAAAAACGTAAATTACGGGGTTTTTTAGGGACCTTTAAAAATAGATAATAATAAAAAATTGTTTAATAAATTATTGGATCTTGTTTTTTGAACTCTCCTGAAGAGAAGCAGCATTATCCGATCAAGAAATATTAATTTTCATGGATTTTATATCAATTTTACGAAAAAGTTTTTTTTTCCCATGCATTTTGCATGGGAAACTTTGAGCACTTTGAGCGACCTCTAAATATTAAAAAAAAACAAAAACAAAAAAATAGGGGTAATCTTTTTTTCAATATAGAACAATCCTAGGGTGTGAGAGCAAAACATTTTCAACTTTTTGTTTTTCCTATGTATTTTTGGACCACCCTAATATACACCCTTCACCCCTAACATCACAAATCATCACAAATCTCTAAGTCCATCCCTGCCTCGTTTGTGTGACATAATTTATGAACTGCCCCATACCTTATGTATTTTTAGACAAAATTATGCATTTGAAACATTTATTTCGGACTTTTCTCGTGGTAAATAAAACGATTCGAGGGGAAAAAAACCAACATGAATGGTTCATAGTAGCGTAAAAATGTAAATACCTGAAAAGCAGCTTACTTGACTTGACACAGTTTACATAATTGAAAAGCAAGCTGGGATACAAGTTGATGTACGTCAGTAAAATAACGTCCAAGATAAATTTTACTTTTCCAAATTGTAAAAACGAATCTATATATTCTTCTATCTGGCTCTTTTTTCCCTCGTTTTGAGATTGTTTTCTTATTATTCTATGTTTATGTTAAACATTACGTATTTAATATTAGGGTGTGTCAAAAAAAAAAGAAGGTATTTTTTTCTTAATTCTTACCACTTTAAAACTTTTTATTTAGTGATAAAATAAATTGTCAAATTTTGGAGATTTTAAAAAAATGTTTGTAACTTGTTCCTGGGTCTTTGAAGTATCTTCAATGATCAAACAAGCCAAAAATGGAGAAAATGTCATGTAATTCGCTTACAGCTTTTTCTGTCAGTGTTTTTGAGGTGCCTGAAGACGAATCTGACATTAGATTTTAAAAATCCGCCATTTTGAATTTTTAACATCTAATGTCAGATTTGTGTTCAACGACCTCAAAAAACTCCCAAAAAAGCTGTAAGTGAATTACACGAAATTTTTCCCATTTTTGGTTCGGTTGATGGTTAAAGATACTTCAAAGGCCCTGGGCCGAGATTTCTAATTCTTAAGAGGTGAGACTTAAAGAAAAAAAAACATTTTTTTTTCGACACACTCTATTGTATATTTTTCAACGACGATCAACATTATGAGAAAAAAGCTTTTTAAAAATATTCTCTAATTTTTCTTAAATATCTCAGAATCATAAGTTAATGAAAAGATATTAAAGGATAAGACAAGACTAATTAGTAATTAGGTAAACCACTGAGTTTTGTAAAAGAAGAACGTTGCTTGAAAGTCTGCCACGAATTTCAAAGTTTCTCATGTCCCATCGGTCCCTGCTCTTTTCGCACTAGACGGAAAGTTGGCATCGAGTAAAGTTTCCTCGTCTTCTTACTCGAGATAAATTTTCCCAGATGGCCGGTGAGACCAACGCTTCTCTTCAACGCTAACAACAATTCTTCAACTCAATCTACAGGACATACTGTTGTAATAACAATATCCTTTTAGTCCAAAACTCCTATAATTTTCCATTTACCTGTAATCTAAAGACCCAAGAGCTCTGTTATTTATTACAAAATTTTCTTCACTTTCAAATCCACTTTCTCTGGTTTGAATATTAAGATATCACAAAAATTTTTTTTTGCATTTTTAAGCTCTCATCTCATAGGATTATTCTTTATGGAAAAAAATCCTTTTTTTTTTTAATTAGTTAATATTTAGGGATAGCTTAAAGTCGATGAAGTTTCCCATGTATTGTGCATGGAAAAAAGCGTTTTCAGAGATTTGCTATAAAATCCACAAAAATTAATATTTTTTAATTGGATAACGCCGTTTTCCTTCATAGACGTTAAAATCATTAGTTTATTTATAATTTTTTTGTTATTAACTATTTTTTACAGATCCGTAAAGAAACCCTATAAATTGCAAACTTATCTTTCTAAATCTGAATTAGTGAAAAACCGCTAATGAAATGATGAAAAGTCGTACACAAAAGGAAAAAGTAAAAATTTCTACTAGGAACTAGTGAAATATTATCAATTTTTAGTAAAAATTTACAAATTGATAGTAAAAATTACTAATTCATATTAATACCTATTAAAAATGTGAATTAGTAATTATTTACCATCAATTCGTAGTTTTTTACAAAAAATTAGTAATATTTTACTAGTTCTTAGTAGAAATTTTTTCTATTTCATCTTGTGGACGACTTATCACTTCATTCTCTCTAAATCTAAATTACTCAAAAATATCTAATTTGAAAGTAAAAACTCAGTCACTAGTTCAAATAGTTATGAACACATTTGTGCATGAAAATTAATATTTTGTTTATTGTGAAGAAAGTTATATGTTTTTAAAAGTTGTCCCTCGCTTTTAACCTTTTCGACCGTAATCGTCTTATTTATCATTTTTCTTGAATAAGACTATTGGCACACCAAAATAGTTTATGTAAAATAAAAGTTTAAAGAATTAGAATTATTTTGAGACATACTAAATTGATGTGCTTCATGTCTTCAAAAAACTATTCTAATTTAAATAACAGAAAACACGTGTGTACAAAATTTGACAACGACCATAATACGAGTGATACTTTACGAAAATGAAATAAAAGTATTTAAAAAGTACTTACATATATTTTTACGAGTACCATTTAACATTGTTAATGTACCATTACGTACCATTTAAATTTTAATGTTTTATTTCGAGATTGACTTTCACACAAAAATGGAACTTTATATTCCTTTATTCCTAGTGTATTATTAGTATTTTACTATTCTTATAAATATTGAAAATATTAAACAAACTTATCGCTTTTTAAAAATGATAACCCCTCAAGAAATTCATTTCAACTGTTTTTCATCCTAAAAAGCAACCACCTGTTGAATATTTTTTTGTTACAGGTTAAAAATTATTTGTAATTTTAAATAATTTATAACTTCTTGAAGACCATTAGATTTATCTGTCCATTTGTATAATTTGAAAGCTTAGCACTTGAAGTTTATGTAGACAAAGTTTCAATACTGTGCTACAAAAAAAAAAAAATTATTTTTTCTTATTGAAAAGTTAAAGGTTCCAGAGATATGCCCTTATATTACTACTATTCATTTAGTAAAAAATAACTAATTATTAGTCAAATTCATTTTTAGTATATGTCAAAATAATTAATATTTTAACAAAATTCTGTTTACTAATTGAATTAGTCAGATTTTAACTGTTTTTTAGTTATTTTTTTCATAATAATTAGTTATTTTTAATTAATTGGAAAAATAAAAACTCAGCCACAATTTGACTAATAATTAGTTATTTTTAACTAATTGTGATTTAGAGAGTTAGTACATCCAGAGAAGTGATATATTTGACTCAAAGATATGTTATTTGTGCCAAATAAAGATATATTTGTCTTACAGCCCAGTAACTTTTTATTTGTTTCAAATAAAAAAATTTATTAGACACAAATAAAAATTTATTTGAAACAAATAAAAAGTTACTTGGCTGTGAGACAAATATATTATTTCTCTGGGTGTAGTTTCTCACTAATTCAGATTTAAAGAGTATGGAACAATGGTTCAAAAATGTCTTTTACTTTATTTTAGGGACATCTTACAATATTTTACGAAAAGAACCTAATTATAAACTTTTACTAATTAATCCACGTAATTGTTAATTTGTTAAAACAAATTATTGTTGCTATTTATCTACTTTTGAGAAAATAAAGCTAGAGAAATGCAGTTTTTTTCTTAATTTTGCAACTTTTTATGTTTGGAATAACCGCAAAAAGTAATAACTTTAAAATTTATTTATTACAATTGTTTAAACAAATTATTCTAGTTATTTATCAACTTTTATAAAATGAAGCTAGAGATATGCAATTTTTTTATATTTTGCAACATTCTATGCTTGAGTAAATAAAAAATAAACAACTTCGAAATTTGTTGATAACAATTGTTCAAATAAACTATTGTTGTCATTTATCAACTTATCATAAAATAAATCTGGAGGCATGCTATTTTTTCTCATTTTTGCAACTTTTTACGCTTGGACATAATATAAATAATTAGTTTAAACAATTGTTATAAAAAATTTTTAGAGGTATTGTTTACTTTTGATTACTTCAAGCATAGAAAGTTGTAGAATTAAATAATAATAATCTTCGTAAACTCCTGAAGTTAGTTAGGATTTATATGTATTTATCTTTTTCTGTCCACATTTTGAAGTCTGAAGTGAAGTTAGTTAGTATTAACATTTATTCATATTTTTCTGTCCACGTTTTAAAAACTCAAGTGAAGTTAGTCCCTGTTATTTTATTGATTTTGACTCTCTTTATCAGGAAATATTTTGAAATTTGAATTGAAAGAACAAGGTCACCTTTTTCGTTAGTGTCGTGTTGTGCTGGTTTTTAATTGTCATTTGTGTAAAAAAAAAGTTTCGAAAAATGCTTTAAAATTTTTTTATGGTTTTTGAAGAAGTTTAAAATATATACACATGCAATTAATTTCCTAAATTTTCAATTATTGTCCCAAAGTTAGATTATTGTCATCAATTTTCCATTATACAACGATTTTTTACTTATTTTCTTTTGCTTAAAAATAAATTCTGCAATTCTTCTTGATTTTCATCAATTTATAATTATATTCATTATTTTGGCATTACTTTTAAAAGTTTTAATTATTTATCCGAAATTGCAATTATTTTCATCAATTTTCGTTATTTCTGAGATTTTTTAATTATTCTCCTTAATTAAAATTTTCTAAGTAATTTTGTAATTATTATTTTCTTTTAAACATATATTCTATGCTTTTTTTAATTATTTCTTTTAAATTTTATTTACTGTTTTCAATTTTTCATATTTAAATTATTGTCAACATAATTCAATTTTCTTTCTCAATCTTAAATTATTTTTAGCATATATATTTCAATTTTTTTTTAATTTTGAATTAATTTGATCATTTTTCAATTATTTTCCACGATTGTTATTTATTATTCTCATTTTCTAAAATTATTTTCTAAGATTTTAGGTATTTTTTTTTGAAAATTCAAATATTTTCTTCAATTTCTAATTATTT
Organism: Ganaspis brasiliensis; assembly: GCA_037103525.1. Taxonomy (NCBI): domain Eukaryota; kingdom Metazoa; phylum Arthropoda; class Insecta; order Hymenoptera; family Figitidae; genus Ganaspis; species Ganaspis brasiliensis. The sequence continues at coordinate 832,201 of JAZKLR010000457.1, read as the reverse complement.
TCATTTCTTATCAGAATTTCAAATTTTTTTTATTAATTATCGTAAATTTCAATTATTTTTAGCTTTCTTCGTTCTTCCACTTCTCTACAATTTTTAGTTTTTCTAATTTTATAAAATTAATTTCTAAAATTTTAAAGTATTTTTCTCAAATTTCTATTATTTTCTTTAATTTTTAATTATTTTTATTTGTTTTCATAATTTCCAAAAAGTGTTATTAATTGTCGTAAATTTAAATTATTTTTAGCATTCCTTCAGTATTTCTCCAGTTTTTAGTTATTCTCATTTTCTAAAATTTTTTTCTAAGATTTTTTAGAATTTTTCTAAAATTTCAATTGTTTTCTTCAATTTTTAATTATTTTCATTTGTTTTCATAATTTCAAATTTTTTTTTATTACTTATCGTAAATTTCAATTGCTTTTAGATTATTTCTTCAATTCTCTTCTCCAATTTTTAGTTATTTTCTTTTTTTTTAATTGATTTCTAAGATCTTCACGTATTTTTTTCAAATTTCAATTATTTTTTCTTTATTTAAAAAAAAACTCTGTAATTTTTTCAAATATCACACTTAAATGTCTTTTATTTTTTACAATTTATCATTGTTTGTATTATATTTTAATTATTTTCGTCAAGTTTTAAAATTTAAAAACATTTTTCAATTATTTTTCAAAATGTATTTTCTTCAATTTTTAATTCTTTACATTTGTTTCAAAATTTTAAAATTTTTTACCTATTTATCTAACTTTTTAATTATTTATATTATTTTATATATTATTTTCTTCAATTTTCAATTACTTTCGTTCTTTTTCTCGTTCTTTTTCATAATTGCCAAAAAGTTTTTACTTATTTCTCTTTAATTAAAACTTGTTCTGTTCAATTTTAAATTATTTTTATCTTTTTTCATTTATTTTTTCTAATTTTTAATTATTTTCTTTTATTTCATTAAACTTCTGAAAGTTTTAAGTATTTTTCTCAACTTTTGTTTAACTTTCCTTTATTTAAAATATTTTATGTAATTTGTTTAATTATTTTCTCAAATTTTAATTATTTTTTTTAATTTTAATTTATTTATCTCAATTTTTAATCATGTTGTTTCAAATTTCAATTTTTTTCTCTAATTTTTTATTATTTAATTTTTTTTAATTGACTTTTAAGGTTCTCAAATATTTTTCTCAAATTTCAATTATTTTCTTTATGTTTAAAACATTTTTATGATTGTTTAAATTACTTTCCCAATTTTTAATTGATTTCATGATTTTTTTTCAATTAATTTGCAAAATTTGCAATTGTTTTGTTTAATTTTAATTATTTTTTTGCAATTCTTTTTAATTCTAAAGTATTATAAATTTTGTTCTGAATAAATATTTATTGTATTTATATTAATTGATTTTTAAATATTATATTTAAAGTATTTATTTCTTCTTATTATATAAATATAATTTACCGATTTGTTTTATTTATTATTGTATTTTATAATTTCTAAAATGAATGAAAAACTAATCGCGCGCTTGCGCGCATTTTATTTTGCTAGTATAGAATAAAATGCATGTCTCTAGCTTTATTTTATGAAATATTGATAAATAACAACAACAGATTTTTTAATCAAATGTTATAATGTTATTTATTTGGGTTACTTTAAGCATTGAAAGATTTAAAATTTAAGAAAAAATTGCATGTTTCTAGCTTCATTTGATGAAAAATTGATAAATAACAACTATAAATTGTTTAAAAAATGATTAAAAACCTATTTTATAAGTTATTGCTTATTTTTGGTTACTTAAAGCAAAAAAAGTTCAAAACTAAAAAAAATTGCAAATCTCTAACTTTATTTTATGAAAAATTGATAAATAACAATAATCAATTGTTTAAGCAATTGTTATTTAAATAAATTTGAAAGTTATTTTTTATTTTTGGTTACTCCGAGCATAAAAAGATTCAAAATTCAAAACAATTGCAATTCTCTAGCTTTATTTTATAAAAAATTGATAAATAACAACAATAAATTGTTTAAACAATTGTTAGAAAAGTATTTAAAAAGTTATTGCTTACTTTTGGTTACTTTAAGCTTAAAAAGTTGCAAAATTAAGAAAAAATTGCATGTCTCTAACTTTATTTTATTAAAAATTGATGAATAATAACACAAAATTGTTTAAACAAATGTTATTTAAATAAATTTTAAAGTTATTTCTTATTTTTGGTTACTCCGAGCATAAAAAGCTGCAAAATTGAGAAAAAATTGCAATTCTTTAGCTTTGTTTAATGAAAAGTTGGTAAATAGCCAAAATAATTTGTTTAATTAAATTGACAATTACAGTGAATAATTAGTAATACTTCACAATTAGTTTCTTTTCGTAAAATATATGCAAGAAACTCCTTAAAAAATAGTAATAATAATTTTTTAAGGATTTTCCCATACTCTCTAAATCCGAATTAGTGATTTTCTATGAAAGAATTAGCAAAAGTCGGTTACTATTATGTAGTAAAAAATGTTCTAATTTGAACTAGAAAACTACTAATTTGAAAATGAATATCTACTAATAGAATAGTGAAATTTACTTTTTCAATTGGTAAATATTTCACTTTCAAATTAGTACTTTTCTATTGTTAATTAGTAGTTTTATTTATTTATTTAATACATTGTACGGGCTTATATAATAAACGCCCCTTTGTTCCTAGTTTTCAACTAAATATTTTAAAATTTTTTATTATTTGATTTCGCTAATTATTTAGTTATTTTTCGCTATTTTTCGCTAATTTATTAGTAGAAAATCCTAAAGGATCTCATCCTAGAGGATGAGAGCATAAAAAATAAAAATAAAATTTCTACAATTCATTTTTGGACCACCCTATTGAATATTTATCTAACCACAAAGTTGTTTTTTACCAATTTTATTTCGAATTCTGGAAAATAATGATGGAAATATTGCTGCTAACAGCAATTAAAATCACAAAACTCAGCTTTTCACGATTAAACTCTATTCTCAGTAACAAGTGTATTGATTTAATTAAAAATATCATTTCCCGGAATATCCTACAATCAGCATTATTTATTTATAAAGATCTCCACATTATATCACATTCTGTTTCAGAATGTCAATGAAATAATGAATTCTTGAATAATGAATGCTGAAACCTTCTAATTACGAATTATTCATATTTTATGGTCAATAATAACGATTGATTATGCAGATTTAAAATTTTAATCAACTAAAGGAAGTATTGTGTTTGAAGTTAATGCGCAGAAAAAAAGGTAAAAAGATACTTTAATAAATATATATTATCGATTGATGTACCAAGTTTAAAAATAAACAATTGCCATTTCCTGAATTCGGTGAAAATGCAAACAACAATGCAGAACGCTCATTATGTTAAAGCACTTCTGTAAACAAATTCCAAAAGTCAGGATGGAGCTTAAGTTGAGAGCTTTAGCGTGCTCTATCTCCAAAGAGCACGATGTTCTGCTTTCGCAAAATAATAATGTAGCTCAGGCTGAAACTTGTAGTTTGCTCTGCCGAATATAATCTCCTAATTATTATGAAGAAGAGACAACTGGAGATTTATCAATGGAGATTGAATTCGTGAAAAAGTAGATTTCAGCCAATATTTCAGAACTTCTTTTTTTTCAAACTATTGAAATTGAGACAATGGTAAAGCAATCTGTAAAGCTTTGTCTATGTACAGATACAAAACAGTCTCTCCTCATGCATACTTTAGCAGCAGCTGCCCTACCAGCTCCAATTCCCAAGCGCGTCAATGTAGTAGTGTTAGAATGAATAACGCCAAAAGCTTTCATGTTCCCGGAAACCTTTATTTGATAACACGTAAGATCAATTAACACTAAACACACGTCTCCTCACTTGGAAAATAAAATTTTTTTTTCAGAAGAAAGACAAAAAGTTCCAATCCCAGATTAGACTTGGGGCTCTTTTTTTTTACCGAAAAGCATTTCGGGAAAAAAGTCTGGGAAAAAGGTCCGGAATTTTCGTTGTAGTGTGGATTATTTCTTAAAGTACGTCTCGAGTTTTCATTGCTATTGGACACTTTTTTTTTTTTTTTTGTATGAAATTAAATTCCCGGTTTTTCCAGGTCAATTTTTTGGATTTCTTGGTCACAAATTTTCGAACAATTAAAACAGTATTTTTAATTTTGCGAAATTCGCCTTCGTATTTAAAAAATAACTTTACACTTGAATTTAAAATTTACACATTCTTATAATCTTATTAGTTATAATTGAAAATAATTACACAATTGAAAAGAATATGGACAATAAATATTAAATTTAACCAAAATAGTTGAAAAATTGTAGGAATAATTGTTAGAAATAATTGCAAATTAAACAACTGGTTTGAAAATCGAAAAAAAAATTAAAATTGTAGAATATAATAAAAAATTGAGAAAATAAATTGAAAATTTAAGGGCATGTGATGATAATGAAAAATTTGTCCGTAAACTTTCTCTTAAACTACTAAATGTTTTGACACCAAACTTTGTAGAATTACTCAAATTACCAAAAGGAAGGTCTCTCTGACCCAATTTTATTTCATTTTTGTTTCTAAACTAATTTTTTCTTCAATTTCACAAATTTTGGAAATTTTTGAAAAATTAGTGAATTTGAAAAATATACAGTTTAATGACAAAAATGAAACAAAATTGGGTCAGAGAGACCTTCCTAATGGTATTTTGAGTAATTCTACAAAATTTGGTGTCAAAACATTTAGTACCTTAAAAGAAAGTTTACGGACAAATTTTGCATTATCATCACATGCCCTTAAGAATTAAATTAAAATTCGAAAAATACCTGATAATTGAACAAAAGTTACAAAATGACGAAAATAATTGACAATTGAAAACAAAATTACATAAATGGCTAGAGTATTACACAGCCGAACAAAATAATTTAAAAACTCAAAGAATAATTACCTATAAAATTTTAAGATAATAATTGAAAATTGAAAAAATTGTAGGAAATAATTGAAAACTGCGGAAAATAAAAATTAATAATTGAAGGGAATACTTGAAAAATGACAAGAATAATTGAAAAATTAATGAAAATAGGTGAAAAATGAAGAAAATAAATGTCAATTGAAAACATAATTCAAAAAATGACTAGATTAACAGACAACTGAAAAAAATAATTGAAAAATTAAACAAGAAATGTTAAATTTAAAGAAAATAATTGAAAAATTACGAAAATTATAAGAATTGTTGGAAATAACTGCACATTCAACAACTGGATTAAGAACCGAAAAAAATAATTTAATTGAAAAAATAATTGAAAGTTAAAAAGAGCAATTAAAAATTTATTTATTTATCACAATTATACAGGCTATAAATAACTTTTTGTAGTAATATATGTATAATAATTATTAATTACAGGGTTGAGCAGCAAAAAAGATATTAAAGATATAAAAATAAGCTATACGTAAAAATTAACGAATGGAAATTGAAAGAAAGTAATTGAAAAAAACCGAAAATTAATGAATAAAAGAAAACAGTTGAAAACTGAAGTATGTAATTAAAAACTAAAGAAAATAATTGAAAATTGAAAAGTGAAATTTAAATATGAAGACAGTAACAGAGAATTGAAGAGAATAAGTTCTAGAATTCAATAATTGAATTAAAATTTTAAAGCAAATTTTATGAGTGAAAAAAATAATTGAAAAATCCGAGAATAATGGAATATTGAGGAATTAATTGAAAGTTGATAAAAATTATTAAAAATTAAAGAAAATATTTAAGAATTGAAGAAAAAAAGAAATAAATAAATTGGAAATTAAAGAAATAAATACCTAGAAATTTTAAGAAAATAATTGATAATTAAAATAAAAATAACAATATGACGGAAATAATTAAACATTGACGAAAATAATTAACAATTGAAAAAACAATTCGAAAAATGGTAAGAATTATTGGCATTCGAACAAAAATCAAAGAAAGGAAATATAATTGAAAAATGGAATTAAAAATTTTAAAAAATAATTTAATACTTGTATTTAAAATTCAAGAAACTTAATGATGATCGAAAAAAATAATAGAAAAAAGGCAATAAATTTTTAAATGGAATTTAAATTTAAAGAAAATTACTGAGAATTGAAGAGAATAATTTATTCTAGAATTGAATTATTGAATTGAAAATTTAGAATAATTTTTATGGGTGAAAAAAAATAATTGAAAAAATCCGAGAATAATGGAATATTGATAAATTAATTGAAAATTGATAAAAATAATTGAAAATTAAAGAAAATATTTGAGAATTGAAGAAAATAATTAAAAATTAAAGAAATAAATTAAAAATTTCAAGAAATTGTTAATTGAGAAAATGCGAGAATTATTAAACATTAAATAAAATAAAATTAAAGAAGAATAATAAATGGCGAATTAAAAAACAAAGAAAGGAAATATAATTGAAAAATGGAATTAAAAATTTTTAAAAATAATTGAATATTTTTATTTAAAATTAAAGAAACTTAATGAAAATCGAAAAAAATAATAGAAAAAAAGGCAATAATTGAGGGGCTGGATGCAATAAAGGGATATAGACGACTTTCGAAGTCCCCCGTTTCTGCCGGAGACTCGCTGTACGCGGGGCCAACGAAAGTCTCGCGTATCCCCTTATTGCATCCAGCCCCTCAATTTCTTTAAATTAATAAAAATAATTGAAAATTAAAAAATGGAATTTAAATTTAAAGAAAATAACTGAGAATTGAAGAGAATAATTTATTCTAGAATTGAATTATTGAATTAGAAAATTAGAATAATTTTTATGGGTAAAAAAAATAATTGAAAAAATCCGAAATTTATTCAATATTGAGGAATTAATTAAAAATCGGCCAAAATAATTGAAAATTAAAAAAAATGTTTGAGATTTGAAGAAAATAAGTAAAAATTGAAGAAATAAATTAAAAATTTCAAGAAAATGTTAATTGAAAAAAGGCGATAATTATTGAAGATTGAAAAAAATAATTGAAAAACGAAGAATACAATTAAAAATTGAAGAAATAAATTGAATATGAAAGAATTAAATTGAAACTCGTGGAAAAAAAACATATTCTGCGTCTTGAGCGTGTGCAAAATAGATTTCTGAGATTTGCGGCACATCAACTGGGAATTGAATTTGATTTTTTTACACATGACTACGGAATATTGCGGTCCCAATTGAATATACCAAAGATTGAAAATCGTCTAGTATACTCTGATTTGCTTTTTATGTTTAAGGTTATCAATGGTTTAGTTGAATGTCCATCAGTTTTGTCATGTGTTAACTTCTCTGCTCCTGTTAGACCTTTGAGATCTTATCAACCATTTTATATGTCTGTATACAAAACGAATTTTAGTCGAAATTCTCTTTTTAATAGACTCCATACAGAGGCGAATAAGTTTCATGACAAACTTGATTTTTTTTGGAGTCTCATTGGGAAAATTCAAGAATAACTTAAGAAGTGTACTGTTTGATGTTAACAATGCGGCATAATGTTAATATAATTAATTTAAAATTGATAATTTATTGTAAATTATTAATACTACATATTTTTTTTTTGTAAAGGGCTTTATGTGCCCGTTCATGTTCTTAAATAAATAAATAAATAATATAAAAGAAAAATTACGAAATAACTTAAATAATTCAATGTTGAAGAAAATAATTGAAAAATGATGAAAATAATTGACAATCGGAAGAAAAATTCAAAAACTAAAGAGAATAATTGACAATAGAACAAAATAAATTTTAAAAATTAAAGAATAATTACAAAAATGTAATTAATTATAAAAATAATTCTATATTGAAAACTGTTGTGAATTATATAAAATACTTCCTCTATGAGGAAGCAAAATTATAGATTTATATATTTATAAAATTAAAATTATTTCAATTGATACACTGAGAAAATAAGTTGACTAAATACAACCAATTTTTGATTAAATTTAGCAGAGAGAGATTGTTGATATAGCACCTGCAAAGCACTTGATTGATTTTAGCAGAGCATATGCTCCGGTATCCTAGAAGTTTGATTGTCATCGCCGGTGTTTTGTTTGTTTTGTCCCGAGGAACCCTAACCTAGAAATAAAGCTGCTTGGCTAGAGGCTTATTTTCTCAGTGTATTTATAAATTTAAATTTTAATTAATTTAAATGCATTTTTTAAAAAGTAGGTATCTGATTTAAAACAAAAAAATATCTGTGTGCCAAACTTTAGGTGTGAACAGACGAAAAATAAATGAAGGCAGGAATGAAAGAACTTACGGCTTATTATTATTCTTATAGATTTGGGTGATTCTATGTCAGAAATATCACAATCTGCAAGTGCTTTCTAGAATATAATGAAACTTGGTGAAATTGTAGTATAATATGAGAGAAATTAATCAGCAAAAAAAACTTTTAAAATATCATAAATTGTAGGAGTTATACTACTTTGAATTTTGATGCTACATTTTCTTAATTATTTTATATCTCGGTCAATTTTGAACCGATTTTAATGAGTCGCCCACCAATTACTTTATAAAATTGTGTTTTTTCAGAAAATTATAGAGCGAAAAACAAAATTTATTATTTAGATAGAAAAAAAGTGAAAATAAAATTTTATTTATATTTTTTTCAAATTTGACCCGTTTTTTATATTTTTTTTTATTGTTTAATAATATTCCCACTTTATTTCATCTTTATTTTAAAATACAGATAATCCTGGAGACTTTATTAAATCTTGTGATATCGGTTTTTCAGTATCCTCATCTCAAAGAAAGATACTACGTAAATTTATGTTTTTACCTTCATTTGTTTTTTGACATTTTTTTTAAATTAGAAACTATTTACTGTGAAGATTTTTTTCAATTTCTCTATTAACTAAAGTGAAAATCCAATAAAATTGTTATGCTATTAATAGATTTGGAAATAATTATTAATTTTAACCAAAAATAAAAACATTTAATTAAAAATTAATTTTAATATAATTAAATGAATTAGGTAGTTAAATTATTATTTATTTAATAACAATATAGTTATAATATAATATAATATAATAAGTAATTATACAAACAATGATTTATTTAGTAATCAGTTTTGTTTAATTAAAAAATTAAAATATTAAAAAATTTGTAACAAAACATGTATAACTGATTTAATTATAAACAAATTCACGTAAATGTCCTTAAATCTATCGCTTTCGTTTTTCGATAATTCTTGAACTTGAAATTCGAAGGTTTCTTCAGCAGCAGAATAATTTCTGCATTGCATTTTTTGATTTTCAATTAAAATAAAGCAATTGATATTATATAACCTTAATTTTTTGTTCCCAAAAAGAACATGACAAGAAAGCTCGAGTTTTAAAAAGGCGCTTAAGAAAAGCTTCAACCATTCCAGGCACAAGATCTTTCTATTCCTTTATTCCAATTGGAAATTAAACAATTCAATGCAGAAAATATTCAGCTGCTTAAGAAACCTTCAAATTTCAAGTCCAAGTATCATAAAAACGAAAGGACAATTATGGGAATTTGTATACTATTAAATCAATTAAAAACAAAATTGCTTACTAAATTAGTCATTGTATACACTGCAAAAACATGGTGTCTTAAATTGGCCAAAAATATCTTAAATTAAGATACTTTTGGTGTCTAAGACACGAAAAATGTCTTATTTTAAGACATTTTTGAACAATTTAAGACACCTGTTTTTACAGTGTATATATTTATTATATTATATTATAATTATATTGTTATTAAATAAATAATAATTTAACTACCTAATTCATTTAATTATATTAAAATTAGTTTTTAATTAAATGTTTTTATTCTTACTTAAAATTAATAATTATTTTCAAATCTATTAATAGAATAACAATTTTTTAAAATTTTCACTTTAATTAATAGAGAAATTGAAAAAAAATCTTCACAGTAAATAGTTTCTAATTTAAAAAAAAATTCGAAAAACAAATGAAGGTAAAAACATAAATTTATGTAGTATTTTTCTTTGAAAACATGAAAACATGAAAACATGAAAACATGTTCTTGAAAAACATAAATTTATGTAGTTCTTTTCTTTTCGCTTTATATTTTTCTGAAAGTACACAATTTTATGAAGAAATTGGTGGGTGACTCATTAAAATCGGTTAAAAATTGACCGAGATATAAAATAATTAAGAAAATGTTGCATCAAAATTCAAAGTAGTATAACTCCTACAATTTATGATATTTTAAAAATTCTTTTTGCTGATTAATTTCTCTCATATTATACTACAATTTCACCAAGTTTCATTAAATTCTAGGAAGCACTTGCAGATTGTGATATTATTGACGTAGAATTACCCATTTGTGATATATGAAAAAAATCGATTTATGAAAGCAAGAAAAAGTGTAGCCTCGTGCTTTCAAGCATTAAGTTAGATCGTGCGAATGTCGAGGGTTAGAATCCTATAATAGAAAACTATTTTTTTATTCCTATTTTCAATTTTTATTTTCAAGTATTGTCTGGAAAATGAATTTATTTAAAAAAAGCTTTACTAAGCAGCCAAATTAAGAAAGACAGTGGATCTAACTTCCTTATGGAAATCCCGTATTTATTTTCCTGTCCGTGAATTTAAATTAACAAATTTCGCGACAATGTAATTGTATAAAGACAAATCCCTCTGCTGCAAGTCTCGCGGAATTTATACGCGGTGTTTAAATTTATAACTAAGCTAAACTTACATTCAAAATAATTAATATACATACGAGATTGATACGGTAGAACATTTCTAAGCATTCAAACTAAATACTAACTTAATCAAACAGACTAAAAAATAGAAGTTTCTGAAAGAAAAAAATTTTTATAAACATTTTTTCCTTCCAATGGAAAAAATGTTTATTTTGAACAATGAAGCAAAATTATTTTCCAGAGATATTTTTTTAACCAAATGTGACGTGGAGATATGATGGTTAATTGAAAAGTTAATATGATAGATGATTCTTTACTATTGGAAATATTAACAAATAAATAAAGCAAACATTGAAATCGAAATATGGTAAATGGTCTTGTGCGGCAAAAATGTCCTTTTAATTTTGTTTGTTTTATTAACAGTTCTATCTCTTGGAGCAATTTCAGCAAAAGTTGTGAGCAGATTTTAATTAAAATTTCTGCTTGCCGTCAATAAAGTAATTTTAAAAGGATTTGATTTTTTTTCCGTTCAAGCCTTCAGGAAGGAAAGCAAGCGGACGTTAAAAAGCAAACAATTACCTTGCTTTTCTGAGTAAATGTTCGAGTATCGAGTAATTTAAATTTTTATCACTTTATTGTTGCGAAAAAGGAAAACTAAAATAATCAACGAAATTAAAAATTCTTGAATTTCAATTTTGTTCTGTCGATCATTAGTATTGAATAATTCAGCAAAAGTAAAAGAAATATTTCATAAAACAAAGAAAGGTAAATTATTATCAAGTAAAGTTTTTTATTACAATAGTTTTCCAGATTACTTTCTTTAATAATTAATAATTGATTGACTAATTATAGATTTATTTTAAATAAAAAATATTAAGAAGGGTAGTTTAAAATAATCAATCAATAAAAAGAAGAACATCATTTTACATCAGAACTAAACAATTGCAGAAGTTATGAAACAAAATAGAAAATTTATGAAAATTAAAAATATTTACAGGCTTTTGTTTTTATTGGGAAAGCACATAAGAAAATTAATAAAAAAAGGTATAAATTTGCTAAGGAGAAAAATCTTGAAGAATTATTAAAAAAAAATGTTTTTTATTTTAGAAGCAAACAATGATCAAAATTTATAAACATTAAAACAAAGTATATACAGGAAAAAATTAAAAAGTTTTAAGAAAAGGAACCCAGATTTTCTAAGAAATAGAAAAATTATGATAAAATGAGCAATCTTAGTACAAGGTTTTTTTCTTTATTTATTTAATTCATATAAGATTTTATTTTATTTACTTTATTTTATTATTTTATATAAGTTTTATATTTTATATTTATTTAATATTTTATACATTATTTAATTCATATAAGAAGCACGTTAAAATTGTTAGGAAAACATTCAGTGTACTTAAAATAATAAAAAAGAATGAAAAAAAAAATTTTAAGTAATTATAAAAAATGAGAAATTTTGAAAAAATGTAGAAAAAATAACAATTATAAATGTTTTAATAAATTTGAAGTTACTGTATAATAAAAATTCAACAATTTAAAACAAAGGAGAACATTTTTTAGAATGAAAAGAATAGTGATAAAAATTATAAATCTTTTGAAAACTGGAAATAAAGAGAATAAAATTAAAACAATTAAAGAGTTTTAAGAGAAAGAACCAATTTCTAAGAAAAAGAAAAATGATGATAAAACAAACAATTTTAGTACAAGATTTACCTAAAAATAAAAAAGAAAAGATATAGTTTAGCTAAAATAAAGAAAAAGCAAAAAAGTATTTAAAAATGAGAAAAATAAAGAAATTTTGAAAAAAGTAGTAAAAAAATAAATGTTTTTAAAAATATTGAATCACTGTAGGATGAAAAAGTAAACAATTTTAAAAAGGGGAACATATTTCTAAGAAAGAGAAAAATTATGATAAAAATTGAAAAATTATTAAAAGTTCAAACAATAATGACAAAATTTCAGAAGAACAAAAAAAAAGGAAAATAAATTGAAGAAAAAGGTAAAATTTAGAGGTAATTTAATTAATTGAATTTTAATTTTTTAGAGTAAGAAAAAAAAAGGAAAAATTATAGGCATATACTAAATATTAATAAACAAATATTTGAGAAATGGAGAAGATCTTTTCAAAAAATCTAAAAAAACTATGAAAGACAGAAAAATATAAAAATCCTCTAAAAATAAAAAGTTTCAGTAAATTTAAACAATTTAATATTTTAAAATAAATAAGTAAATGAACATTAAAAAAATTCTATGACAATCCTAACAACAACTTCAGAAAAATAAAGAAAATCTAAAAATTTTATGAAGGAGATATATAAACTTAAAAAAAACAGACAAAATATAAAAATAGATTGAATAAAAGAAAAAAAAGGTGAGCAAATTTAAACGCAATCAGAAAATTCTCAGAAAATATGTTACTTCTCCCTGCCTCAACAACTCCAAATAAAAGTGAAAACATTTCTTTACAATTTTATAATTTTTGAAAACTTTGTTTTATCAGAAATAAAAAAATAAATAATTAAAACTGTCGGAATTTAAAAATTGATTGAATAAGCTTTCTAAGTCTGGATTAGTTAAAAGTAACTAATTTGATAGCAAAAAGTCAGCCACTTCTTTAAATAGTTATATATTTACTAATTATTTAATAAAAAATAACTAATTATTAGTTCAGTTTCGTTTTAGGTTATTTCGAAATAACTAATATTTTGCTTATTAATACAATTAGTCAAATTTCATCTATTTTTTAAAATTTTTGTACTAATAATAAGTAATCATATTTTAACTGGTTTTTTAGTTATTTTTTACTACTAATTATTTGTCAGATTTTACTAATAATTTGTGACTATTCATTAAAATTTTAATTTCAACTACTTTTTAGTTATTTATTCTCTCTAAATCTGAATTAGCTAAAAATAACTAATTTGATAGCAAAAACTCAGTCACTAATTTAAATAGTTATTTTCTACTAATCATTTAGTAAAAAATAACTAATTATTAGTCAAATTCATTTTTAGCTTGTTTTAAGCAATATTTTTTAATAAAATTCTGTTTACTAATTCAATTCGTCAAATTTTAAAAATTTTTTAGTTATTTTTAATTAATTCAGATTAAGAGAGAGGAGAACAATTATTTTGGAAATTTGTAAAAAATAAGAATTCTTACCGATTCCTTCTTTCTAATATAGAAATAAATAAGAATTCAATGAAAAAAAAGTTTCTTTGATTTTATATAAGAACAAAAATTACATGAAATAATAAATAATTTTTGAACGATAAAAAGTGGAGAAAATTATGAAACAGAAAACAAGTATAAAAAAAGTAAAAAGCTAGAGAATTTTTTTTTTAAACAAGAAAATTTAAGAAATTTAAAAAAAGCACAAAATACTGAATACATTTTTAGAAAAAAAAAAACAGTTTTGAAAAATAAAATTTCTTAGAAATTCCATTGTTTCTTATCACAACTCTTTTTACAATTATTGTAAGTTATTAATTTTTTATTAATCATTTTCATTATTATTGATTATTTAATTGTTTCTTAACTCTCTTATTAACGGTTTTTTAACCATCTTATTACTAGTTTTACCGCAAAATTAGCATTTTCGCAAAAGAAAACAACTTTTTTTTAATTGAATCATTAACTTCTAAAAGAGTTAAATTATCCTTAGAATCAGATCTTACCTTTGAATAACAGATAACAATCTCAATAACTCTTCCATGGAGTATTACATCACCAACTGTGTACTATAACGAAGTCTTTCAAGCAGGATTCGAAATATTTCTTGAGTTAGCAAGTAATAACGAACTTGTTGAGTTAAGAAACAACTTTAGAGAATGCGGTTTGCATTAAATGCAATCGTGATATTGCTACAACCACATATATCTAGCTCCTTGCAAAACTGTATTCACGAAATTAATCAATAATTGGCAATATTTAATTAATTCTTCATTCTATATATTATATTCTTTTGTTAATTAAAACAATCTTCATTTAATTTTAAAAAAGTTTTATTATGTGTTTTGTATTAAAATCAATAATATATTTCCATTTTCTCTATTACCGATTCAACTCTGTTTTTCAATTTATCCATTCATTAATTATTTTATTCGAGTTTCCAAATAAAATTCTCATTATTAATTCCTATTCTTTGTGTAAAAAATTAAATGATCCTGGGAAAGAGACGTGAATAAAAATTTAGAAATTAGTTATCAAGCAACATTTCGTCAGCCAATATTTGCTGACCTCATCAGGTTAGATTTATTAAAAACAAACAGAATTTTTTTGTAAAACATCATAAACACTATAAAGAATTAACACAATAAAAAAACACGAAAAAACTCGTTATTTACCTGATTCGTTAAAATTATAAACTTATTTTGACATGTCAAATTATAAAATAAAAAATCACTTTTTTTTTCGAAACTTGTCCAAAATTTTTAATAAATAAAACAAAATGTTCGTGAAAATGTCAGAAGCCATTTTCAAGTCAAAAGACCAAAAACAACTGAAATTAAAATTCAAAATTAAAAATCTTAATGACTTTAGAGTTAACGACCTGATCTTGTAAATAGAGTCAATGTCCTGTGGTGTAAATATTGAATCAATTTCTAAATACAATTTTTCAATTAAATATTTTTATTATGAATCCAAACGTATCAGAAGAGGAAAGTAAACTGTATTTAAGAACTGAACATCTACTTTTTTGTTAATAGTGCAAATATTGGTTTTTATATGTATCATTTCTGAAATTAATCTTTTTTTATAATTAGATTCGTAATCTAAAATTTTAGTAATTTTCCAATCAATGTTGTAATCGAGATCAATACTTTTTCTATATATCATAGAGTTTCCCTTAACCAATTTGTGTTCATGATAAACGCGTGTTTACAAAGAACGTTTATTTCCGCCTATATAAATAGCAGAACAGTCTTTACAATCTATTTTATGTACAATATTTGTTTGGTCCTATTTTTTAGAAACATCATTACCCAGTTGCACAATGGAATATCTGTTTTTTTAACAAGAGGAATTGACGTAAAGTTAAATTGTTTTAAAATATTAGTTAATTTAAAAAAATATTTTACATCGAAAGGTAAACAAACTTTTGGAATTTGACTATAGACCTATAAAACTATAGGCCTATAGTCATAAAATTGACTTTACTTTCTTTAAATTACTAACATGAAACTTTATATGAGAAAGTAAAATAACTCTGTCCAATAAATTATAAATAATATTTTTCTTCTGTTGAACTGGATGATCTAAAAAATAATTCATGACTCTGTCTGACAAAGTTGTTTTTCTAAACCAATCTAAATAATAAATAATGATTTTATTATTAGCTTTAATAAGAGTTAAATCAAGAAAATTTATGTAATTGTTTTTTTCTATTTCTGTTGTAAACTGTAGTTTTTTGTTATATGAATTGAAAACATCAGTAACAATTTGGATATGTTCTTTTTAATTGCTAAAATCGTATCATCTACATATCTAAAATAGAAAAGTGTGATACAATTATATTTTTCTTTTAAATTTTTCAAGCAATCAGTTTCCAGCCAGATCATCCACAACAAAGTCCGCAAATAACGGAGAGATTTGTAGGCTCATAGGAGTTCTGTAAGTTTGTTTATAAAATTTACCATCAAAAGTGAAAAAGGTGTTATTGAATAAAAATTTTGTACAGTCAACAATATCATAAAAAGGAATTTTACATTTCTGATTTTAAGAAATAAACCGTCGATCTAAACTTTATACAACTAGGTTACATGATACATTAGTAAATAATGAGCTAACATCAAGCGAGAGAAAAGTGTAATCATCATCCAAAACATAACTATTTAATTTGATTTTCAGTTCAATACTATTATTTATATGTAAGCTTGGTAAAGAAATACAATTTTTTAGTTCATTATACAAGACTTTTAACAAAAAATATGTCGGGCTGTTTAGTAAAGAAATAATTGGACGAAGAGGTATATATTATCTTAATGAATCTTAGGAAGAACCTAAGCTTTTGCTAACATTGTGTCAGTTCAGGTTAGTTGTTTAAAATTATAAACTCTATCAAGAAATTCATTGTCATTAAGTGATTATAACTTTTTAGAAGTTTCTTTTCGAAGTTTTTTTAAAGGATTCATTTGAATAGATTCATACGTGGTAGGGTCCAAAATAAGATCTAACATTTTGGATTTATAATCATCTTTTTTCATACAAACTGTTACGTTGCCCTTGTCTGCTGAAGTAAAAAACACATCTGGATTATTTTTTAAAAAAGTTTTAGTACTTTTATTTTTTTTTAAAACGAGTTTTGTTGATAGAAAGGTCGATGATTATTATTCAAATTGTTAGATAGAACATTGCAAAATTTTTTTATTAAAACATTTTTAGAATTATCAGCAAGATCAGAAAATAAAAGAGTAGATTCTAAATTTTTGACAGTGTTTATAACTTCTTGTTTAGAGAGCATCAAGATAAAAACTGAGAATTTATAAATAATTAGAAAATTTTTGAAAGTGATCCAGAAATTTATAAGAAATTTCCGGAATTCGTAGGTAAAGCTAGAAAAATTTAAATTTTATCTGGTCTTATTCAATAACTTGAAAAATTGAATTTAAAATAGTTCAGAGTACGATCTTTTAGATCGTATTATTTTAATAATTTCATGTTTAATTTAGTAATTCTTTATAATATTCAAACAAATCCGAAACTCCAGGTAAATCAAACTTAAATTTATTCAAACTTTTAAATTAGAATTATTTCAAAATTCCACAGTTAAAAATTAATTACTTTAAGTTTCATTTGGACTTAATTTAAATATTTAACACATTTTTAACATTTTCTAACATTATTACAAATTGTTTACTTCCTTGACAATTTGCTCTTATCATTCTTCAATTTTTAATGAATTTTCGAATGCAATAATTACCTATTTAAAAATTATTAGTCACATCGAAAACACAGTCAAAATAAGTAAAATAACATTATAAAACAACGAAATAATATAAAAATTTGTTATTTTCAATTAAAATAATAAATCACTGACATAGTTTTGTGAGTGATTAGTCAAGACTGAGGTGCGATATTGACAATTACAAATTATAGAAGAAGTCAGGGTTAATTAAATTGATCGAAGTATTATGATTAATAATCATTGTTTCAACTTTCTTATTAACGGAAAATAAGTGTCGAAATTGTATATCCTCTTTTCTATTGATTGTAATATCAGTACATTTTATATAACAACAGTTTTTATCTTTTTTCTATTTTCATGTTCACCAACTTTTGTTTTCAAGGAACGTTTGGTCTCTCCAATATAAGTAGCAGGACAATCATTACGGTTTTTGTAAACAATACCTTTAATATCGAATTTTTCAGTAGAATCTTTTTCAAATTTTAAAACCGTATTAAGAGTTTTTTAAACTAAAGAAATAGATATTAAATTATATTCTTTTAACATTTTGGATAATTGAAAATAAATACTATTAAATGGAAAGCAAACTTTCGGTAAACGTCCGTAAATAGATGACAAACAAGATTGTATGA
Source organism: Ganaspis brasiliensis (assembly GCA_037103525.1). Taxonomy (NCBI): domain Eukaryota; kingdom Metazoa; phylum Arthropoda; class Insecta; order Hymenoptera; family Figitidae; genus Ganaspis; species Ganaspis brasiliensis. The sequence goes on along the minus strand of JAZKLR010000457.1, from coordinate 814,040 downwards.
TACCTATTTTTTTATTTAAAATATTTGACGTACGTTCAAATTTTGTTTGTATAAAATCTAAAGGATAATCATTGTCTCGTAGAATTTTTATAACTTTTTTTATTTTACCCTTTTAGAAGTAATCATGTGAAAGTAAAATTGACCTGTCATATAAATTATACACAATATTCTTTTTTTGTTGTAATGGATGACATGAATAATAGTTAACCAATCTGTTTGAAGATATAGGTTTTTGAAATCAATTAATTTCATAAGTTGATTGTTTCTTTTTATAGATGTCTGGTCAAGAAAATTGATTTGATTTTCTGATTCTAGTTCATTAGTTAATATTAAGTTAACATTAAAGGAATTAAAAGTATTGATAATCAAGTCAACATGCTCTTTATCGACATAAAAAAGTGTGTTTTCAACATTATTTAAAATAAATCAAAGGTACCGTGAATTTGTTGATAAATTTATTGTTAAACATAAAAAGAAATTGAGTACAGTTAATCATCTGAACAAAAGAAATTTTACAAGAATTATGGATTTTTTCAAATCCTCTATCTAAACTTTCAATATTCTAAATCTGAATTAGTTAAAAATAACTAATTTGGAAGCATTAAAATTTTGCTCATGAAGTGTCTGTTATAGTTAATCGATTGTGGTGAAACTAGTACTTAAGATAATCATTATCATTTAAATTATTAAGAAGTTTTTGAGTGCTAGATTGCAATTTAGTTAAAGACTTCTTTGTAAAAATTTCTTGATATTTGTCTGACAGTATATTATTGGCTTTTGATACTAGTCAGATTTTTTTAAACAAACAGAAACATTGCCTTTGTCAGAATTAGTTAAAAAAGATGTCAGGATTATTTTTAAGAAAAATTTTACTCGATTTTTATTTGGATAAAAATATTTTTCCTTCAAAATTATTATGGTGTTTTTTATTTAAATTGCAAACAACAAGTTTACTGACTCACTTTCTAATCTCATTTTTTGTGTCAGTATTAATATCTAAGTTGTAAATGGAAAATTTCAAATTTGTTATAATAGCATCTTATTTTGAATTTCTTTGAGGTACACTATAGTTTTGACCCAAAGAAGCGATTTCATCGACTTCTTGGGGGATTTTAGTATTACTCAGATTGATTAATCAAATGGTATTCTTTTTTGAAGATTCATTTTTTATTTGAAAGAGTAAAAAAATTGTCAACTCTCTAAAACTGAATCAGTGAAATTTTCACTGATTTGGAATCAGTGAACAACTTCTCTTTGCTGAATCAGTGAAAATGACTGATCTTCAGTGAATTTCACTGATTCAGCAACGAAAAGTTGTTCACTGATTTCAAATCAGTGAAAATTTCACTGATTCAGTTTTAGAGAGAAGAGCAGTTGTATCAATTTAAGAGTTCATAATCTTATTTTTAGTAAATTATAATTATTTATTTAAAAAATTCATATGAAAATGAATATTTTTTTTATATTTCAATGAGATCGTGTCTTCTGCACCTCAGTGAAAAATGACGTTTCAATGTTGATTCCGCCAATTGACGATTGAGAAGTGACCACTATTTATAAAAAATGTGATTTCATATCCACGGTGTTGTTGGATAAATTTAAAAAATCTTTAGGAGCTAATGTTCCTAGCGTCGTAAAGTCCATCATTAATCCAAGATAGAATTCATTAGTAGTATTTTTTCTTTCCATTATTTATATCAGAAATGAACTTTTTCCGATTTTTGGAAGGTCAGAAAAAAAAAATAGAAAAACTATTTTTTTTAAATTTGACTACGCTTCCTCATTATATTTAAAAAATGAAAATAAACCGATGGTTGAATTAATACTGTTATTACGACGGTTCTTAGTTGGTTAATTTGCATATTATCAGGTATATCATTTCGGGAAGATTACGGCGTTAATATAATACAGGATACATTGCTTCATGAAATTTATATTTGTGTTCCAGAGTACGAATTCAAATTCCCTGATGACACGGAGGAGTAGGAATAGGAATATTAATCGCAGCCACTGTAGTAGAGAACTTTGGTATCCATCCCTTCTTGAAGCCAGCACCATATCTAGGGTAGAGACAGATACTAATGAGACCAAAAACATCAGAGTAGGAGTAACGACCATGCTAAAAACGTAACCGTTGTGATTTAGGGGATGGTAATGGAGCGAGAACGGACCTTACCCTCTCTAAACGAAGCATCCCCATATACTTCACAAATGCTCCAACACGTGAGGGAAAATAATATCTATGTCGACAAAGATGACATAGTTAACCCGCAGGGAAGAACAAGACAAAGGATCATGATATATTCTACTATTTTTCAAGTGGATATTCAACTGAGATAAAACTTTAAAACATTTTTCACAAAAAACGTTAAACGTCATTAGGCACACCTGTTTTTATAGCCACGGTTTTTTTTTTAAATAGTTTTTGTATCCAATCTGAAATTATGTGGAAGTTTTAATAATTTGGAAAAATTATTATAAATTAATTGCACATTATAAATAATAATGTTTTGCATAGAAAAAACTCGTTTTTTCATCAATTTCCTGTAAAATCGTTGAAAATCAATATTTTTTTGTCGGATTACTTTGATGCTCTTCATAAATGCTCAAAGAATAACATGCAATTATTTACATATGAAACTTGTTAAGTTTACTATTTTTTAGAGGACCCAAAAGTTGACCAAAAGTAAACCAAAATAGGTTATTATTAGCAAAAAATATAAATTAAAAAAAGAAAATCGTGAAATATGCAATTGCTAACTACACAAAAAAACAACAACAAAAAAAAGAATTTCTCTCCGCTGAATCTGGATTTAAAGTCAAAATAATCAAATTGGCTAAACTTTTTGAGATAATCTCAAAAAACTGCTAAAAAAATCCAAAAAAAGTTTTTTTTGGTCTGAGACAATATGCTAGTGTATTCGTACGTATTTCTCTACGCGGAATCTGAATCTGAAGTTATTATTGTCAGATTTGTAAGAGAAAGAAATGGTTTTTAATAGAAAAATAGAAATATTAAATATGTCCATAAGATTATTAAAGTTCGGAATTTGTAGTAGGCTATATCTTTCAGTGAAATCTATAGCCTTAAATAGTAAAGGTTAAATAGTAAAGGTCCATTGAAATGAAACAATAAAAGTTTATTGTTCCTTCGAGAGCAATTATATTTGTGAATTTCAGGTATGCCGATAATTGCAAATTTTGAGTTTTATGAAGAATAAGGAGGAAGAGAAAGGTGCTAATTGTCTTGTAATGATTTGAAATAATTCGTGTCAGGGAGTTCAGTTCTGTATTTTTCGTCGGTGTAAATAAATACGTTTTGTAAAGAGAATCTTGTTTTTATATTGTTCCTAATATCTACTGTCCCGTTGATAACAAGATTGGTACAAGTTTTTGAGATAATATAAAAAAAAACTGCTCAAAAGCACGAAAAAGTCCCTTCTTTGAGATTATCTAAAAAACTTGTACCAATCTGACAATTCTAACTTCGGATTCAGGTTCATTAGAAAAAAATACATAGAATACACTAGAATAGTGTCCCAGTTAAAAAAAAAATCGTGTTTTTGAGCAATTTTTTAAGATTATTTCAAAAATGTTAACCAATCTGGTTATTCTGACTCCGGATTCGGATTCAACGGAGAAAAATATATATCATCTCAAAAAAGCGATTTTTTCGTTTTTTTCATCAGTTTTTTGGGATTAATTAAAAAATGTTAGCTAATCTGGTTATTCTGACTTGGGATTCGGATTCAGCGAATAAAAATATGTAGGAATACACTAGTGTAGTGTCAGGGAGAAAATTTTTTTTTTTTCATTAGGTAATTTTTAAATTTTTATGTCCGTTATTTTGAATTCTTTAAAACTGACTTTAGATTTATAATCAGCGGCCTTAAAAGTAATAAAAACTTTAATTAGCAATTGTAAATTTCTCGTTTTTTTTTTTGAAATTTTATATTTTTTTCGAATAATATAACCTATTTGGTTTTCTTTTGGTCAACATGTGGGTCCTGTAAAAAATAGTAAACTTAACAAGTTTCTTATGTAAATAACTGCTTGTTATTTTTTGAACATTTATTAAGAAAAACATGGCAGTCCGGTAAAACATATTGATTTTCAACGATTTTACAGGAAATCTAGAAAAAGACGTGTTTTTTTCATGCAAAATTTCAATAGCGTAGAAGCACCACTAAATATTAATTGAAGGAAAAAAAAATAAATAAATAAATTCGTAGGTATCAATTTTTTCGAATTGTGGCAAACGGAGGGGTGGGAATGGATTAAATTTTAAAGTGTCATTTTTAACGGACACTCTATTATATAAACGTAAAAAAAACACGTCTCACATCACTTTTCGAAAAGTGATTTAACTTGGCAATTTCACTGATCAAATTTACAGATGAAAATAAGGTATGTGTGCAAACGTATTCTCTCTCTGAAAGTAAACAATCCTTATTTCTCGTGAAGTAAGTCTTTATTAAAATGATAATTCTTGTTTGATAAACTAGTTCAAAAGCTTTCGAAGCTTAGGATTGTTATTCCACGGGAGGCTTGAGAGCTTTATAGGGTATGTCAACACTTGCTCTTTATATTTCCATATTCGAGGAAATTTATTCTCACATGAGAAGGATGCACGTTTTGAATAATAGTTGAACCTAATTTATAACTTTTCTTCAACAAAAACAAAATTTAGACTGATCACATTCGGTTGTTTCTACTCTAAAGAAATTAGTGTGAATCATAACAAACAACACCTTTTGACAAATTTGTATCCTTTCTAGTTATTTTTTAAAATATTCTTGTAGTTTTTTCAGTAGTAAATAGTTCCTTTTCAAACCTTTTGCTTATTTTTTAAAACTCTGACAATTTTTATTTTTAAGTTACTTTTCTTCAACTTCTAGTTATTTTGTAGTTTTTAGCAATTTCCCTTTATATGTTTATATTATAGTTTTACTTCTTCAATTTCTTTGCAGCTATTAGTTCTTTTTTAGTTACTTTTTTTTTCTTTCTAGTCTTCTTTCAACACATTCTGGTAATTCTCTTTTCATTTCAAGCTAGTCAACTTCTGATGATTCTACTTATTTTTTTACCTTTTGGCTACTTTTATCTATTTCATAATTATCCTTTTTAATGAATAAATACAGTACCGTCGGAAATTGTCAGTCCACCCATTTTTTAAGGTTTGAAAAACATCTTTAAACGTACAAAGTACAAATATTAAAATTTTTCTGTGTTTATTTCCTTAAAGTAGATAAAATTTTGAGGAAAATAAGGCCTGAGTGAAGTGAGTTAGTCAATTTTTCTTTGAAATATGTTAAAAAATGTTGAATTTTTAATGTTTTAGGAAAATTGAAATTACTCTCGAAATAATATAGGTTTTTTAAAGTTTCTATGCTTGTTTTAAAGGAAATTTTCTGGAAAATAAGACTGTTGCTTAGGCATTAATGTGCAATTTTTTTCCTAGCATATGCAAGGCTCGGAAGTTGGACCAAAAAATATAAAAAAATTATTGTTTATATCTTGATATCAAATACAGCTATATAAAATATACCAAGGTCATAATTGTCAATAACTTTCGAAAGGAAGTAATATAATATATATATTGGAATTTTAAAAATTATTTTTATGTCAAAATGGTGTCTTCAAAATTTGATAAATTTTTTGGTCGAACTTCCGAGCCTTGCATATGCTAGGAAAAAAATTGGACATTTTCTTCAGTTTCTAGTTATCTTTCAACATAATTTTATGACCTATTTTAATACATACTTACTTTCTGCATTTTCAAGTAATTTTGTAAATTTTTAGTAGATTTTTCACTTTTAATTATTTATTCTCTATTTTTATATTTTATTCCTTGAATTGTAATTTCTCCTTTCTTTTTATCTTTATATACATTTTTCTAATAATTTTTAATTTATACCAGTAATTATCGTCGAAATATAGTTACTTTTAAAACTTGTTAGTTATATTTCACTTTCAAGCAAATTTTTCATTTCCACTTCACTTTATTTTTTTTTTTCTTCAATTAGTGATTCCCCTTTTATTTGTTAGTAGTTCTTCTTCCTTTTGGTTACTTCCCCGTATTTTATAGTTAAGTATTTTAAAAAATTGTCTGGTGTTTTTCTTTACTTTTTAGTTATTTTCAAACAAAATTTAGTAACTTTTTTCAATACATTTTTCTGTACTTTCTAGTTGTTTTGTCAAATTAGAAGGTTTTTGAATTTTGATTATACATTCTCCATTTTTATTTATTTTTTCTTTGAAGTGTAATTCATATTCCATTTTTACGTTATAGTTTTTTTTCTACATGTTCTAGTAATTTTAAATATATTCTATAGTCATTCCCATCGAATTATAGGTACTTTAAAACTTTCTGTTTATTTAATTTATTTAATTTATTTAATTTATTCCAGTCTCATGTGATTCTTCTTCATTTTATAGCTTTTTCCTTCAATTATATTTTTCTCATTTCTAGTTGCTTTTCTTCAATTCGGTATTTCTAACACTTTCTAGTTCTTTTTCTTTAGTTTCTAGTTATTTCTTAATACATTTTAATAATTTTAATCAATACGTCATAGCTACTTTTAATGCTTAATCAGTTTTCCACATTCAAAGACTTGTTCTCCACTCAAAACTTTTTTTTTAATTTCTCATACATCTTTTTTTTCTAGTAATTGTTCTTACACATTTTAGTAAAGTTATTCTTCTTCCTTCTCTAGAAAGTCAATTTCTGATGATTCTAATAGTTATTTTACTTTTTATTTATTTCTCCCTATTTCCCCCATCAAATTACTTTTCAATATATTCTGTTTATTATCTTCAGCAAATAGTTACTTTTTACACTCCCTAGTAACTTTTTAAAACTTTGTTACTTTTTATTTTACAATAAATTTTTTTTAACATGTACGCAATTTCTTATACTTTGTAATAAATCTTCCATGTATTATGGTTTTGTACTTTCAACTTGTTATTCTTTATTAGATTTTTAATAGTCTTCCTTTCATTTAAGTTATTTTTAATCAACTTCTGAATAATAATTTAATTTCTATTAATTTTTCTACATTTTCTAGTTATTTTTCAAAACATTATAGTAATTTTTATAAATATTAATCTATATTGTACACTTTTTGAATATTTTTTAACTCTCTAGTACTTCACCTTTATATTATAGTTATTTTTCTTTAATTTCTAGTTATTTTCTACTTCTTAGTAATTCTTCTTCAGTTTATAATGTTTCATTTCTATTTGACATTTTTTAAAACTTTATATTAATTTTTCTCTTTTCTAGTTATCTGTCATCAACTTCAAGTTTGCATTTTACTATCTAAGAATTTACCATCAGTTTCTAATGATTCTTGAACACTGAAAACTTTTATGTATTAAAATAATCTGCAGCGCTCTTGTTTAAAGCTAATTTCAGATTCTTTAAACTCAATTTAGTATAAAAAAAAGAGCGTTGCAGCTTAATTGAATCCAAAACAGTTTACTGTGTAATGCATGCTAATAAATTTCATTAATATATAGTTATTTCATTACACTTTCTATTTATTTTTACATTTTCTTGTAATTCTTTTTCATTTCTTAGTATTTTTTGCTGCAATTTGTGTTCTTTTTCACTCTATACAATAAATCTTTTTTCATCTTTATAGTTAGTCAACTTCTGGTTATTCTAATTTTTTTTTACCTTTTGGTTATTTTACCCATATTATAGTTATCTTTTCTAATGAATAAATATTTTTTTATTATAAGATTTTTACATTCTACCATGATCCATGATCCAAAAAATGTTAACTTAACATCCAGATATGATTTATTTTTTTAAAGTAAGTTCAATTTTTCTAATAATTGAAAACATGTTTATTTTCGTATCATAACCTCTTTAACCTAAAAAAATTTTAATTGCAGGCTTTTAATTATCCGATATAAATCTCTCTTAACCTGAAGAGAATTTAAAACAAGTCGAAACATGTAGTTCAAACATCAAATTTAATTTTTAATAAAATACCGCAAAAGGCCTTATAAAAATTACTTAACAATAAATATGTTTTTGTTTCTATAAAATTCTTCTTGTTTCTATTTTCTTTTCTTCAATTTTATATTTCTAACATTTTCTATTGATTTTTCTTTACTTTCATCAACACATAGATACTCTCTTTGCTTTTTAGTTATTTTGTAAATTTTTTGTAGGTTTTTAACTTTTGAGTATTTGTTCTCTATTTTCTCCAATTTGTCATTTCTCCACTGAGAAAATAAGCCTCTAGCTAGACTCTGAACAAAACACACAAGATACCAGCGATCACAACCAAACTTCAAGGTTAACATTAGCATTTAATCTGCTAATAATAAACATAGAGCTTTGCAGGTGCTATATTAACAACCTCTCTCTGCTAAATTTAGTCATAAATTGGTTATATTTAGTCAACTTATTTTCTCAGTGTCGTCTTCTTTCTAGTAATTGTGCTGCCAATTTAGTAATATTCAATACAATTTTGTTTAATTTTCATCATGATTTAGTTTTTTTGTAACATCTCATATACTGCATCTTTGTTTTCTAATAATATTTCTTCAATTTGTGATTCTTTTTTTGTTTTATTGTAACATTTCCTTTTTTATGGTTATTCTGAATCAAGTTCTAGTTATTATTTTACTTTATAGTAACTAGATTTTATTTTCAACGTTTTTTTTAATACCTGAATTTTTTTCGTTTCTGTTCACTTTGTCCTATTTCTAGTTCTTTTTCCCTAATTTAGTTATTTTTCTACTAATGCTATTATTGCTTCCACAAGGAGAAAGTATTTTACTTTCTATTAAGTTTCCTTAATTTTCTAGTTCTTTATTTTAAATTCTAAACAAGTTTTCGTCTTTATTCCTTTTTCTAGCTGTTTTTCTCCAATTTAATTATCTTTCCATTCTCTAAAAATTTTTATTTATTTAATGATTATTTGTTATTAACAAATCAATTCAGGGTTCTTTTCTGCACTTTTTAATAATTTTCTCACTTTTTAGTAATGCATTCTTAGTTCCTTTTTTTGAATTTTTCTTTGTATTTCATATAGTAATTCTTCAATTTCTAGTTACTTAAGGGTGATTCTATGTCAGAAATATCACAATCTGCAAGTGCTTCCTAGAATTTAATGAAACTTGGTGAAATTGTAGTATAATATGAGAGAAATTAATCAGCAAAAAGAATTTTTAAAATATCATAAATTGTAGGAGTTATATTACATACTTTGAATTTAGATGCAACATTTTCTTAATTATTTTATATCTCGGTCAATTTTTAACCGATTTTAATGAGTCGCCTACCAATTTCTTTATAAATTTGTGTTTTTTCAGAAAATTATAGAGCGAAAAATAAAATTTATTATTTAGATAGAAAAAAAGTGAAAAGAAAATTTTATCTATTATTTTTATCAAATTTGACCCATTTTTTAAATTGTTTTATTTTTAAATAATATTTCCCTATATTTTATCTTTATTTTAAAATAAAGATCATCCTGAAGACTTTATTAGATCTTGTGATATCGTCGTTTTAGTATTATCATCTCAAAGAAAAATACTACATTTTATGTTTTTACCTTCATTTGTTTTTCGACATTTTTTTTAAATTAGAAACTATTTACTGTAAAGATTTTTTTCAATTTCTCTATTAACTAAAGTGAAAATCCAATAAAATTGTTATGCTATTAATAGATTTGGAAATAATCATTAATTTTAACCAAAAATAAAAACATTTAATTGAAAATTAATTTTAATATAATTGAGGCGGTTGGTAAAGAAACCGCACAAGTCCACAAATCGTAATTGTTCAGGAATCAATAAAAACTGTTTTTCTTGTAAATAAGAGAATTTTTTTTAATTCTGCGTTTTGTATTATTTTCTACTAACCTATTCGTTTAAAAATTCAATATGATTGATTTATATTTTAATTAATATAGGGTATAAAAAAAATAAATTAACTTTTGGACTTGTGCGGTTTCTGCACAAAATGAAATGGAAAACACAGAAAATGTATTGAATCAAGTGAAGTATCACAATTTTAGTAAATTTTTAGTAACATTTATTAAAAATTTTTAATTTGAATAGTTTTTTTTAGCATTTTATAAATAATAAACATTTTTTAAAAATCACTTTCCAACATTTTCTTAACAATTATCACATAATTCACTATTATTGTTTTCTGCCTCGCTTTCAGTGCATTTTATTTATAATATAGACTGTTTTATATAAATTATTTAACAATGTCTAAAACACTTTAAAAATATCACAAATAAATATTATTTCATCCATTGCGCATCTTTGTGCGCAGCTTGGAATCATGGACTTGTGCTGTTTCTGCACGGAACGAAAATTTGTTTATTTATTTTAAAGGGTTTAGAGTTTAGTAACATATGTAATATTTTACTAGATCGTAGAGCTTCATTTACAGATAAATTTTCCATAAAAAAGTGATTTTCGAAAAAAAGTGGACTTGTGCGGTTTCTGCACCAACTGCCTCAATTAAATGAATTAGGTAGTTAAAATATTTATTTAATGACAATATAGTTATAATATAATATAATATAATAAGTAATTATACAAACAATGATTTATTTAGTAATCAGTTTTGTTTAATTAAAAAATTAAAATATTAAAAAATTTGTAATAAAACATGTATAACTGATTTAATTATAAACAAATTCACGTAAATGTCCTTAAATCTATCGCTTTCGTTTTTCGATAATTCTTGAACTTGAAATTCGAAGGTTTCTTCAGCAGCAGAATAATTTCTGCATTGCATTTTTTGATTTTCAATTAAAATAAAGCAATTGATATTATATAACCTTAATTTTTTGTTCCCAAAAAGAACATGACAAGAAAGCTCGAGTTTTAAAAAGGCGCTTAAGAAAAGCTTCAACCATTCCAGGCACAAGATCTTTCTATTCCTTTATTCCAATTGGAAATTAAACAATTCAATGCAGAAAATATCCAGCTGCTTAAGAAACCTTCAAATTTTAAGTCCAAGTATCATAAAAACGAAAGGACAATTATGTGAATTTGTATACTATTAAATCAATTAAACAAAATTGCTTACTAAATCAATCATTGTATATATATTTATTATATTATATTATAATTATATTGATATTAAATAAATAATAATTTAACTACCTAATTCATTTAATTATATTAAAATTAATTTTTAATTAAATGTTTTTTATTTTTGGTTAAAATTAATAATTATTTCCAAATCTATTAATAGCATAACAATTTTATTGGATTTTCACTTTAGTTAATAGAGAAATTGAAAAAAATCTTCACAGTAAATAGTTTTTAATTTAAAAAAAATGTCAAAAAACAAATGAAGGTAAAAACATAAATTTACGTAGGGTAAGTGCACCAATTACCGAGGGTGCACCAATTGTCGAGGATCATAATTTTCTTTTTCAGATAAATAGTATAATATAGAATATTTAACTACCAAAAAAGTTTCTAAATAATCTTCATATTTTCAACTTTATACTTACATATTCAAATTTCAAATCAATGCTACTAAAATAATTATTTAATTAAAAAGATAATTCACTGCTGTCAAATTTACTCGAATCACCATTTTCTTAATACTTCAGGTTGACTGAAAGAGAATTTTATAAATACAAATTAAACGTATTTCCCATTACTTTTTGTGTACGAAATTAATATTATAATATTATACATGAACTACTTTAAATTTCTATGTATGTTTTTTTTTGTTTAAAAAAATATTTAATATTTTTTTAAAGGAAATCATCGGCATTTGGTTCCATATTCTATGTCAATTCCATTTTTCGAGGTAATGACTCGAAAATTGGTGTATTCAATTTTTTGCCGATGCACCATTTGTCAATGATTAGAACAAAAAAAGAGTAAATACACTGCAAAAACAAATGCAAACAAATGTCTCAAATATGGGGACACAAGACACATATTGTGTCTCACTCTGAGACATATGCGTCTCAAAGTGTCTCATTTTGAGACATATTGTCTCAGCAATTTTTACAGTGTATAATGTAGGTTAAGTGTTTGTTTATTAAACGTCAAACATCAATGCCAAACTTTTAAAAGTAAGTTACTTTTTATATTAAAAATTAGAAGAAACATATTTCAAATTTAATATATAATAATTAATCTTGAAATACTTATTTTTCTCTATATTATATTATTATATAAAAAAGTATATTTCTTATAATTTTGTTTATTCAGCATGATTTCTAAGTTAAAAAGTTTTACAGGTTCGTTTAATTAATTTACATTACTTACAGTTCGTAATAAAGTTTCTTTCAAATTTTTACAAATTTAATTTATTTATTTATTTTTTAAATGTGTGTCTGATTAACACATTTAATTTAATTCAATTAACTTATTTTAATAGTTAAAAAATATTTAAATACTTTTTTGTCCCTTTCATCTACCTACTATAAAAAAGTTTTTATATCAATATTATAAATTATTAATTTATAGTTTAATAAATATATTTGTTTGCTGGTAATTTTCTATAATATTTTTGTCTAAAAAGGAAATAGCTACTCGATTTTTTAAATATTAGTAGAAGTTAATTGTTATGTTATATGTTTAAAAATGTCATATATATATATACCCTCGACAATTGGAACATATCCTAGAGAAATTGGTACAAGACCATCGACAAATGGTGCTTTTGCTCAATTGACTTTTAAATATGATTTTTGCTTAACATTTTAGTTTATATTAAAAAAATAAATATAAATATTAAACGTTATTAAATTCTTCGTCCAAATATACAGAAATAAAATTTTGAAGTGCATTTACTTCCGAAAAAAATAATGTCAAAGTCACATGTTGCCTAAAACCCTCGACAATTGGTACAGTTACCCTAGTATTTTTCTTTGAGATGATAATACTAAAAGGACGATATCACAAGATCTAATAAAGTCTCCAAGATGATTTTTATTTTAACCCGGCGAGCGTAAGGTAGGGTAAAATTTACCCTGTGAAATACTTATTCCTCAATAATTTGAATTTGTCATGATGAATTTCTCTGTAATTTTTAATAGCTGCACGTGTCACGGTAACAAAGTAATAACGATTAAAAAAATTTTTTTTTTACATTTCTTATTGTTTATTTACAACAATTGTAAACACATATACGCTGACTATAAAACACACCAACAGTTTTTTTCTTTGTATATTGAAAAAGAAAGTTTAAATCATTAGGTTTAAACATTGTAATTGTTTACCAAAGGTTAATAATATATTTTACTATTGTTACGATTAATTTTTCAATTCTTTAAACAAATTTATAGAAATTCAATTTTCTCTATATATTAGTTTTGGCATTGTTACAATCTCGCAATAATAAATTGTTTAAACAAATGAAAGATTTATTATAATATTAATGGATGACATTGATAGGCAATATAAAACAAATATGTTAAAAAATTTCCAAGATTTCAAGCTTTTTTTTAATATACAAATAGAAAATCTTTACAGGGTAAAAAATACCCTACCTTACGCTTCGTGTTACGAAGTTTCACCTTACGCTCGCCGGGTTAAAATAAAGATGAAATATAGGGAAATATTATTAAAAAATAAAACATTTTAAAAAATGGGTCAAATTTGATAAAAAATATAGATAAAATTTTCTTTTCACTTTTTTTCTATCTAAATAATAAATTTTATTTTTCGCTCTATAATTTTCTGAAAAAACACAAATTTATAAAGAAATTGGTAGGCGACTCATTAAAATCGGTTAAAAATTGACCGAGATATAAAATAATTAAGAAAATGTTGCATCTAAATTCAAAGTAGTATAACTCCTACAATTTATGATATTTTAAAAATTCTTTTTGCTGATTAATTTGGTCGAGTCCATACCAAGTGATCACACCAATTTCAGTCATATTGAGTAATATTTACGAAATTGATATTTTGGGTTCCTTTAGGAGTAAAAAAAATAAATTTTAATTATTTTTAAAAAATTCAAAATATTTTCGAAAATATTCAAATTCGAAATTTTATGTACTATTTTTTTTGTGTTATCATAACTTCTGTAATTTTAAAGCAATTGAGATCATTTTTTTTTAAATTACTCGTATTTAAATACTCTTTCAAGAAAAATTATAATAATTAAGAAATTGTTTATAATTAAATTTTTATTAAAAAAATTAAATTATTTATTTAAACAAAATCTAAAGTATATCATCGTTCTTTTTCAAAAAATTCATAAACATAGCCTATAATGTGCTTCAAAATTTAAGCCAAAGAAAAAGATGGTATGTATTATAGTTTTTGAGAAAAAAATTATTAAGTTATGCTAGCGCGGCGCGGACCGGTGTCACCGCTACTCAACGCGTAGTTCCGTAGTAACCGAAATGTATGTATATTTTTACATAATGTAAATATAGTTAGTGTATTATATTTAAATTATAAGCTTCAGAAAGTCACACTGATCTTTTCATAGTACATGGACATCAAACTTTAGAATTAAAAAAATCGGAGAAAATAATTAAAGTAAAAAAAAGTAATTAAAAAATTGGTAATTTATAGAAAAATAACTAAAAATTGGGAAAATTATTAAAATTTAAGAATAATAATTGAAAATTTGTTAAATCAATTGAAAAATAATTAATATAATTAAAAACTGGTAAAAATAAGTGAAAATAAGTAAATAATTAAAATAATTTAAAACTGAAGAAAGAAAAATAATGGACTGGTAAAATTATCAAAATTCGCGATGTTCAGGGGTGTTAATTTTTTTTCTTATGCAATTTTAGACCTAAAATTATGGGGTAATGGCAAAAATAGAGAAACAAATAATTTGCGGAGTTTGAGAAATTTATTCTAAGAAAAACTTAAATTTTAAAAATTAAACCTCTTTCACAATTTTCATTTTTTCCATCGACAATTTTTTTGTGGGATTTTTAAATGATCTTGTACAATCCATCGTATGGATTTTGAAAAATAAAATTTCGAAAATGACCAAAAAAATATTGTTTTTTTAATTTTTATGTAATACCATAATTCTACATCTTAATTGATGTAAGAAAAAAATGACACCTCTGAGCATCAAAAATTTTGTTGAGTTAAAATTTCACCTATCTTTCCCCTTAAAGAATGATAAAAATAGTTTGAAAATAGTTGAAAGAAATGAAAACTATAATAAATTTAAAAGATGACAAAATTTTATAAGGAGAAAAATGATTAAAAATTTGAAACATAAAGTATGAAACATAAAATTTGTCAGTACTGCGAAGTACTGACAAACTTCGCAGGTGTTGACAGATTGAATTAATGAATGAAATTTGAAGATTATTATAAATAACTATTTTTAATCAATGTTTGTAAAAAAAAATTTCAAATCAATCTTATAAGTTCACATAATAGAAAAAATTATATGAATTTGTGTTGATATCTATAATTAAATTCAATATTTAATATTTTAAAGATTTCGAATTTGCCGCTAATCTAATTACGCAGAATATGAAGCTGAAAAACAATTGTTAAGTGAAAGATTTAATCAAGCTATGACCATTAAAGGTACACAAAAATTTCATTCTTTCGTACCCCTTGAGAATAAAATTGAAACAAAAATTTTTTCAAATTCTGTGCACAGCACAATTTGTAAAATAAAAAAATAAACATGACGATTAACTGTATTTATATTATGTAATAATATACATACATTTCGGTTACTACGGAACTACGCGTTGAGTAGCGGTGACACCGGTCCGCGCCGCGCTAGCATAACTTAATAATTTTTTTCTCAAAAACTATAATACATACCATCTTTTTCTTTGGCTTAAATTTTTAAGCACATTATAGGCTATGTTTATGAATTTTTTGAAAAAGAACGATGATATACTTTAGATTTTGTTTAAATAAATAATTTAATTTTTTTAATAAAAATTTAATTATAAACAATTTCTTAATTATTATAATTTTTCTTGAAAGAGTATTGAAATACGAGTAATTTAAAAAAAAATTATCTCAATTGCTTTAAAATTACAGAAGTTATGATAAAACAAAAAAAATAGTACTCAAAATTTTGAATTTGAATATTTTCGAAAATATTTTGAATTTTTTAAAAATAATTAAAATTTATTTTTTTTACTCCTAAAGGAACCCAAAATATCAATTTCGTAATATTACTCAATATGACTGAAATTGGTGTGATCACTTGGTATGGACTCGACCATTTCTCTCATATTATACTACAATTTCACCAGGTTTGATTAAATTCTAGGAAGCACTTGCAGATTGTGATATTTCTGACGTAGAATTACCCTTAACATCAACTTCTAGTTGTTATATTCAAGGTCTTAGAAACGAATTTTTTTTTACATTTTCAGTATTATACATTAGTGTTTCCAGAATTTAGAAATTAAAATATTTTGCCATACTTTCAATTATATTGCACGTGAAAAAGGCAGCCAGCGTTAAAAAGGTGCTAACACTTTAAAATCTGTCGACAGTGAAGAATAATAGTGGAACTATCATTTATGCTTTGCAAGTGGTACCATTGTTTAAGTTGTTACAAGTTGTGCCAGAACAATGCTCTACCTCTTCAACGCAACCGTATGACACTCGGTACGTGTTCGCCTGAGTGATAGAACCCTCTTGGTGGGTGTGAAATCTCATTAGCGATTGTGCACATAACACCCTCGGATATATAACGGATCATTTAGTTTCGATTTACGGATCTTGTTTAAGAAGCCAAAGCAAAACATCTTTTCCTACTCTGCTCTACTTGAAGGCAGCTTTTGTGCTTTTTCAGGCAAATATCCACGAAAAATATATTCTCATTTAACTTGGAAAGAAATTCATCTATCACAGAGAACAATTTAATTACGCGGTGTAGTTAATTATCTCATGCAGATAATAAATATTCAGCTAGACTCAGACGGAAATATTCTGCACAATCCACTATTTAATTAACTTTACTCCTAAAAAATAAAAAATAAAAAACACATGCAAGAGAAAAAAATGTGAGGCTTATTGAATAATGGATTATGCATAATTTTTCTGCCTGGGCGTCATGTGCATAGTAAATATTAAATTAGATATTTGCCATGTACATTAAGGTGCGCTGCGCTGGCCTATAAAACCTTTTGCCTTAAAGGGGCAAGAAACCTTTCTAATTTCATACAATACCTCATCTCAAAATTATGAAATATTTTTTTCTTTCAATTAAGGAGGTTCTCTCCATTTACATAACCTCAAACTAAAAAGTCATTTTCCCCCTTAAATAAACATAGTTCGTAATATTATTCAAATTAATTTCACCGAAGTTTGAAAGATCCAGTTGGAAATTTTGCAGAAAAAATTAGGTCTAGTCAACATTTGTCGTCAAATAATAATTATTTAACATTTTATGTTTTTTCTTTAAATTTAATGACCAACTACAATTTTCATCGAGTTCTGACAAATAATAATAGGACATTTTTCTCATTGTAACATTCTCTACAATTTTGTTTGTTAGATTTTGTTAAATAATATTTTGTTTAAAAGTTATTATATACAAATAAATTTGTTCTTTACGTATTTTTTAAACAAAATATTATTTAACAAAATCTAATAAATAAAGCTTTAAAGAATGTTTCAACGAAAAAAAGGAGCTATTATTTGTCAGAATTGGATAAAAGATGCAGTTGTTCATTGAATTTACAGAAAAAACATAAAATATTAAATAATTACTAGAAATATATAACGTGCGCAAGCGCGCGATTTGTTTTCCATACGTTTCAGAAATTAAACTATAATAATAAGTCAAACAAATCGATGAATAATATTTATCTAATAAGGAGGACTGCCAGTGGACTTGCAGATTGAAAATAGTGAAAAAAAGACTTTTTAATTTCAGAAAGTGAGTAAATAATGAGTTTTTAAGTGTAAAAAGTGTGAGTAAATAGTAAGCTATTAAATAAAAAAAGTAATTGAATAGTAAGTTTTTAAATAAAAAAAGTGAATAAGCGCTATAGAGTTTAAAATTACTGATATTAAATTAGAGGGCGCCAGCAGGAAAATCCATTAAAATTTAAAAAAAAAACAATTCGAAAGTCGCAAAAATAATATTGAAATATGTAGAAAATAATAAAATAATGACAAAAATAATTCAATTTGAAAAAAAAAGTTGAAAATGAAAAAACTAATTGCAAAATTGTCAACTAATATTTACAAAAACTGAAACGAAATAATTAGAATTTGAAGTAAAGAATTAAAAAGTTTCAAAAATAATTAAAGAATGACAAAAATAATTAAAATTTGAAACAAAAGTTTGAGACTGGTGTAAAAAATTTAAATTTTCACACAATAATTGATATGTTGAAGAAGTGAGTAAAAAGTAAAGAAACTAATTGAATAATGACATAAATAATTATAAAACCTGCTGTAAAAATTACACTTTTTAGTCAATAGTAGAAAAATTGAAAAAAATTATAGAATTTTCAAGAAAATAATTGAAATTTAAAAACAATAATTAAAAATATCAAAAAAATGGATATGTGTAGAAAATAGTTAAATAATGACAAAAATAATTGAAATTTAGAAAAAATTAATGAAATATGAGAAATATTTTCAAAAATAAAGTAAAAAATAAAAAAATTAATACATTAATTGAGAAATTGTACAAAAAAATTGAAAAATTGATGATATAATTAAAATGTGAAGAAATTAATTGAATAATGACATAAATAATTGAAAACTGATCTTCAAAAGTTAATAAATTCATGACAATAATAAAAAGATGGAAGAAAATGAAAAAAGTAAAATAATTCCAAAATGTCAAAAATATTTTAATATTGACAAAAATAGTTGTAATTTAAAAAAATTAATTGAAAAATGACAAAAATAATTGATAACTTAAAAAAAATTAAAAATTTGAAGAAATTACTTGAAAACTTGACAAGTTGAAGAAATTAATTGAAGTTTGAAGACAATAATTGAAATTTAAAGAGAATAATTTAAAAATGGCAAAAAAATTCAAATCTGAAAAAATAACTAAAGTTTGTAGAAAATAATTGAAAAAGGTGTAAAAAAATTAATAAATTCGTGACAATAATAAAAATAATGATGAAAATAATTAAAAACAGGTGTAAGTTTAAAAGTTCATGACGATAAAAAAAATTAAATAAAATAATTGCAATTTGTTTATATTTGAATAAATAAATAAATAATTTTGTAAAAAGTAGTTCTAAATTGTCAAAAATAACAAAAATATAAAAAAAATAATGAAAAAATGACAAAAATAAATTATTAATGACAAAAGTAATTGAAATTTGAGGAAAATAATTGAAAAATAATGAAAGTGAGTTGATCTTGTGTAGAAAATTTGGATATTCCTGTAAATAATTTGAAAATTAAAGAACACAATTTACATTTAAAAAAATAATTGAAAAGTTTAAAAAATAATTAAAATTACAAGAAGATAATTGAACAATATCAAAAATATTTGTAATTTAAAAAAAATAATTGATAACTGGTGCATAAAATTAAAAATTTAGAGACAAAACTTGAAAAGTTTACTGAACAATTAAAATTTTAAGAAACTGATTGAATAATGACATAAATAATTAAAAGCTAGTGTACAAATAAAAAATTTATAGAGAATAATTCAAGTTTGAAGAAAATAATTGGAATTTATTGAAATAATTTGAAAAAAAATGTACAAAAATTTGTAAATTGTAATTAACAAATTGAGGATGTAATTGGAATATGAACAAACTAATTGATTTATAAGGTAAATTTTTAATCAGGCACATAATATCAGAAGACTCCTCCTCCCCGCAGTTGGAATAGACATTTTGTTAAAAAAGTAAGAAAAAGGAGTTTTTTGAAAAAAAAACACAGCACTTAAGTCTGCTACAAACTACAATTTTGCCACAACCTTTCCGGAAGTTTCCAAACTTACAGCAAACTTCTGATGAAAGTTTCGGAACTTAAAAAATGGTTAAAAAAATTACAGAATAATTGAAACTGTATTTAATTTTTTTATTTTAATGTTTCCCAATAAAGTAAAAGAACGTCATTTGAATTTTTAATAAATTCGGCTTTTCAACACTTTAAATTAGTCTAAATTATTATTAAAATTCATATAAGTGTGTAATATATAAATTATTGTTAGTCATAATCAATATCTTGTATAATTAAGACTATCTTATCTGCATATTTTGTCTGTAAACTAAAACAATTTAAATTTTTTTTGATAATAATAATTAATAATAGTTTTATTTTATGGGAAAATTCATTTTTTTGTTTCAGGTCATATCAATGGAGAGAACAAAAAATCCTCCTTAAAAAAAATTAACATAGTTTTATGAAAGGTAACGGCAAATAATTTAAAAAAAAAGATGTAATACAAACAGGAAATTCCTATTCATAATTTGATGGGTTTTGATCTTTTGATTAAAGGTTTTTGTTTATTTTTTGTTATGTGTTGTTAAATGTTTTTTCTTAATCTTTAAAACTTTTAGAATTATTTTTAAACATTAACTTCTTGTAGAAATTTTTTGTTTACTTTTTGATAGGCTTTTAAATGATCTTAAACCTATTAAAATTTTTTTTGTTTTTTTCACTTGTAATTCTTTCTCAAACTAGGTTTATATGTTTTTTCTAAATAAACATGTTTACAACTGCTAGTCTTAATATTTATTTTAATTATCGATTACTTTATAAATTTAATTTTCCTTATTAAATATTTAAATATCCTTGAATTTAGCTTTAATAGATTTTCAACTTTGTGGAAAATACTCTTATTTTAACAAAATTCCTCATGGAGAAAGATATTCAAATTTAAAAATCGAAAGATACTAAAGAAGAAGTTATATTAAAAGATAGAAGATGCAAATTTCTAGTCAAGTATCTTAAAACAGTCGATTTAATTCCACTCTAGAATTGTTTTTCGAAACGAATCCTTGATTGATCTAGTTTTATATTGAGATTACTAAAATTATTTCAAAACACTTTTTGTATTTTCCATAAAATAAAAAAGAATCTAATTAAATATTTCTACTTGTTTATAAAAGCTCCAGCTTAAATTCGAAAATTGTGAAATTCTGTTATATCCTTCGAGTAAATCAAGAAGAGATTTATCCTGTCTACTTTCGTTACTGGGATTCTCAACAATCACTTTCAACAAGACGAGAGAGTCGATAAAGAAATAAATTATTTTGAATAATAATAAAGTTGTTATTTTTTTAATTTGATTGGAAATAATCAATGGAAAATAAAGGGCTCAAGAAAGCATTTCAGTTTTACATTTTTTTCTTCTCTCAATTGTATACAGGTTTCCGATAGATTTTAAAATTAAATGTCGCGAAAGCAGTTTTATTCTACATTTAAAAGCTTTTGTATTTTTTAAGTTTTCTTTTTTAAACTGTTCTGGATTTCTGACAGACTAATAGTTCTGTTCCCATTTTCTTTTTTCTGTAAAATAATGAATTAAAAAAACTTAAAAACTGTTTTTTTTTTATAAATAGAAGCTAGGGATTATACAGTTTAAGAGGATTATCGTGTACAAAATGCGACAGACAAATCATTTTTCACCATTTTTCGTTGTTGACCTCGTTTTACATTTCAAACGGAACCATGGACTGCAACTGGCCGTTTTACGTTTGTGTCACAAGTGTTAGAGTAATTGAAATCTGAATGTTACGTATATCATGGGTCTCCAAAAAAAGAATTTGTATATTGCTGATTTAGAGGTCTGCAATTTTTATTGAAATAAAATCACTGTATGAAACGAGATTGAGCGATTCCCTGTTATCTCGAACGAAGGTTCTTTTAAAATTATATTTAATACACAGAATTTACATGCTTTCTGTAATACATTTTTTTGATTTTCAATTATTTTCGTGTTTCATTCAATGTAATTTTCGAAATTAATTTTACTTTGGAATTCTGTATTAAAATATACCTACCTCTATTCACGTATATTTAAATATTTCATTCCATTTTTATTCATATATTTGCCTTTTATTTTACTTTCTAAATTTATCTTTGCATTTTATTTTTATTCTTCTTATTCCTCTTTTTAGTTTGTTCAGTTTTAGCTTCTGAAGTTTATTGTTAATCTTTCTATATTCCTTTATTTTTATATTTCTCGATTTTTATAGTTGCATATTTCTTTATTTCTGTACTTGAATTACTATTTTTGTATTGTTCTTCTTTTAGATTGTTCCTTTTCTGTACTTCTCTACTATTTGATTACTACTTTAAACACTATACATGTTTCGATAAATTAAAAATAAATTAATTAATCCCAGTGCACCGAAAAAAGGATTTTTTTGTTGGAATTTGTGCTTCTGATGCTCTCTGTAAATGTAGCACGTCGGACACACATCGAGTCTCTGTGATTGGACGTTCTGGAGAAAATGAGACCATGGCCAGAAAAGAAAAGGTAAAAAGAGTAGAAAACAAAGGTTCCTTTTTTGTAGGATTGCTGTTGCTAAATTGAATTTACTGGAATTGATCAAACATGAGCGAGCACGTCTGAAGAAAGAAGGTCCTAATAAATCTATATCTGGATCACAAAATCAAAAAACCTGAGTCAACGATTTTCAAAAAAGAATTGTATAAAAATCTACCATTGTGGCTTTGGAATTAAATATAATCTGTGAAAGCTCATACATGAGAACAAAAAGCTCTAAAATGTTTTGAAATAGGTTCCAGGTTAATGTAATGTTGAGCTTCTTTGTAAGAGGAAATCTTCTCTCATGGATAAATTTTATTTTATAATTTGTATTCAAATATTTGTTTATTAAAAAATAAAAATGTAAATTAACAAGAATTACTTAACGTACACTTTTTATTTAAAAAATTGGTATTTTTTATAATAACGTTATTTATTGTCGAATTCTAGATTTTCCATGACAGATTTCACATATTAAATTATGGATTTCACATTCAATATTCCAGATTCCAGGTTAAAAATTCAAAATTTAATATCCCACATTTAAGATTTGACATTACAAGATTCACATTCCAGATTCCGGATTCTTCATACGAATTACAAGTTCCATTTTCATGAATTTGAATTTAAAAAAAAATTATGGATTAAATAATCCATTTTTCTATTTCAATATTACAAATCTTCATTCCACAAACAAATTTCCACAATCCAAATTCCCGATTCCGCAATTCAGATTCTTCATTTCAGGTAGAGATTTTTAGATTATGGAATCAACATTCCAGATTCAAATTTTTAGATTTCAGATTTTATATCCAAGATTCCACATTCCATATTCCAGATTCCACATTCCGGATTTCACATTCAAGATTCCAGATTCCGCGTTCCAAAATTCAAACTCCAGATAAATTATTGCAGATTCTAGATTCTAGATTCCAGATTCCGGATTCTATTTGAGATATTCCAAATTCCACATTCCAGATTCCGGATTGTACAATTTCGTACTTCATATCCTAAATTTCACAATCCAAATTGTACATTTAACAGATCATTCAGAAGCATGTCTACAACTTAACCGAATAGTAAAATTGTTTATTTTTTAAAGTCTTGATTTTAATAAAGCATACAGTATCAAAAAAAACCAAATATCCTCTTTTGACTGTATTTGTTGTTTATTTTTATATTCGCCTATTTTTTATTTTATTTTTACTTCATTTTAGTTAATTATTTTTTCATTCTCTCACATTGTTTACATTCTCAACAGTTAACATCCTTTTACTCCATTTTTTCCAAATTATTTTTTGCATTCTTCGCATTTAACAACATTTTCGTTTCATTTTAAATCGAAAAAATACAAAATAATTTATTGCAACGTATTACTCCGAACGGAAAATTTGTTTCATCTCTACAATAAATTCGTTTGAAATGTGTAAAGTCTGTTTCAAACAAAAATCGTTTATTTAAATGAAATGTGTACTATTTGCAAAAGAGTTCAGTAAATAATTATTTATTTGGACTAAAAACTGTATTTTACTTTTACAAATTTTCCAAATTTCTCATATCATCAGTTTTTTTTTCAATTCAAATAAATCGTCAAGATAAACAAATCTTTACTACCACTAATTACCGAATGCAGTAAACAACTTTTTTTTGTTTCCTCATAGAGAAAGCATTATAATCATTAAAATTTTCTAATTTCCAAAAATAGTCTAAATCGACATATTTTAATCTAAGAAGTCTAAATTTTCAGTTTTAAGAAAAATTCCAAATGTGTGAGTGTGTATGTATAATTGTGGTAACTATTTTGTCGCTCGGGTATCTCGAGAAAGTCTCAACGGATTTTAATAAATTTTCGATAGCTAATAAAGTGCATAAGTAAATATCTAAATTAAGACACAGGGATTTTTAAAAATACTCAACCAAGTTTTTTTTTGCACCATTTTTCATAAAAAAGTATTGTTTCTTGCCAAAAAAAATTTCACGCTAAAAATACAATTTGACAAGTAAAGAAAACATATTTCTTTTCTTAAAAAGAATCAATTGACCTATATAAAGTATATAATTTACCAAAAATTAGCATAGTAATTTATGGTTTTTAAGTTTTTAATTTTTTTTTACATCTACATAAAGTACATGTTTTCTCGGAAATTGATAGGTATTTTTTATTTAAAACAAAATTAATTTTTTTTTTTTATTATTATAATCTTGTTATTTTGCTTATATGGAAGCAGAGTATTCATGCAATGAACATAATTTTCACCTATAGTTTATTTTATCACTAGCAAAATATAACGCGCACAAGCACCCGATTAGGTTTCCATATGTTTTAGGAATTAAACTTTAATAATAAATATAACAAATCGATGAATAATATTTATCCAATAAGCAGGGCTGTCTGCGGACTTGCAGATTAAAAATAGTGAAAAAAAGACTTTTTAATTTAAAAAAGTGCGAGTAAATAATAAGTTTTTAAGTGAAAAGAGTGAGTAAATAGTGAGCTTTTAAAAAAAAAGATGATTAAATAGTAAGTTTTTAAATTAAAAAAGTGAATAAGCAATATTGAGTTTGATATTATACTGATATTAAATTGGGGGGAGGGGCGCCAGCAGGAAAAGCCATTCTTTGAAAGAAACAATTTGAAAATCGCAAAAATAATTGAAATATGTAAACTGATCTTCAAAAGTTAATAAATTTATGACAATAATTAGATGATTGAAGAAAATGACATATAAAGAAAATAATTCAAAAATGTCAAAAATATTTGAATATTGACAAAAATAGTTGTAATTTGAAAAAATAATTGAAAAATGACAAAAATAATTGACAACATTAACAAAATTTTAAATTTGAAGAAAATACTTGAAAACTTGTCAAAACAATTGTAATATTGAAATAAATAATTCAAAACTGGTGTGAAAATTAAAAAATTATAGACAATAATTCTAAAGTTAAAAAAAATATTGTAAGTTTGAGAAAAATAATTGAAATTTGAAGAGAATGATTTAAAAATGGCAAACAAATTCAAATATGAAAAATTAATTAAAGTTTGAAGAAACTTGAAGAACTTAAAAGTTCTTGACAATAAAAATAGTATGAACAGTACGGTCAAAAATAGTCTCATTTCTTTCAAAGTTTTAACGAACTAAGATACATTTCACAAATTAAAATGAACCATTAATTAATACATTATAATTATAAATAGGTGAGAATTATGTCCATTTCATGGACATTTCGCTTCTAAGTAAGCAAAATAATTTGCTTCCTCATAGAGGAAGCAACAAATTTACTAATATATTAGTTCATTGGGAAAGGTGTTGAAAAAAAAAAATTTTAATGCCTAAAAATGGAAAAACAAGAATTATTTTCTAAATTCTTGATTAATTCTGAACTTTAAATAGGGCATTTGATTCGTTTTCAGATAAGGAATATGATTTTTGTATTCCTTAAGTTGTAGTTTTAGCATGAAAAATTTTTTTGACAAAATACGATTTTTTTCGATAAAAAAAGGTGCTGAAAAAAATTTGATTGGGTATTTTCAAAAATCCCTGATTTATTATTATTGGAATCCGTTAAAGCGTTCTCAAAATATCTTGTACACAAAAAACGCTATACACACACACACACACATACATACATCTAGACATTTGCTTAGGAATGAAAATTTACGCTTTTTAGATGAAAATGAGTCGATTTAGACTATTGTTGGAAAATCGAAAATCTTAACGATCACAAAGCTTGCTCTATGAGGAAGCAAAAATTGAATAAAATAATTGCAATTTGTAAAAAATAATTCTAAAATGGCAAAAATAACAAAAATATTAAAAAAATGATTAGAACATGACAAAAATAATTGATCAATTACAAAAGTAATTGAAATTTGAAGAAAATAATTGAAAAATAACGAAAGTAAATTGAACTTGTGTAGAAAATTTAGATATTCCTGACAATAATTTGAAAATTAAAGAACACAATTGAAATTTAAAAAAATAATTGAAATTACAAGAAGATAATTGAACAATAACAAAAATAATTGTAATTTGAAAAAAAATTGATAACTGGTGCATAAAATTATAAATTTAAAGACAATACTTGAAAAATTGACCAAATAATTGAAATCTTAAGAAACTGATTGAATAATGACTTAAATAATTAAAAGCTGGTGTATAAATAAAATATTAATACAGAATAATTTTAGTTTGAAGAACATAATTGAAATTTATTGAAATTAATTGGAAAAAATGTACAAATTTAATAAACTAATGACAATAATAAAAATAATGACAAAAGTAATTAAAATTTGTAGAAAACAATTGAAAACTAATATAATAAATTTAGAAATTCGTGGCAATAAAAAACATTGAATTTATTTATTTATTTAATTACGGACAGAAGCTCATTACAATATAAAATTTAAAAATGTATTTCAAGTTACAATACAATTATTATTTGATATAGCAATAATAATTCTATATAAAATACTAATAGGTCGCATTCAATAATTTTCAAAGACTGAAGAGAATAATTGATATTTGAAAAAATTACATTCAGAAACGCAATCTTTTCAAAAGTTTTCAAATTTGCAGCAAACTTGATGAAAGTTTCGGAACTTCAAAAATGGTTAAAAAAGTGTAACAAATCCATCTTTAATTTATTACTTAATTTTTTATATTGATTCAAATAATTAATAACATTACATAAATTTAATTCAAAACGTCAATCATCAAAATTAAAATCAAACATTCAAACTTTACAAAAAGAAAATGATGCAAGATAAATTCTATAACCAATAAAATAATATTTATTATTAAAAATAAGTAGAAATACTCTAAATTTTACATTTAAATAATGAGTTAAAACTTCATCATTTGTTCTATCAAATTAAATTGGTGACGTCACCCTAAACATTAACAATCAAATCTCGTCTCAAAATTTACGACAATAAAATTATTCATTCAATAAACATAGTAAAATAATAATAACAAATACGCACATATAATTTTCAGCATCAAAGAAACCATACACAAATATAAAACAAATGTCAGAAAATGAAGCAAAGGTATCACAATATATCTTCAATAGAAATAGTCAAAATGACATCTGTCAATTGATCTCACACCTTCATTCAAACATAAATATAATAACCATTAAGATACTCATCAATTTGTGAGGCTGGCTGCTGGAGGCGATAGTTATCTCTCACTGGTGATCGTGATATGAATCCATATAGATCGTCGAAAAGACTCTGACAACGGCCCAATTTCCATTTTATTTTAAAAAATTTCCGCTTGACCCATCATGAATCACGATATAGTAAAAATCACCTCCCTGATCCGCGGCCATCAATAAACGCCACACTTTAAATACGGAAAGACACAAATTGACATTAATTTTACAATTTAACTCACGAATAAAAATCTTTTGTAATAAATAATTCGAAATACCTTTAAGCGTCCTCGGCGAGTGCTCAAAAGCGTGGCGCAGATCCACAGCCAGCCCAAAGGTGTGTCGATCAATTTTTAATCAATTAATCGACACCCCGATCAGCAAAGGCTCCCGATACCCCGCTCATGACACTCGAGTAAAGCTTATTGGTCAAATGACTAACACGTGATTCTCCCAAAATCATTTTTCCAAATTATTAGAATATTGTAAGAGACCGCTATCGCCACAAAAGTTACAGAATAATTTAAACTGTATTTAATTTTTTAATTTTAATTTTTTCCAATAAAGTAAAATAAGGTAAAAAATTCAAATCACGTGATTTTGCTTTATTGGAAAAAATTAAAATTAAAAAATTAAATACAGTTTAAATTATTCTGTAACTTTTTTAACCATTTTTGAAGTTCCGAAACTTTCATCAAGTTTGCTGCAAATTTGAAAACTTTCGGAAAGATTGCGTTTCTGAATTTAATTTATATATTACACACTTATATGAATTTTAATAATTCACATAAGTGTGTAATATATAAATTATTGGTAGTCATAATCAATATCTCGCCATTAAGGCTACCTCATCTGCATATTTTGTCTGTAAACTAAAACAATTTTAAAATTTCCTGATACAGAGAATGAAAATTAATGAAAAAAAGCAGGGACTTCACTTTGGATTTTAAAACGTGGACAGAAAAAGATGAATAAATATAAAAACTAACCAACTTCACTTCAAGTTTTAAAACGTGTACAGAAAAAAATGAATAAATATAAATAGTAACTAACTTCAGGAGTTTACGGAGATTATTATTATTAATTAATTAAATTATCCTTTTTTTTGCGCTAAAGCTGCGTTACCGTTAAAATACTAGGAATTAATACCTTACTTTAATAAATATTAATTTAAATAAATAATAATTAATTTGATATTTTTTACTACATCAGAAAATTGGTTACAAAGCGGAAGATTTAAAGATTTGAGGGCGCCAGCCCGTGTAGAAAAGTACGGTGGGCGCCAGTTGGGCCCCATATGGGTTTCCCAGATTTAAGGTGGGCCCCAGTTGGGTCTTCCCACTGGGAAATTAGTGGGCTTGTAATGCTCAACCCGGTTAGTGCCAATTCACTAAAGAAGATCATAAAAATGTAAGATCATTAAAAAATATTCATTACAACTTTTTACAATATTTTCTACCAAAATTTTCTTTAATGAGATAAAAATTAGTTAAGAACAATTGTTGCATGTAATTTTTAATTTGTTTAAACAAACTAATATTGTTTATTTGAAACTTTTCATCTAATAGAGCTAGAGAGTTGTAACTTTTTTCTAATTTAGCAACTATATAAATTAACTAAGCCTAATATTAGAAAAAAACTAAAATATAAAATTATTAAAATTGTTTAAACAAATTATTATTGTTTATGTGCAACTTTTCATCTAATTAAGCTAGAGAGCTGAAACTTTCTCTTAATAATTTTGCAACTTTTTAAGCCTATGAAAGCTTAAAATTAATAATAAACGAAAATTGACAATTATAAAAATTGTTTAAACAAATTAATATTGTTTATTTGTAACTTATCATCTAATTGAAATTTTCTCCTAATTTTGCAACTTTTCAAGCTTATAAAAAGCTTGAATTATTATTATTATTATTATTATTAATATTAATAATAAACGTAAATCCATACAATTATAAAAATTGTTTAAACCAATTAATATTGTTTATTTGCAACTTTTAATCTAATTGAGCTAGAGAGCTGAAATTTTCTCTTAATTTTGCAACTTTTCAAGCTTATGAAAGGTTAATATTAATAATAAACGAAAATCCACAATTATTAAAATTGTTTAAACAAATTAATATTGTTTATGTGCAACTTTTCATCTAATTAAGCTAGAGAGCTGAAACTTTCTCTTAATAATTTTGCAACTTTTTAAGCCTATGAAAGCTTAAAATTAATAATAAACGAAAATTGACAATTATAAAAATTGTTTACACAAATTAATATTGTTTATTTGTAACTTATCATCTAATTGAGCTACAGAGTTGAAATTTTCTCCTAATTTTGCAACTTTTTAAGCTGATGAAAGCTTAAAATTAATAATAAACGAACATCCACAATTATAAAATATGTTTAAACAAATTAATATTGTTTATTTGGAACTTTTCATCTAATTGACCTAGAGAGTTGAAACTTTCTCTTAATTTTGCAACTTTTCAAACCTATGAAGGCCTAATATTAATAATAAACAAAAATCCACAATTACAAAAATTGATTAAACAAATTAATATTGTTTATTTGCAACTTTTTATCTTATTGAGCTTTAGAGTTAAAACTTTCATTTAATTTTGCAACTATTCAAGAATATAAAAGCTGAATATTGATAATAAATTAAAATCAACAATTATAAAAATTGTTTAAACAAACTAATATTGTTTATTTGCAATTATTTATCGAATTGAGCTAGAGAGTTGTAACTGTTTCTTAATTTTGCAATTTTTAAGTCTATAAGCGCCCAAAATTTATATTGAATTAAAAAATATTATAATATTATATTATAATAATATTGTTTATTCACAACTTTAATACAGTTTGGGAACTGTATTACAATATTAATATTAACACTATTAATCAGTTTAAACAATTTTTATAATTGCTGATTTTACTTAACGATTAATACTGGGCTTCATTAGGATTGAAAAATTGCAAAATTAATAAAAAGTTACAACTCTGTAACTCAATTAGATCAAAAACTGCAAATAAACAATATTAATTTATTTAAACAATTTTTGTAATTGTGGATTTTTGTTTATTATTAATATTAATCTTTTATAGGCTTAAATAGTTTCAAATTTAAGAAAAATTTACAGCTCTCTAGCTCTATTAGATGAAAAGTTGCAAATAAACAATATTAATTTGTTTAAACAATTTTTATATTTTTTTTTTTCTAATATTACGATCTACTCAACTTAAATAGTTTCAAATTTAAGAAAAATTTACAACTCTCTAACTATATATTAGACAAAAAGTTTCAAATAAACAATATTAATTTGTTTAAACAAATTAAAAAATACATGCAACAATTGTTAGTAACTAATTTTTATTTAATTAAAGGAAAGTTTGGTGAAAAATGTTGTAAAGTGTCGTAATGAAAATTTTTTAACGATCTTACACGTTTTTTTTCGTTTATGAAGATTTTTTATGGCCCTTTAAAAAATAGTTAATAATAAAAAATTTGTTAAATAAATTATTGAATCTTATTCTTTAAATTTTTCTGAGGAGAAACAGCTTTATCCGATCGAAAAATGTTAATTTTTATGGATTTTATATCAATTCCATGAAAAAGTTTTTTTTCCCCATGCATTTTGCATAGGAAACTTTGAGCGCTTTGACCGAATTTCATGAATTTTTAAATTGAAATGAAGGGAAATTGCAATAAATAAAGCCAGGTTGACGATAAGTTTAGTATTGAACCTATTATTTAGTAACAATTTACTTATTTAAAAAAAACTGGGAAGCCCAGGTTGGCCCCAACTGGCGCCCACTTACAAACTGGGAAATACTGGGAACTTTTCTACACGGGAGATCTTCTTTGGATCAAGTTACAAATAAAAAATAAAATAAAAGTCAAAGGAAGAAGCAAGATTACATGAAATAGAACAAAATTTGAACCAAGTCTTAGAATGTCGCGCTGCCCTCGAGAACAGATTAGTAAATACTATTCGTAAATGATTACAAGTTTAATCAAATAGAACTCTAAAAAAAATTTATTTTATTAATCAAAATTCAAATGATAAGAAAATTTTGTAAGTTGTTCAATTAATATAGTAAATTTTAGAACGTCACAGCTGATATATGATAAAACGTTTGCAGATGTTTTCCAAAGAGAGAAAAAAAAAACATTGTACAAAACAAGAGGAATTGAGAAGGGAAAATTTATTCTTGATACGTGAAAGTATATGTAATGCTGCGACCGTAATAAATTAAGCGTCAAAAATTTAATTGCAATTTTCTAACGCCAGCAGCGTTGCGTTGGGTAGGACGCAATGTCTGCTGTGGCACCGCGGTGCTTTAAGATTTACGACAATATTATCGCTTATTAGCAGAATCTCGCGGCGAAACTACTGTCCGCTCGTGGGCTCGTAAATCAAAGCTGATTGGCTTGAATTTTTTTACTCGACGTAAATTAAATTAGTGAGTGCTCTGATATCGAGCTTCCAAGCAGGTGGGGGGATCAATAAGGGGGAGATGGGTTAGCGGAAGCGGAAGTGGGCCGTTTGGAATTGCTCTCCACGTTTCAGGCTTTTTTTTTTCTTTTTGTCCCGTGTTAATTATCGAATATACGCTTTATTTGTCTGTAAGTCCGTTTTTCTACTCTTCGCGATAACTCGAATACTCGCTTTTTTTATCACCAGAGCTATACGCATTTGTTTCATTTTCCTCCATTTTTGTATTTTACGGTCATGCAAATCATTTAGATCTTGATATATTTATATTGTCTGGTTATTATTTAAAGGGAATTAGAGAAAATCTGACTCAAGTTTATAAAATATTAGTTTTACAATTAATTCATTGAATCATTACTTAAAGTATGAATAATTGTATTTTAATTTAAAAGGAGAAATAAAATGTTTGAAATTGTTGTGGATGAAATTAACGGACTGTTGGTAAACGGTTTTGGCTTTCTTGTGTTACCGACTGTTATCTGTTGAACAATACACATACAGGTTATATTTTACATTCTTTTTTTTTTTATTTAAAGTTCGTTCAAAGTTCCAAGACTATTATTTTCATAAATGCTGCTATTTTCACATTCTTGAAAGAGATTTTTATAGTTTCTAAATAAGAATTCCAATAATAAGTTCTAATTGGCAAATTTTAAAACGGGAATTGGAACTTTTAAATTTGCAATTTAATCCAAATATAAGTGTTTAAATTTAAATCCAACAAAATTAAAAACATTACTGCATTAAAATTTTAAAAAGTTAAAAGTACAAGAGATTGGATTTCAATAACTGAATAAATGATGAAACTTTCCAACTTTGATTTATTAATTTATTAATTCAGAACAAAATTCCGCTCAAGTGAAATGTTTCCAATTGTAGGTTAGATTCAAATTTAGATCAACAAGAGTCAACTTTCATTATGTTTCAAAATTATGTTGTTTTTTAATAATCATCTAAATTATAGAAATCTAGTTTACCAGTAGTAGGTAAAAAACGACATTTTTTCTTAAATTCGATACGCGGGAAATTTAAAATTGTTATATCATAATCATTAAATTGTGTTTTTAAATTCAAAATTCGACGAGTATTTATTAATAGGATCATAGAAAATCAGGGAAATAATTAAATTTAATTTTCGAATAAAAAATTTACAATTTTTTGACCAAGTGTTGAAATACGGTGTTTGAGGTTAAACTAATTAGAGTAAATAATTAATAAAAATTATAATTTAGTTGATTAAACTGTTCTTCATAGTTTTCTATGAGAAATCATAGTTTTTTTCAACATCAACTTAAGTTGAATTAAAAATTGGATTAATTGTTAGCAAATCAGTAAAGCTGTTTGTTTTTAGTTAAAATATAATTTTTTAAATAACTTCGACTTGTAGTAAAATTAATTAAACAACTTTCATTGGATTAAATTTAAAGAGTATGATAAATATAGAGAATAGGTATAAAATATAGAAATTTGAAATATACTAAATCATAAACAATATAAAATTTGTATAAAAGTAAAAAGGAAAAAACAGTAATAATAATAAATTACATTAATATTTTACTCACAAGTGTCTTAAATATTGTAGAATCGAACCTACCTGAAACAAAAAAATGTAACAATTATTATACATGTATACAATAATATTAAGTTTTATTAATTCATTCTGTTCACACCTGATGTTTGTCACTGGATATTTTTTATTTTATTCTTGGAATAATTTTTTATCTATTCAAAGTTTTGAATTTATAACAATTTTAATTTCTTCAAACTTCTACTAATTTGAATTTGCATTAAGCTTCAAATATACTAAATTTAAAATAATTTAAAATTTTCTTCAAATTTTAATGATTTCTTTCTATTATCAAGATAACATAAATATTAAATACATTTTTTATATATTTTAATTAGTTATTTAAAAAAAAAAAATTTTAATTTCTATTTTACGACTTTAGCAATTTTAAATTATTTTGATCAATTTTCAAGTAATCTCTTTTATTTTAAATATAATCTGTAATTTTTTAAATTATTTTTAACGAGTTTTTATTGTTCTTCTTAAATTGCATTTATTTTGATCACTTTTCAATTATTTCTCTTCAACTACAATTATTTTTTTCAATTTACCATTATTTATATCATTCTGTAATTATTTTCTTTTATTTCAAATAATTAAGGTCGTTTTTCAATTATCATTTATAAATAAAAATTATTTTCTTCAATTTCCAACTTTTTTTACCATTTTGCAATTTTTTTTTACAATTCTCAATTATTCTTATAATTTTACAATTATTTTCTGCAATTAAGAACAATTTCCATTATTTTTTAATTAATTTACTAAATGTCTAATTATTTTTATCAAATTTGAATTATTTTCTTCACTTTTCAATTAATTTCTTAAATTTTTAATTATTTATCTCCATTTTCAATTATTTTTAGTTTTTTGTAACTTAT
This sequence comes from Ganaspis brasiliensis, assembly GCA_037103525.1. Lineage (NCBI taxonomy): Eukaryota > Metazoa > Arthropoda > Insecta > Hymenoptera > Figitidae > Ganaspis > Ganaspis brasiliensis. The sequence goes on along the minus strand of JAZKLR010000457.1, from coordinate 779,546 downwards.
ATTTATTAATATCACCTTGAAATTATATCCAAACTTTCTAATTATTTATCTCAATTTGCATTGTTTTATTCAATTATAAATTATTTCCCTAGTCTTATAATTATTTTTTTTAGTTTTACATTTTTTAAAAGATTTTTTTTTATTTATTTTACACTTATTTTACATTTATACTCCTTAACTATTTCTTTTATACATTTCAAATACATTCTGTAATTGTTTAACTAATTCTTTCATACATTTAATTATGTTTCTTAATTCTTAATTATTTTCTGCGATTTTGAAGTATTTTGAATTATTTTTCAATTAATTTTCTAAACTTTTAATTATTTATCTGAAGTTTCAAGTTTCAATTTTTTTTTATTTATATTATTTTTATTAATTTGCAATTTTTTTCTTACACTTAATATATATTCTGTACTTTTACCATTATTTTTCTCTAATTTCATATAGTTTAAATAATTTTTAATTATTTTTATTATTTTTCAATTATATTCCCCCCAAATTTTAATTGTCCTCTATGTTTTTAAAATTGTTTTTCTCAATTTTAAATTGTTTTTATTAAAATATTCAATTGATTTGTAAAAATTTTAATTAATTAAATCAAATTTAACTTATACTTTTATCGATTTACCATTATGATTATAATCTTTCAATTATTTTCATTATTTTTCAACTAGTTTTCTAAATTTATAATTAGGGTATTATGTATCACAAGTTAAATTTTTTTTTCTATTTATAATATTTTTATCAATTCGCAATTTTTTTCTTCCATTTCATATATATTCTGTATTTTATTCCATTTTTTCTATAGTTTCAACTATTTTAATTCAATTTTAATTATTTTTATTATTTTTCAATTATTTCCTGCCAACATTTAATTGTTCTTATTATCCTTAAATTAATTTTTTAGATTTGCAAGTAATCTTCTCAAAGTTCAGTTATTTTCTTTAACTTTGAAAAGAGCTCTTTGATTTTAAAAATTATTTTCCTCAATTTGTTGCGGGATATAGTATGAAATTTATAAATAAATAAATTGTTTTTACTAGTTTTCAAGTAATTTGCAAAATTTTTAATTATTTAAACCAAATTTGACTTTAATTTTTTCGATTTACAATTTTAATGATCATTTTTCAATTATTTTTCGCAATTTTAAATTATTTTACATTTTTTTAAATTAATTCTCTAAATTTTCTATTATTTATCTCAAGTTTATATTTTTTTTCTATTTACAATAAATTAATTAATTCGCAAGTGTTTGCTTAAATTTTAGATTATTTTTATCATTTTACAGTTTTTAATTCCCAGTTTTTAATTATTTTCATTTTTCTTTAAACAATTTTTCAGATTCTCAAGTATTTTCCTTAAATTCGAATTATTTTTTTCAGTGTTAAAATATGTTTACTATTTTTTAATTGTTTTTATATATTATAATAATATAATATTTTTCAACGTATTCGACAAATTTGCAATTTTAAAAATTGAATTACTTTCTTCAAATTTTTTTTTAATTTAAAAATTCTATAATTTATGTTCTTTACAAATAAAACTTGTTTTCTTTCTATTTAAATATGATATTAAAGATGTTGATAATGGTTAATAACACAAACCTGAGAAAATTTTCGCGTGCTAGTGCGTGTTGTATAATCTAATTCTAAATAATTTTTTATAGTATCAAGTTAAAAATTTCGATAATTATATATAAGACTGTTTTATGAAAACAGAAACTGTATAATTTGCTCATCAGCTCTGTATTTAACCTTTGTTATTCTTTGAAAAAATGAACTTATTTCAGTCTTGAATTATCTAGATATTGAATTATCTTTGCAGTTGGAGAGAATGAAGGAAAAGAAACTGCATTCCGTCTCGATCAATGGATGTTATAAAAAGTCTTCTACCACTTTATATCTGGAGAGAAAAATTTCACAAAAAGTAACACAATTATTGTATCAAAGTTTACAACTTTCATCCTGAAGTAAATTCTGCGAGAAAATTAAATTTTGATTTTTGTTTCCATTAAAATAATATTCCGTTTTAAGGAATAAATACTTTCTAATGCTATATTTGAAAATATTCCAAATGTCTGAAATAATTGAAAAGAATACAGATATTTCAGAGTGTCATTCAACATTTTCTATTTACAATAAATTAATTAATTCGCAAGTGTTTGCTTAAATTTTAGATTATTTTTATCATTTTACAGTTTTTAATTCCCAGTTTTTAATTATTTTCATTTTTCTTTAAACAATTTTTCAGATTCTCAAGTATTTTCCTTAAATTCGAATTATTTTTTTCAGTGTTAAAATATGTTTACTATTTTTTAATTGTTTTTATATATTATAATAATATAATATTTTTCAACGTATTCGACAAATTTGCAATTTTAAAAATTGAATTACTTTCTTCAAATTTTTTTTTAATTTAAAAATTCTATAATTTATGTTCTTTACAAATAAAACTTGTTTTCTTTCTATTTAAATATGATATTAAAGATGTTGATAATGGTTAATAACACAAACCTGAGAAAATTTTCGCGTGCTAGTGCGTGTTGTATAATCTAATTCTAAATAATTTTTTATAGTATCAAGTTAAAAATTTCGATAATTATATATAAGACTGTTTTATGAAAACAGAAACTGTATAATTTGCTCATCAGCTCTGTATTTAACCTTTGTTATTCTTTGAAAAAATGAACTTATTTCAGTCTTGAATTATCTAGATATTGAATTATCTTTGCAGTTGGAGAGAATGAAGGAAAAGAAACTGCATTCCGTCTCGATCAATGGATGTTATAAAAAGTCTTCTACCACTTTATATCTGGAGAGAAAAATTTCACAAAAAGTAACACAATTATTGTATCAAAGTTTACAACTTTCATCCTGAAGTAAATTCTGCGAGAAAATTAAATTTTGATTTTTGTTTCCATTAAAATAATATTCCGTTTTAAGGAATAAATACTTTCTAATGCTATATTTGAAAATATTCCAAATGTCTGAAATAATTGAAAAGAATACAGATATTTCAGAGTGTCATTCAACATTAAGAATGCTTTCAACGAATAAAAGTCAAAGACATGAAAAGCCAATTTTTGCCCTTATAGAATATGAAAATCGATAACCGTTCATACACAGCATTGTTTGCCCTACACGTGATTTTGCTGCGCGTAATGCCTAGACTGTTTTTTTTTTTTTCTTTTAGACAGTGTTGATTGGGAAAATCTGCCTGAGGGTTTCACCAAGCTGCGAGCTCAGTTCGATTCCCTTATTGAAGTTTTGTTTCCCCATTGTAATGTGAAACCTTTAGATTCCACAAAAGCGAAAAGATGAGTTACTCTTTTCCAGTCTTCATTTAAAGTTAGCGCAGGAATTTATCTCCTTTCAGATAACTTTCAGGTTACAAAAAAAGTTGCAGAACAGTTTAAAAAAAAGTTAAATAAAATGTAAGGGGATTATAACATTAATAGTGTTAGCGTTATTAAAGTTAGATTGAATTACAAAGAATACGTTGATAGGAAAATTTAATATTTCCTTGGAAATTGTCAATTATTCTTACCATTTTACAATTTTTTACTGCAATTTTAGATTATTTTTTTCATTATTTTTCAATTAATTAACGAAATTTTAATTATTTTTATAAAATTTAAATTATTTTCTTTATTTTTCAATTAATTTGTTAAATTATAAATTTTCAATTATTCATCTCAATTTTCAATTTTTTTCTTTAACTACACAGGCCTGCCAGAGTCAGTTACAAGAACTTGAGGGAGTAATTCATACATATTTTTTCGCGCTGAACACGAATCTGTTATCCAAAATCAGGTCAGGATTTTGAGTTATTCTAGTTCAAATGTCCCAAAAATGGCTATTTTTGCCATTTTTGTGAATTTTGTCTGGAAGACCGAAATTTTTTCTTTAATTTTCTAAACTAGCTTTATATAGTCCGTATTGCCAGCTTTGAAACACATTTTTAAACATTTATTTACGACGATTTTTAAAGAAGTTATGAATATTTGAATTTATGACATTGAACCACATTAATATGCCTGAAACCACAAAAATTGTAGCCTCACTTTGGAATATTACTACAAGTAGAAAATTTTTTTTTGTAAACTATGTCAACAGCGTTTTTTAATCATTATTTCTCACCAAAAACGTTTTTTTAATGTGTAATAAAGTGGCACAAAAGGACACAAACTGTTGAAAGTTTAAAAATAGGTTTTAGTTAATTTATCAAATCCAATATGCCGGCGACAAAATGGCGGATATTGTAAAAAAAAGTAAAAAATTAAGATCTGTTGGACCAATCTTAAGGTTTTATATTAAAATTAATAAAACTTGGTATATAGGGGTTTTCAGGGTCGCTTATTACGAATCTAATTATAATACTCGAAAATTAAAAATGGCGGATCCAACATGTCTGACGAAAATGCAAAATTTTTGCCAAAATTGATGAAACTTGGTATATTTGATCCGCCATCTTGAATTTTAAAATATTATAATTGGATTCGTGATAAGCGACCCCGAAAACGTGTATATTTTTTAATTTTTCGTAGCATTTGGAAGCAAAAAAATATGTGTAAAGTAAAATAAAAACTATGTTTAAAGTAAAATAAAAACTTAATTGCACAAAGTAAAACACTTAATTTTTTCCACAATAGTATAAATGAGTAATTCGCCAGACAGTACAGATATAGACCCGTTTATCATTAATTTACTCAATAATGTGGTTATTATAAAATATATATTTTCAGTAATATAAATGTGTATTCAAATAACTACTAATTTAAGTGAATAATTAATAAGAATAATTCGCAAAACGGGTGTAAAAATAAGTTCCGACTAGACGAGAGTTTTTAACCTCTCTTGGTCATTCTTCTCACATGTCTTGAAAGAAATGAAAACTAAATGCTGTGACGCAATAAATAAAATGAAATAAAAATAAATAAAATTTATGTTTAAAAAACAGGCTAAAGAATGGTTTTTGAAACTTGTTGAATAAATATGTTGATTTTTGGCTTTAATGGATCACTAAAAGTAAGACAAGTTCAAATATTTTTTGTTATATCGTCATTTTTTAGTTGACACTTTATAAAGCTAAATTTGTTTTATTTTGTTATTTAATAATAAAAATTTATCGTAACTACCTTTAATTCTAAAAACCTTTTTTTTAAAAAATAAATTAAATTTGCTTGAGTATTAAGGTATTAGTCGCGTAAAATGATTTTCGTCAGATTTTTTTAAAACTTTGTATCTGTATTCATGATGTAACGTCGTGAGCCACTCCGTTTTTTTTTCATCTTTTAAAAAAAATCTTTATTTCTTCGTTTCAAACGAAGAACATAAATTTGACTTTTTCTTGAAAAGGGAGGAACAGCATCTTCTTTCGAGTTTTCCCAGAGTTCGGTTAAACAAGACTTTATCGTTAACAGATGTCTTGCCAACGACTCGATTTTCTAAACGAGTCCCTAAAAACTCTAAAATTAGGGGTCGCGCTAAGCAAACTCTGATATAGACGATGCTGACCCTCACTTTGGACAAGTGTTCACTTCCGTCCTTGACTGCAGGCCCACACTGTAAATTCGTCACACTATCCCTGTTTCCCTAAAAAGTCTGTTTCTTTCAAATCTCGAAACTGGACCAGTAATCTTATTTATTACTTCCAATGTTTCAGTAAAATAAACATTCCAAGAAAATGATGATAATGTATAAAACAGACATCCGTCGAAATGACCCCATGTATAAGTAAAAAAAAGTTACGATTTTAACAAAAAAATAATATTTACAGAGTATTCTAATTGAATACTTAAAATGCATAAAAATTCCTTCAACCCTTTTAATTAACTCTTTTATACTGAAATATATCTGTGTATGTATGTGTATACGTGTGCGCGCGCGCGCGCGTGTGTGTGTGTGTGTGTGAGCACAATAGCATTTGAAAATAATAATAATTAAAAATAATTATAAATCGCTTTAAATTGATTTGCTAAATGATGTAAATTATAGCTGCTTAATATTTTCAATTAGACTTTTGAAGATTTAAGGTTATGTACTAAAAAATACGCGAAAAACAAAAGAAAAGGGTTATGTCAATTGATTAAGATCAATTCTAAGATTAATAGTACTAAATTTGAATTCATATAAGAATTGTTAATCAACTTTTATAAAATAAACGTATCTCGAGGTAACATAACCTCAAAAATGTAAAAATTAAGGAAATAACAAAAACATAATTAAAAACATTCTTAAAATTAATAGAACAAGTCTAATGTCAATTTTAAGGTTAAATAAATATGTCAATCATTCAATAATGAAATTTTCACTCAAACATAACCTTAAAATTGGGAAATTATGAAAAATAAATTAAATAATAACATTTCAGTATCAATGGATTTAGTTAATATTTATTCTTTATTGAATGATTGTGCATTGAATATTATACTGAATATGTTTGTCAAATTAATTATTCATTAATTAAAAGTTATTATAACATAACCTAAAAATTGAAAAACATGGAGACATAAAATTTATTGAATGTACATATAAAATTTGATAGTTCTCATTTGAATTCAGTTAAATTGAAAGAAATAAAACGAATACTCGACATTCACTCTATGAGAAACATAACCTAGAAATGGAAAATCTAGGAAAATTAAATATTGCATTAATCAATATACATTAATCTTTTTCTTTTAAAATAATAAAACATAATTAATATTTAGGCAAAATCAAACCTATATTCATCTGAAATTGTTAAAATACTAATATTATAAACAAATTTGAATTTAAAAATTGTATTACTTATATTTTCAACATTATTTATTGTTAACATTCAATTTTATATTTGAAATTATGTAAGAAATATGTCTTGAATTATTTGTAACTAGGATCCTTGGAAGTGGTACAGAGGGCAGCATCAACAAGAACTACTGTGCTTTAGGGCGGATTTTCTCCACCCACTGACTTTTGAGGTTGACTTCTTAGCTTTTCTAATGAATTCTCTACTCCCACGCAAGCATGCAAGTCCCAATAGCCACCCCTCATTATCGGTTTTCTCTCTCTTCGCCGTTCTTCTTCGTCGTTCTCTTTCTACCCTTAACACACGCCTACACGCTGAAGCGTTTAGGGCCTTTCTTCATTGGTGTTTTCTAAGACTCCCCTAGTTTCTCCCTTTTTTTTATCTTCCCACTTTTTCTTCTCTCAGAAGCTAAGGGAAGGAAATACATGAAAAGTTGAAAGACTCTCCAAAAAACTTCCATAGAGAATGGAGTGTCAGAAAACTCCGAAAAACTGTCATCGAGAATGGAGAGTCGGAAATCATTCTTTCAATCTTAAACTATTTCAAATGTAAATTCAAGTCAAGTTAAGTTCATTTCCCACAATTTTCATGTGTGCTACGAGTTCTAATATTCGATTTTGTTATTCTTTAAAATCAGTGTTGGATATTTTATTCCATATTAAGACTGTTCCTGTGTCTGTGAATTTTATCACTATTTGTGATTTTATGCAAATATTTTTGGATTTCCCGCTTCAACAACAGCGCCAGTGCTGGTACCACTTTCTAAGGATTCCTGGATTCTATTTTGTTCATCAAATACGACCAATCAAAGTAAGTTAAATAAACAAAAACTCAACATTTAAGTAACTCTCTATTTTCATTTTTTTTCACTCTTCTTTTCCTTTCCTTAATTTTATTCATTTTTTCAGGGTAGAATCCCAATCCCGGGCCCGTTTAGTTACTGGGGCTAGGATTGGTCCTTTAATATTTTTTTTCTCGTTCTTTTCTTTTTGTAGGGTACCCCTATTTTAAAGGGCGATACTCCAAAATTGTTTTTTTCGCGTTATAGTTTCCCTCCTTGTTAGAAAACTTATGAAATTTTAATTAATCACAAAAAAGGGGAAACCAGAACAAGGCACCAGAAAGGTAATCGATGTCCCGAGCTATTGCGATTAACTTCGTAGGCTCGAATAAATTTTAAAATTAATATAAATAGATTAATGTTATTTCCGGAATTTTCCGACGTGACATTATATATTTTTAAATTTTTGGAGGCCCCGGGGGGATAGATGCCTTTTTGTGCTTTTTTCTTGTTTTCTTCTTTGACAGTGTTCTCTTTTTATCTATTCTCTTATATTCTTTTCTATTCTTTTCTATATCTTTGGTAAAAAAAAAAAATGTGTTATTTTCTATCGTTTTCTTTTATAAACGAAATAAAATCATTTTTCAAAGATTTTTTTTTTTTTTTAATAATTTTTAAATATATTAAAGCAAATTCTTTTTGAGTTTTAATCTCTTTATCGAAATTTCAATTAAAATAATGAATTTTTCTAAAAATAAAGTTTTTATAAATTTTTCTGTTTTTGAATTTTTAATGGGAAAAACCTGTTTGAAATGTAGTTTCTTAGAAAGTATGTATTAAGAATAATTTTTCGCAAAATATGAAAAATATTGTTTAAAAAAAAAATACGATGAACCAATTATGTTTATTAAAAAGCAAATTCTTAAAAATTCTTAATAAATATTGCTCTCTTTAAAAAAAATTTGAATAAAAATGTGTAAATTGATATTAAATCGACTCGTTCTACAAGTGACGCGTTCTTTATAAAAAATTTAAATGAAATTTGGATAATACTCCAAAGCGACTCTTTCTAAAAATGTCAACAAAAAATTTATATTATATTCTAAATCGACTTGTTCTAAAATTGACTCATTTTTACAATATTAGATTCAAAGAAATCTAAATTGACTCTTTCTTGAATTATGTATTTTGAATCGTTCTTAAAAATTTGAATAAAATAAATTATTATTGACTAGTTCTTAAAATTCAAATTATTTTAAAAATATAAAAAATATTTGAATCGTTATGAAATTAAAACTAAAAGAAAAAGCATTAACTTTTTCTAAAAAAATGAAAATAAAATTGATTTGTTCCATAAATCAATAAAAATGAAAAAATGTGATTATTTGACTCATTCGGGAAAATAAGAGTTTGAAGTATATATGACTCAGTCTTTAATTATTTTAAAAAAAAAATGAAAATTGGAAAAAAATGCAAAATTAAACAAGATTTATAAGTAAATAAAACTATTAAATAAAAATTGTTATTAACAAATTAATAAAATTTAAAAAGTCCTTGTGTGTAAAGTCCGATTCAAATTTAAAGTTATTCCAATGACAAGGAATGACAATATTATAGAAGATCTTTCGAACTTAGTGGGAGCTTGCCACGCAAACCACCGGTAAATCTGAATGATTACATTGATTACCAAAAGGAAAGGGGTGAGACCGCGCTCTGATTGGCTGTTTCTTCTGTTATTGTTTTTGCAGCAAATTTGAATTTGAATTTGACACCTTAAGTATTTTTTGTGTGGAAGTATAAATAATCGGTCGTAATTACGTAAATTAAAGATACAAACAATTTTATATATTTTGAATAAACAAATTACTCTTGTATTATGTAAACAATCTAAAAATTATTTGATTTTTTTTAAATCACTTAAATCTGACTATATCATAAATCTATAGTTTCTATGAAATAATTATTTAAACAAAATTCGCATTATTTCCATTGTTTACAAAATTTTGAATTTTGATAAGCTATTTATTCTTGCATTTCTTAAAAAAAAAAAATAATTAAATTTATATCTTGAATTTTCTTTGAAAAAATAATTGTACAAGATTCTATTTACATAACCTTAAAAAAATAATTATTTATTGATGTGAAAATTATAAAAGTTATAAAAAGTTAACAAATTAAAAAATTAATAACTATTTGCAATTAAAAAATAAATTTATTACAAATATTTTCTTTTAATTAACAAAAGAGAATTTTTAATTAATAAACAAGCAACAAATTAAACAATTAAATATTGAATAAATAAATAAACATTCAATTAACAATAATAAACACAAGAAAATAGTTAATTAACAAAGAAACATTAAATAAACAATCGAGAATTGTTAATAAACAATAAATAAATAAAGAGGATTGTTAATAAATAAACAATTGAATTTTTATAATTAAAAACAAATAAAATTTAAACAATTAACAAATTAAACAATTAAATATTGAATAAATAAATAAACAGTCAATAAACAATTAATAAACAAAAGAAAATTGTTAATTTACCAATAAACATTAAATAAACAAAAGAGAATTGTTAATAAACAAAAAATAAGTAATTAAATATTGAATAAATAAATAAACAGTCAATAAACAATTAATAAACAAAAGAAAATTGTTAATTTACCAATAAACATTAAATAAACAAAAGAGAATTGTTAATAAACAATAAATAAATAAAAGAGGACTATTAGTAAATAAACAATTGAATTTTTTATAATTAAAAACAAATAAAATTTAAACAATCAACAAATCATGCAATTGAATATTGAAAAATAAATAAATAAACAAATACTTAACAAAATAAAAAATATATGTGCTATTTTTAAACAAAAAAAAATCATAAATAATTAAAAAAAACAAATTTTTATAAATCTAATTAATGAACTTGTATAACAGAGATAATAATATTTCTTGAAAATGAAATTTCGAAAATATTTGCAACTTTGGTTTCATTTGTCAAAATAAAATTGAAAATCAATTCACGAATTTCTAATACTGAAAATCAAGGCATAGCAGAGTCGGCGGGATGCGCTCATTGTATCCGTCGCCTAGCTAGTCATAGTTGAATGGCAGATGTTGCCTACTGTCAAGTCGCAGGCATGCTGGATGCACGTGTGGATTTTAAAGACTCGGATTCTTACAGAATATTATGCATTGCTCTAAGTTTTGAAATGAGTGACCATCGAAATTACATGAACGTGGAAATAATATTTGACTATATTTGACGTTAAAAGTATAAATAAAAATGGTACTAAAATTTTAATATTTTACAACTTACATGAATAAATAAATAAAAATTAGTAATAAATGAAAATTAATGTTTAAACAAATTAACAATAAAAGTAAAAACAATTAATTGTTCAGTAAAAAAATAAAATTCGATTTAACAAATTATCTTTCTTTTATGATTTAAACAATTCAAATAAATAAATAATGTTTATAACAAAGAAATTATTTAAACAATAATATGATCAAGCAAATAGAAAATAAATAAAATTTTAAGAAATAATAAACAATTGAAAATTTTTTATGAATAAATAAAATATTAAACAATTGATTAATTAATTAAAAATGAATGTTTAAATAAAATTTTTAAACAAAAGAAAATAAATAAATTGTTATTATAAAAACAAATAAATAAACAAAGAATAAATAAGTAAACGAAATTTAATAAAAATTAAAGAACAAACAAATGATCAAAAACAATCTATTGTTTAAATAAATGAGAATAATAAAATACATTGGTGGAAAAATAAATAAATAAAACGTTGAAATAATGAATTAAATAATAAATAAACAAATAAATTAAAGAAATAAATTAATAAATTAAAATAAAATGGGACGTGGAATAATAAATGATTGTTGAATTCATAATTTAAATCAAATAATGGAAACAACATAAATTGGAAAAAGTTTTCAAGCAAACTTTAAATGAAATAACTTATTCTTTCTAAATAATGCTGATATTGGGACTATTCTGAATCTGCAGAGGGGCGCGGGGGTATCTTGATGCGTCTGCTCCGTCAAGTCCCTAAACACACGGCTAGACTGTATGTCTGCCGGTCATTGTGGAAAATAAACTGAAAATTACAGTGCTTTAAAAAAAAATGTCTTTATAATTATCAAAGATTTTTAATAAACTATACTTTTGAATATAAACAAATACAACATAAAGCAAATCAGTAAACAATTAACTTAATTAAAATATAAATAAACAAACAAATAAATAAATAAAATTTAAAAGATTTATAAACAAACAAACAAATGAGTATATTCAATTACAATAAAAACCAAATAAGTAAAATTGAAATACATTAAAATATAAACAAACAAAGACATTAAATAAATAAATAAATAATAAAAAAAATTATTATTAACAAACGTTTGAAATTTTTCTTAATAAAGAAAAACATAATGTACTTAATCAAAAGTCATAAACAAATAAAATCATATAAACAAATATGGTGAAGAGTAAACAAATATACTAATGTATCAAGAGAATAAAATTAATGAATAAAACAATGAATGAGTGAATAAATGACAAAATAAATCTAATGAGTAAATAAATGAATTTACAAGTGAATGAACGAGTAATAAATCAACTGTAAACAAAATATGGAAACAAAAATTCTATAAATAAACAAATTCTTAAATCCAGAGACAAAAAGAAGCTCTGAGATCTTTTGTTAAAATAAACAAAGTTTTAAAATCTAGTGGTAAAATGAAACCCTGAGATCCATGATAAATAAAAAAATTCTTAAATCCAGAGACAAAAAGAAGCTCTGAGATCCTGTGTATAATTAAACAAATTTTGAATTCAGAGGTAAAATAAAACCCTGTGATCAATTTATAAATAAACAAAGTTGTAAACTCAGAGATAAAATGAAAACCTGAGTTAATTTACAAATCTTTACGAATTTGGGTAGTGTAAAAAAAATATAAATTTTAGAAGTCAGGAGATTTACAGTTACTAAATCTTGTAAGAGTATGGGTAATTTGCACAATACTAATTCGGGTAGGTTGCTGATTACGATTTTGGTCAGTTACGAGAATTTCAATTTATAAATCTTAGCCGAATTCGGGTAGTGGTAAGAATACTCATTCGGGTAATTAGGATAATACTAATTCGGGTAAGTTGAAAGAATACCGATTTCTGAACCTTTTATAAATTCGGGTAGTTTGCAGAATACTAGATCAGGTACTTAGATAGGAGTACAAATACGGGCAGATAGGAGTACAAATTCGTGTAAAGTCGGAAGTACAAATGTGGTGGAGTGTGGAGTACAAATTCGTGTAGAGATAGGAGTACAAATACGGGCAAATAGGAGTACAAATTCGTGTAAAGTCGGAAGTACAAATGTGGTAGAGTGTGGAGTACAATTTCGGGTAGAGTGTAGAGTACAAATACGGGCAGATAGGAGTACAAATGCGGGTAGATAGGAGTACAAATTCGTGTAGAGATAGGAGTACAAATACGGGCAGATAGGAGTACAAATTCGTGTAGAGTGAGGAGTACAAATACGGGCAGATAGGAGTACAAATTCGTGTAAAGTCGGGAATACAAATTCGGGTAGATAATGGAGTACAAATTCGGGTAGAGTGTGGAGTACAAATGCTAATGCAAATGGTTATAAATTTTTAGAAGTTTGAAGAATACGAAATCGGGAAGTTTGAAGAATACTAATTGAGGTACTTAAAAGAATACTAATTCGGGTAGTTGAAAGAATACTAATTTCTAAATATTTTACGAAATCGGGAAGTTTGCAGAATACGAAGATTAAAAAATACGAATTCGGGCAATTGGGAGAAATTATTGCTAAATCTGATACAAATTTGGTTAGTTTAGAATAAAACGAATTTAGGTAGCTTGGAAAATGAAAATTTGGGTGAATAATAAATTTTAAATAATTAGAAGAATAACAAATCCTTTAAATACTAATTTCGAATACAAATTTGAATACAAATTTTTGTTCTTTTGTGGAAAAAAAAAACTTATAGTTTATGAAAAGAAAACTAATAAAATAATTCATAATTACCTACAAATAAAGATTTTATTCAATTATTTGAAAGCAAAATAAAGTAAATGAAGAAATAAAAACTATTAAGTATGTCAGAATACACCTTTTTTTAAAAAAGGTCAATAACTGTTGAATAAGTAAAATTAATCTACTAAATAAATTAAACTAATTAACTCTCTAAAACTATCACTCAATAAATAGCATATTAACACAAATAAAATAAATAAAACAACTAGAAATAAAAACTAAAACTTAATTACATACATTAAGCAAATTAAAACTTTAAATTAAAAAACAAAAAAAAATATATATTAAAAAAATTATTACAAAAAAAAATAAATATTAATAATAATAATAATAAAACAAACAGTTGCTAAAGTAAAGTTTGGTTAGTTTTATATCTTATTTTAAAAAAAAATAATAATAAATAAAAAAAAAGTTTGAACCTAAATGTGAGCTAATATTTGGACCAATACTGGTTTGGTATATAGCCAACGTTGGGCCAATAATGAACATATTTCTAAGTTGGTATATTAGTTCGTATTGTATGGCGACTTATTGCTACCATTACTGAGACATGACTTGACTCTATCAATGACTTTTGACATAATTAATATGTTTTGTTTAAACAAATTGTCCAAATAATAATAATGTTGAACTTAACAAAAAGGATGTGAAATTTGGAAATAAGAAAATTTTATATCTTTCTCTAAGGAAAATTAAAAATGCTTTGGAATTTCTGATTAACAAAATTATGACTTTGGAGATAAAATTTGAATAAAGCAGATAAATTAAAAACTCTTGTAATGAATAAATAACGTATTGAATATGAGATTTCTCTATTTGCAAGCCCGTAGAAGCTTGGCGCATTTGTGAAATAAAACTTGTGTAGGCATGTTTGGGCCAGTATTGGACAATCTAATACTTGATTAACGCGACCTCGCAAAATACCTAATTAAGGGTGTGTATATTTACAAAATGAGATGTTTTCTAGGGAATATTCTTTTTCTTTCAAAAAAAAGCGCGTTTTTGAGATAAAATTTTTGTTCTGAAATAACTCATTGAAATTTCTTTTGACAAATAAAGAGGAGAGCTAAATATCAGTTGTAAAAGATATCATCTCTTATTGAGGTGTACCGATCAAACCTAATGTGTTTATCTTGTTTATTCATAAATTAAGGTTCGTTTCCTTTATCCTACGAGGTAAATTTTGCATGAGCAATTCTTTCGTACTTATTTTTATTCACTTGCTTGATTAAGTTTCAAATTAAAGGTTTTATAATTTTTTTTTTCTCTTCTCTAAATCAATTATTGTGTATAATTCGTATAAAGCCTGGTGCATTCATTACTTTAAAACCCATGAACGGTATTAATGAATAGAGGTTCAACTCCTCTTAGACGTATGATGTAAAATATACAATAATATTTTATGTAGTTCTGGAATAAAAGTCATGTTTTTTTAATTCAGAGATTCTGAAACAAAAGTTTTCGTGGAAATTTCAATAGTCACTACTACATTCTTTCAAGTTCAGAAAAAGTCAATGCCAAAATAAGCCTTAATAATACAACAATACAAGTAAATAAACTAATAAATATAATAATTATAATAATAATAATAACTATAATAAGATATAGCATTAGAAAAAAAGAGAGATCAACTCCTCTTTACTCCTAATTCAAATAATTAACTAATAAGTAAATAATAATAAATAAATAATAACAATAATAATAATGATAATAATAGTAAATATAGCCAAAACAAAAACAAAACAAATATTTTGAATACGTAATACTACACTAGTTACCGATTGTTACGTAACTATAAGAAATTGCATTTAAATTTTTTTTTCTTTATTATTAATTCTACTGAAAAGGGTAATAATGAATAAAATATAAACAGAAAAATTATTCATTATAACGGATGTATTACAGTTTATTGATATTATAGTGAACAATCAAAAAAATCGATAACAATCGTTAGTGGATTGACATCCAACTTTCTTTCTCTTTCTTTCTTACATACCACTATTTCTCTTTTTATTATGTATCTATCAATCTATTTCTCTTCTAAAAAAAAATAATAATAATTTCCACATTATCAAACATTTTACTTTAATTGAAGTTATCTGTTACAGAATATTCTCAAATCATCGAATCAATAACAATTTTTATATTAAGGTAGTTCTCTCGAAAACAATTTTTCCTTAAATGTTTTTTAATTGAAATATCATATAATAGAACATTTAACGAATACAATAATAATTTTTTTTCTACAAGTAGGAAGCGGTGCTACTTCTTAAGATATTTGAGAATGAAGTTGAACTTTTTAACATAAAAGAAAGTAGAAGCCATGGTTAAAAAAAATATAGTGTTGCTTACCACGCAATGAATTTTCTTTAGGTTTAAAAATAAAAACTACTAAATTATATTTTAAAGTATAGAGAATAAGATCCCATTTTGAAAAAAAGTGTCTTGCGGTACTAAATTTCGAAAAATAGTATTTTGAAATGCACGTTGTGACTGTACCATTATTCATTTTTTTTAAATAAATACAAAAGAGAGAGAGACTCTACACCTTGAAGTTAGCGCTATTCATTAAACATCACAAAATAAGTAAAAAAAATAACAGATTTTGAGTTGGGAATCACTGAACCAAGAGAACTACCTTAAATAACCACAACAGTTTTATAGGTTATGATTGCAACTTCAGGTAAATCATGGTAAAAATATTATCCCTCTTTCAGTTAGGGAAATGTAACATTCTTTACACACAGGTAAATAGAACTACTAATAACACTCAATTGCTTTAGATCAACGAATACTCCGATATTATGTGATAAAATAAAGTAAATTTGAAATTCATCTAACTATTAATATTTTCCTAGTAGGAAAATCAAAAGAGAACAAATGCAAGAACGTAAGTTGGGTTGATTCTTTAGTTTTTAAATAACGCGATAATCAACAGTAAAAATGCAATCACCTTTACAGAATAATTGGTTCTAGACAAACTAGATTTAAAAAAAAAAAACTCTGTTCCTTATGTTCCGAAACCATTTGTCCTCTTTATGATAAATTATTTATCATTCAGGAAGAAGGGTTATATCTTTTAAAATTCACTGTGCGATAGTCTATTTTAAAATATTTGCAAATAGAGTTTTAGATAATAATATAATCAAAATGTTTACTTTCTTTACTCACAATATACTCCTTCTCCTTGATCGATAAAAAAAAAAGGGAATTTTTATGCAATTACTAATAAGATAGAATATTCGAGATTATCTTCGAGATTTTTTTAGAAGAAAATGTTTACCATTAATAAAGAAAAGATTGTATTAAAAACTTTTAGCATTTTAGGTCACTAATCATTAAATTTGTATGCGAAAAAAATGCTGGATCTCCGATAGCATGGATTGTATAAAAATATCATAACTCAAAAAAATGTAACTTAGATAACGAATTGTTGAAAATTTCTTAGCAATAGCTACTCAAATGCCAAATGAATTTTGAAGGTCTAAACCGAAGTAGTACACTAATTAAAATGTAATCCTGTTGAAGTAATGATTGAGCACGGAATTTCTTCATTAGCTGCACTTCAGGTCATATAAAACAACACACAGTCTTCCTTACACTACGTCAAAAATATGAAGATACAATTAACTTGCAACCAACTTTGCTACCAGCAACCTACTTCTTGGCGAACCGGAAATTGAATATTTTCTTTCACTACAAGGTTACCGTAGATGACACAAAAATTTGTTTACTATATGACAAATCCAGTTGTCATATGTTAATCTGACAGAACTAGCAGCAAATAGCACCAGTAGCCAAGCAGAGTTCAACAAACCTCGGCAACAAATCATCTATCAAGTAGGAAGATCAGTAGTATCTAATAACTTTGCTAGATACAACAACTAATAGTCTACCTAGATACATTAGCAACATACTTCAACTTATTCAATGAGGATGTATTGAAGAAGATCTTCAGTTCTACTGAAGACGAATTGGTAAACCTGTTTTATTACCTTCTGCACTTCCAGAGTCGGTATCATCGCATGGTTCAGAAAATATCCATCTGTTTAAAGCAACAATCAGAATCAGTAAACAAGCCTACGTGTATTCTTCAAAGTTGTTTCATCTTTTGGGACCCATATGAGGATCTCTCAAGAACCTAATACTGCATCTAATAAGGAAGAAATCAACCAAAGCTAATGTTAAGCTTCACAAAAAGAATGAGGCATCAAAGGCAGTTAAACCTTCTACAAGATCACCTACTGAAGGAACCAGTCATCAACCACATCACTCCAGTCTTAGTTATACTGGCTACATTTGAAAAGTAGAAACTTCAAACTTGTACTTTCAGTGACTGTTTCAATTTGGAATTTGAGAGCAATTATAGGAAGTTGTATGTTATTTTAGAGCACATTAAAAATTGTATATCTTATGACAACTCAGAGTTATGTTTGCTATTCATTCTTAACTTTCTAGCAACCATTTTACAGTGGGGGTGTAACGTCGTGAGCCACTCCGTTTTTTTTTCATCTTTTAAAAAAAATCTTTATTTCTTCGTTTCAAACGAAGAACATAAATTTGACTTTTTCTTGAAAAGGGAGGAACAGCATCTTCTTTCGAGTTTTCCCAGAGTTCGGTTAAACAAGACTTTATCGTTAACAGATGTCTTGCCAACGACTCGATTTTCTAAACGAGTCCCTAAAAACTCTAAAATTAGGGGTCGCGCTAAGCAAACTCTGATATAGACGATGCTGACCCTCACTTTGGACAAGTGTTCACTTCCGTCCTTGACTGCAGGCCCACACTGTAAATTCGTCACACTATCCCTGTTTCCCTAAAAAGTCTGTTTCTTTCAAATCTCGAAACTGGACCAGTAATCTTATTTATTACTTCCAATGTTTCAGTAAAATAAACATTCCAAGAAAATGATGATAATGTATAAAACAGACATCCGTCGAAATGACCCCATGTATAAGTAAAAAAAAGTTACGATTTTAACAAAAAAATAATATTTACAGAGTATTCTAATTGAATACTTAAAATGCATAAAAATTCCTTCAACCCTTTTAATTAACTCTTTTATACTGAAATATATCTGTGTATGTATGTGTATACGTGTGCGCGCGCGCGCGCGTGTGTGTGTGTGTGTGTGAGCACAATAGCATTTGAAAATAATAATAATTAAAAATAATTATAAATCGCTTTAAATTGATTTGCTAAATGATGTAAATTATAGCTGCTTAATATTTTCAATTAGACTTTTGAAGATTTAAGGTTATGTACTAAAAAATACGCGAAAAACAAAAGAAAAGGGTTATGTCAATTGATTAAGATCAATTCTAAGATTAATAGTACTAAATTTGAATTCATATAAGAATTGTTAATCAACTTTTATAAAATAAACGTATCTCGAGGTAACATAACCTCAAAAATGTAAAAATTAAGGAAATAACAAAAACATAATTAAAAACATTCTTAAAATTAATAGAACAAGTCTAATGTCAATTTTAAGGTTAAATAAATATGTCAATCATTCAATAATGAAATTTTCACTCAAACATAACCTTAAAATTGGGAAATTATGAAAAATAAATTAAATAATAACATTTCAGTATCAATGGATTTAGTTAATATTTATTCTTTATTGAATGATTGTGCATTGAATATTATACTGAATATGTTTGTCAAATTAATTATTCATTAATTAAAAGTTATTATAACATAACCTAAAAATTGAAAAACATGGAGACATAAAATTTATTGAATGTACATATAAAATTTGATAGTTCTCATTTGAATTCAGTTAAATTGAAAGAAATAAAACGAATACTCGACATTCACTCTATGAGAAACATAACCTAGAAATGGAAAATCTAGGAAAATTAAATATTGCATTAATCAATATACATTAATCTTTTTCTTTTAAAATAATAAAACATAATTAATATTTAGGCAAAATCAAACCTATATTCATCTGAAATTGTTAAAATACTAATATTATAAACAAATTTGAATTTAAAAATTGTATTACTTATATTTTCAACATTATTTATTGTTAACATTCAATTTTATATTTGAAATTATGTAAGAAATATGTCTTGAATTATTTGTAACTAGGATCCTTGGAAGTGGTACAGAGGGCAGCATCAACAAGAACTACTGTGCTTTAGGGCGGATTTTCTCCACCCACTGACTTTTGAGGTTGACTTCTTAGCTTTTCTAATGAATTCTCTACTCCCACGCAAGCATGCAAGTCCCAATAGCCACCCCTCATTATCGGTTTTCTCTCTCTTCGCCGTTCTTCTTCGTCGTTCTCTTTCTACCCTTAACACACGCCTACACGCTGAAGCGTTTAGGGCCTTTCTTCATTGGTGTTTTCTAAGACTCCCCTAGTTTCTCCCTTTTTTTTATCTTCCCACTTTTTCTTCTCTCAGAAGCTAAGGGAAGGAAATACATGAAAAGTTGAAAGACTCTCCAAAAAACTTCCATAGAGAATGGAGTGTCAGAAAACTCCGAAAAACTGTCATCGAGAATGGAGAGTCGGAAATCATTCTTTCAATCTTAAACTATTTCAAATGTAAATTCAAGTCAAGTTAAGTTCATTTCCCACAATTTTCATGTGTGCTACGAGTTCTAATATTCGATTTTGTTATTCTTTAAAATCAGTGTTGGATATTTTATTCCATATTAAGACTGTTCCTGTGTCTGTGAATTTTATCACTATTTGTGATTTTATGCAAATATTTTTGGATTTCCCGCTTCAACAACAGCGCCAGTGCTGGTACCACTTTCTAAGGATTCCTGGATTCTATTTTGTTCATCAAATACGACCAATCAAAGTAAGTTAAATAAACAAAAACTCAACATTTAAGTAACTCTCTATTTTCATTTTTTTTCACTCTTCTTTTCCTTTCCTTAATTTTATTCATTTTTTCAGGGTAGAATCCCAATCCCGGGCCCGTTTAGTTACTGGGGCTAGGATTGGTCCTTTAATATTTTTTTTCTCGTTCTTTTCTTTTTGTAGGGTACCCCTATTTTAAAGGGCGATACTCCAAAATTGTTTTTTTCGCGTTATAGTTTCCCTCCTTGTTAGGAAACTTATGAAATTTTAATTAATCACAAAAAAGGGGAAACCAGAACAAGGCACCAGAAAGGTAATCGATGTCCCGAGCTATTGCGATTAACTTCGTAGGCTCGAATAAATTTTAAAATTAATATAAATAGATTAATGTTATTTCCGGAATTTTCCGACGTGACAATGAGGTATTTATCTATGAAATGAGATCTATCCTATTAATTTTGACCAATTCTGAGCTTCAAAATATTAATTCAAAGTTTATACCTTTTACATGCAATAGCACAAAATGCATGTAAAAAATGTCTCTTATATTCAATTATAAAAAAACAAGTCGTCAGTTTTTCAAATAAAACTACTAAGTTACACATTGAGATAAAATAAATCCTTTAAAAAAAAATTAATTTTATTGACCACGCCGTATAAAAAATACAATAATTTAAAAATTCATAATTTTTCATTTTCACGTGGTTTCATTGAAAAATGTCGAAAACGTGTAAGCAATACATCACGATAACTTATAGTACCTGACTCAAAATCGTGAAAATTACATATATTATATTAGAAGAGGTCACAACGAAGCAAGTGAGTTGATATAAAAGTTTATTTTTGTTCTTTTTATTTTGCGGGAGTTTTGCGGGAGTATTTACGCGACTAATACCTTAATTTGTGAAATTATTTTAAAAAATAATAACTTAGTTTTAAAATTAATTAAAAATAGTAAGTTTATTTAAATATTATAATTGGTCGTAAATTCTGTGGCTGAAAGGCATAACATCATAACTAACATTTTATCGAATTTGAGATAACATCAAATTTGAGTTTATTTAGTAATGTTTTTTAAAGTTCCATAACAGAACAGTGATTTAAATGTTTATTTACGTAGAAAATAATTAATAACACAACAGCATAACTGCATTCAAATCGAAAAAAAGAATTGATATTCTTCTTTGAAGCGTTCATATTTTATTAAAATTGATAAACAGATGTAAAATCTACACTAGAAAATAGGATACAATGCCAAACACCAAAAATATTGGTTGGTTTTTCGAATTTTACAAAACCAAGAAAATAAACAAAAACAGGTTTTTCTCAAAACTATGAAAATGCAGTTATGTTATTCTGCCTTTCAGCCACAGAATTGTTCCTTTAATATTTGTATCGGACGTTAAGGTTATTAAAAATGCGAATATTTTGGAAAATACAATTAACAGGAAAGACTCTTTGATTTTAGTAATTTATTGTACAATGCTTAATATATCGAAAAAAAATAAAAAAATTTTATATAATTTTTCAAAATATCCGTTTATAATGTAGTTTATGTTTTTTTAGTTCTGATGAGATCGCACCGAAACGCGTCAACTAATAAATAATGATATGACAAAAAATATTTGTATTCGTCTTATTTTGAGTAGGTCGTTAAGGTTAAAAACTCAACATATTTAAAACTAAATAGCTTGAAATATCAAGTTTATACCTGTCTTTAACAATTACTTATATTCGCAACTTTATATTTTATAGGACACATTTACTCTCTTTTGTTTTTTTTTTCATTTTACAGTCTGACAGAAGTAAAAATAGATGCGTAACTGTATGCAAAGAAGTCTTATGTAGCGAAGCTTGAAAAGCCTCATTACAGTTACTATACGAGAAACAAAAGGAATAACATTTGGTATGAAATAGCAGAAATTCTCTGCGGTATAGTAGATACACTATGAGGTAATAATGTAACCTCGATAAGACCACAGATGAGTGATAAAAGCAAGTGGTTACAGCGAAAGGATAAAGTGATCGTGGTTAAAAAAAAACCTTTTTTATGTGTCACAGCTCGACATAAAATTTACCATCCACTTGGGCCATAAATGATTAAGGTTCAGTTTTTCTAACAAATAATTTCTAATTCTTTTTTTTTTATAATTTTTTTCTAATAAAGTACAATTTCTAATTTTGTTCGAATCAATTATTTTTTCAAAAATTAATTAATATTAAAAAAAATATTTATTGTCATTTATTGTCTTTAATACCATTTAATGTCTTTATTGTCATTGCGAAACAATTTTGCATAAAAAAAAAAAATTATTGAAGTTACAAAAAAATAATTAAAGAATGAAAAAATAATTAATTTGTTTAGGACAAAGTTTATAATATTTTAGAATTAAAAAGAATTGCAAAACATAATTGAAATTAAACAAAATAATTGCAAATTTTGCAAATTAAGGGCATGTGATAAATTATGACGTCACTGGCATAGGCAAAATTTGTCCGTAACTTTTCTCTTAAAGTATTGAATATTTTGTCATAAAACTTGGTAGAATTACTTAAAATATCATTAGGAAGGTCTCTCTGACCCAAATTTGTTTGAATTTTGGCTCAAAATCATAGGCATGTTTTAAACATATAGAAAATAATTTAAATTTGAGAAAAATACTTAAGAATCTTAAAAGTAAATGAAAAATGAATGAATAAAAAAATAATGAAAAATTAGAGAAAATAAATAAAAAAAGATAAATATAATTTAAAGTTGAACAGAACAAGTTTTAATTAAAGAGAAATAAGTAAAAACTTCTTGGCAATTATAAAAAACAACGAGAAAAAATTGAAAATTGAATAAAATAATTAAAAAGTCAGATAAATAGTTAAAATTTTTTGAAATTATAAAACAAATGTAAAGAATTAAAAATTGAAGGAAATAAATTTTGAAAAATAATTGAAAAATGCTTTTAAAATTTTAAAACTTGACGAAAATAATTAAAATATGATACAAACAATGATAAGTTGTAAAAAAATAGATGACATTTAAGTGTGATAATTGAAAAAATTACAGAAATTTTTTTAAATAAAGAAAAAATAATTGAAATTTGAGAAAATACATGAAGATCTTAAAAATCAATTAAAATAAAAGAAGATAACTAAAAATTGGAAAAAAGAATTGAAGAAAGCTAAAAGTAGTTGAAATTTACGATAATTGATAAAAAATTTTGGAAATTATGAAAACAAATGAATAAATAAAATGGAATAATTAAAAATTGAAGAAAATAATAGAAATTTGAGAAAAATACTTGAAAATTTTACAAATTAATTTTATAAAATGAGAAAAACTAAAAATTAGAGAAAAGTCTGGAAGAAAGCTGAAAATTATTGAAATTTACGATAAATAATAAAAAAAATTTGAAATTCTGATAATAAATGTAAATAATTAAAAATTGAAAAAAATATTTAAATTTTCAGAAAAATACTTAAAAATCTTAGAAAATAATTTTAGAAAATGAGAATAATAATTAACAATCGAGGAAAATAATTGAAAAATGATAAAATTAATTCAAAATTGAAAAAAATAATCGAAATATGCTGAAAATAATTTAAGATTGAGAAAGAAAATTGAATTATGTTGAAAATAATTTAAATATGAAAAATTGAAAACAGTAAATAAAATTTTAAAGAAATAATTGAAAAAAGCATAGAATATATGTTTAAAAGAAAATAAGAATTACAAAATTACTTAAAAAATTTTAATTAAAGAGAATAATTAAAAAATCGCAGAAATAACGAAAATTGATGAAAATAATTGCAATTTTGGATAAATAATTGAAATTTTTAAAAGTAATGCCAAAATAATGAATATAATAATAAATTGGTGAAAATAAAAAAAAATTGCAGTATTTATTTTTAAGCAAAAGAAAATAATTAAAAAATCGTTATATAATGAAAAATTGATGACAACAATCTAAATTTGAGATAATAATTGGAAATTTGGGAAATTAATTGGATGTGTATTTATTTTAAACTTCTTCAAAAAAAAAAAAATAAATTTTTAAAGCATTTTTCGAAACTTTTTTTTTACACAAATGACAATTAAAAACCACCACAACACGACACTAACGAAAAAGTTTACCTTATTTTTTCAATTCAAATTTCAAAATAATTCCCGATAAAGAGAGTCAAAATCAATAAAATAACAGGGACAAACTTCACTTCAGATTTTAAAACGTGGACAGAAAAAGATGAATAAATATAAATACTAACTAACTTCAGGAGTTTACGGAGATTATTGTTATTTAATTTTTAATTTGAAAGAAAATAGAAAAAATATTGTAAATTATTTTTTAGTGATCGAAGTAAATTGAAAGTACTGATTTATGAAATTATATTTGACAAATTTATATTCTAGAAATTATAAGTTTTTCAAAAATGCATTTTAAAAATGATAAGTTTATATCAAATTTTAAATCAGAAAACAAAAATTGATTAGAGAAGCTTTTATTGAGAAAAAAAGAATAAGAATATATTTTTTTGGCAAAAGTGACTCCCTATCATTATGAATGAAGAGTTTACGAGGAAATTATAATTAAATAATGGTTTTGTGGAACACGTTTATATATTAAGTACATTGTACCCAGTATTCTACAAGTACCTTATAAATCTTTGGTAAAAGTATCAAACTAAATTGTTATTGTAGTGAAATATAAAAATTGTGGACTTAATTTTTTATGCGATTGCGTCTTGATGGTAAAGAATATTACTTGTCATTTGTTTCACTTGGTCTTATTATTAATAATTATTAATAATATTTAATAATATTATTAAAATAATTATATAAATTTCATTATTCAAATAATAATTGTAATGCAGAACATTTTGCGAAACTCAAACATGTTAAATTCTGTTTTTCTGATATTATTTCACAGTTATTGTTGCCTTTGCATGTTAGATTTTCAAAGCTTTAATGCTACGAATGTACTGTTATAGAATTTAAGTTAATCTGATTAACTTTCTGGGGCACGCATTTGTTGGAACTTTGATAAGAAGGCAGGTAATTTTTATAATTTAATAATACGAATTATTTACACATTCATCAAATTATTAGACTTGTCTATACGTAAGCATTATGTATTCATAAATTGAATTTCACGAATAATAAATTGTTAATCTAGGTATAACATATAACATATATTGATACCTTCAGTGAAGAAAAGTTATTTTTTAAGTAAAAAAATATATAATATATAATAATTTTTATTTTATATAATTTATAATATATTTATAAATTTATATATATATATATTTTATATTTTTATTTTATATAGTTTTTAATAATTCTGTCTGTAATATTTTACTTCTCTATAAATATTTTAATATCACATTTTACTACAATTTTAAATACAAAATTGATAAATGCATTAAACATAAATTAACGTGTTCCACTTTACATTAAAAATATAAAAATGCTATTTTATATTTTAAAATTGACATTTCTTTTCGAATTAGAGATTAAGGAAAAACTGATTCAATTATCCAAAGATTAGATAATCTAAATTTGACGTTTTTGACAGTTCTACAAATTAGGGATGAATCAAATAATTTTATTTCATCTGAATAATTATCCTTACCAATTTTTCAGTATTTTCATTTTATTTTTAATCGAAAAATCTTTTGAAACTGATTTATACCATTTTTTGTCTTTTTGTAGATTATGTGTCCGTTTCAATGTTAATGTTTAAGTAATAATACTGTTTATATATTGTCATTATTTTTATTATTCTTATTTTATTATTTTTGTTACTATTATTATTCAAATTTACTACTAAAATAACAAAATTACAATTAGTTCTATCATTGTTTTTGCATTACTTTATTGTAAGTATTTCGGTTATTCTGGTTACTATTGTTATTATAATTCCTACTACTATTATTGTTAAAATAATCGCTTGTATTATTTCTGCTCATTCGTGAATTAATTTAATACAGTTTTAAACTTTGTTCACTTTCACCAAAGCAGTCATAAAAGGGGCCAATTTTAAATACGGTTTATAAAAAAAGATTGAATTGATTATAATACGGTGATATCTAAAAATATACGAAAAATTGTATTGTCTGATTCACACGGCTATTTCTACTGAAAAGTCACTGACGTCTCGTAAATAGTTTATTAATTTGTACAGTTAATTTTTATTAGATTATTATCAGTATCTTCTATAATGAATTAATTTTCTAAATTTTTAAAATCAAAGTAATTTTGAATATCAATTAGTACTTCATCATAAATTAAAACCAACAAAATGATATTTGATAAACGTTATAATTTTTTTAAATAAACGAAACATTTAGTATAATCATGTCGGTATATTGTGTTCAGAAACGGAAAAAATTGTAAGTATGACAAAAAAAAACTGTCTTTGGAAAATTAAAAATTTTTTTGATTAAAAAATTTTAAAAAGATTGTAAATTCATTGAAAGGAAAAAGATCGACAAAAAATTAGATACAGTTTTTAAATGTTTGTTAACAAAGTCAACACAAAATCGAATACAAACTAAACTCAGGTTTTTTCTGTGTTCCAACAAATTAAAGTTTTTTCTCCATTTACAGAACTTCTACTATTATAATTTCAACAAGAGCATCACGATGTCTGACTCAACACTGGATATTCTACTGAAAAGGTATTTGCGTTTTTTCTCTTTTATTGAATTTCTTATCTTATAATTTTGTAATAAATAAAAAAATAATAGTGGAATTAGATTTTAAGCCGACAGAATCCGGAACATTGTACTTATTTCCTAAAAGATCAATAAGACAATATTAAACTTTTATTTAAACACTAATAATATAGCAAGAAATTTTCGCGTGCGCTTCTTTTCTCTTCATATTCATTTTAAAAACATTTCTAAATATGGTTTAGTAAATTTATTTATTTGTTTTTTAAATGAAGATAAATAAAATATTTAAATACGTTTTAAAAAGTATGGTGGGAGGGGGGTGGGATAATATTTTCATTTTGTGTCATTGAAGCTTTAAATTAGTGTAGTAAAAGAGGAGCTTTTTGATCGAATAGAATTTTTTAAAACGGTAGATGCGAAGCATTAGTTTAAGCAATTGGAGCCAGTATCATTTTGACACACACCTTATTTTGAAGATTGTTATATTGAACAGAATGAGAATGTTATTTTGTACAACTGCTAAATGTTATTTTGTACAATTTTGAAAAATGAATTTGTTATTTTGTACAATTTTCTAAAAAAGCTAAAAACCTTTGGGATTACAATTAAGTCCATTTTTAAAAAATTGTACAAAATAACAAATTCATTTTTCAAATTGTACAAAATAACATTTAGCAGTTGTACAAAATAACATTCTTATTCTGTACAATATAACAATCTTTAAAAATAGTTTCGTGTCAAAATGATACTGGCTCGCAATTGGAGCTTCGACGTAGATTAAAAGATGTCTTTCTTTTGATTAATAGAGCTTTCAATGATGTACTAATGAGTATAGGTGCTTTATTTTAAAAAATTGAGCTTTAAATTCGTGAATGTTAAAGGGAACCAGAGAATTTTTTTTTGTCCAATTGAAGCTTCAATTTAATGTTGCAGTAGCGGA
Source organism: Ganaspis brasiliensis (assembly GCA_037103525.1). NCBI lineage: Eukaryota > Metazoa > Arthropoda > Insecta > Hymenoptera > Figitidae > Ganaspis > Ganaspis brasiliensis. The sequence goes on along the minus strand of JAZKLR010000457.1, from coordinate 751,452 downwards.
ACTTTATGAAAATTTCGAGCTTTTAATTGAGGTAGTAGAGATGAGAGTTTATTTTAAACAATTGAAGCTCTAAATTAATGTAGAATGTAAAGGACTTTTATTGTGATCAATCGAGCTTTACAGTAGTGAAAAGTTGAATACGCGAGCTTTATTTTGAACATTTGAGCTTAAAATTGGCACAGTGTCGAGCAGAAAGCTTCGTTTTTATCAAATAAAGATTTATATTCGGGAATTAGAAGAAAGAAGATTCTTAACTGGACCAATTGAAGGTTCAAATTGTTGTTTTAATAATTGAGCTTTTAAATGATTAGAGCTTTAAATTAATTAGGTAGTAAATAAGTGAATTTATTTTAACCGATTGAAGTTTTGAAGACTCGAAGAGTTGTATTTTATTGTAAAAAAAAATTATGTAATAAATATTTTTTTACTATAAAAAAAAACATCTTTGAAAAAAACCTTAAAATCACTGGAATCTCTCCTTAAATTACTAAGATAGTAGGTAAGAGGATTAATTTTAGCGATTGAAGGTTTAAATTCAATTTTAGAGTGAACGAGTTTCATTTTATTTTTATCAATTGAGCTTTACATTAGTAAACAATATAATTTTCGTGCTTTATTTTAAATAATTGAGCTTAAAATTTGTAAAGTTGCTGGCGGAAAGCTTCGTTTTGATCAATGGAAGATTTATATTCGTGACTTAGAAGAAAGAAAATTCATTACTTTGTCCAATTGAAGCTCCAAATTGGTGTTTTAGTAAAGAAGCTTTTAACAAAGTGGAACTTTAAATTAATTAGGCATTATGTAGGAGAATTTGTATTAAGGTAATGAAGTTTTGAATTGAAGTAGAAAATGACAGAGTTTTATTTTGATAACTCAAGCTTTACTTCAGTGAATACACTGAGAAAATAAGTTAATTACATATAACCAATTTTTGATTAAATTTAGCAGAGAGAGGTTGTTAATAATTTATGTTGAACAATTGAAACTATAAAATAATGTAAAAAGTGATGGAGTTTTATTAGTACATTAGTAAAAATTTGAATGTTCAAACTTTATTGTAAACAATTGAGCTTAAAGTTGGTAAAGTGGCAAACTAAAAGCTTCGTTTTGATCAATTGAAGATTAATATTAGTTAATTAGAAGAAAAGAGATTCTTTACTTTGTCCATTGATGCTCCAATTCAGTATTTTAGTAAAGGAGCTTTTAATCAATTGGAGCTTTAAATAAATAAGACAGAATGTAAGAGAATTTATTTTAAGCTAGTTTTGAATTGAAGTAGAAGTTAACAGGGTTTTATTTTGATAACTCGAGCCTCAGATTTATAAAGAATTATATTTAGCTGCTTTATTTCAAGCACATGAGCTTAAAATAAGTTAGATAATAGAGGAAAACTTTGTTCTAACCAATTTGACTTTTATATTTATGAATTAGAGAAGGTAAGTGATCTTTACTTTGTCCAATTGAAACTCCAGTTTGGTGTAGTATTGCAAAATCTTTTACACGAAATCAATTTTGATTAAAGTTTGCGGAGTATGAGAGCATTTTGTCCAATTGGAGGTACAAATTAATGCAGTAGACGGATTATTAAAACTTTATTTTGTTATATTAAAGCTTGAAATTGGTGGAGTAGTAGAAGAGCTTTTTGACCGACTAGAGCTTCAAATTGGTGTACTACAAAGGTGCTTTTCGATCAAATTGAGCTTTAAAATATTAAGTATGTTAGTAGGGCAGCTTTTCTGTCGAATTTGAAAATTAAATTGAATCTTTATTTTGTTCATTTAGAGCTTTAAATTGATGTAGTAAAATAGGAGCTTTTTGACCTTTTTAGATCTTTAAATTGATAAAGTAGTAGATCTGAAGTTTTATTTTGAGCAACTGGAGCTTTGGCTTAGACCAACAGATGGCTTTATTTTAATAAATTGAATTTTAAATTGGGTACTCGTGCTTTGTTTTAAATTAATTCAACATTAAATTTAAAAATTTATTGGAGTAGGAGATCTTTATTTTGATTTTAATTTAACCAACTGGATATTTGAATTGGTGAAATATTTGGTTAATTTATTTATTATTTTAAGAGAAAGTTTACGGACAAATTTTGCCTATACTAGTGACATCATTCTCCATCACATGCCCTTACAGGATTAATTATAAAACAGACACACAAAAAAAACTAATTTAAAAATTTAATTAAATTATTTTATGTTAATTATTATCAAAATTTATAAATTAATGTCTATTTTATAAAAATAATGATTGGTATAACCTGGATGTTAAATTAAGATAAATATTTAATGTATAAATTTAATTATTAAGTTTGTTCAACATTTAAAATCTTACATGATTCTATCAATCCATACACACTGAGAAAAAATTTTGTTTGAATCAAACATAATATGTTTGATTTAAACTTAATTTCACTTTGTTATACAGTCAAACATAATTAAGTTTGATTTGAACAAATGTAGTGGTTGATCGTCTATGTTTGATTTAAACATATTTTTTGTTTGATTCAAACACAAATTTCATTTACTTTAAACAAAATATAATTTTTCATTTTAAACAAAGTAAATTTTATTTAAAATAAAAAATTTTTTTATCCTTATCATATTATTCTTTTTATTTTGAACACAAAATTTGTTTATTTTAAACACAATTTTTATTAATGACATCGCTGAGGGTGTTAAATCTTTTATTCTACTTTTCGCGGATGATGTGAAGGTCTTTAGAATTATTCAGACTAATAATGATGTGACGGAACTCCAGAATGACCTTGATCTAATCCATTCGTGGTCAGTTTTGAATAATCTACCGTTAAATTTGTCGAAGTGTCATGTTTTGACTTTTACAAGGAGTAGAACACCGCTCATTTGTAATTATTATCCTTAATTAGTATCCTGAATGGTTCAGTGCTAGAAAGAGTGTATTCTTCGTGTGACCTTGGAGTCATCTTCGATGATAGGTTTAACTTTAACGAGCAGGTGTCGAGAATGGTCGCATCAGCATCGAGAGCTTTAGGTTACCTCTTCAGAACTTCAAAGAATATTACTAATCCAGTTACACTAAAACTGTTATATTTTGCACTTATTCTGTCTAAATTAGAATTTGCATCCATTATTTGGAATCCAAATTTTATTAATCAAAGTAACATGTTGGAAAAAGTCCAGAAGAGGTTCCTGAAGTTCCTCGATTTCAAAACAAATGGAGTTTATCCACCTCGTGGCTGTGATTACGTTGAGCTATGTAATAAATTTAACTTTAGAACTCTAGAGCAAAGAAGAATTTTTTCAGCATGTTTTTTTCTTTTTAAAATCTTATCATCGCAAATCTATGCTCCTGAAATTTGGTATAAAGTTGAATTTAGAATACCTAGAGCAGCGTCACGCCAAGCTGAACCATTTTGGTTACCTTTAATTAAAAAAGATTTCGGAAAGGTTGCACCAGTGTTTTTTGCGTGTTACAATATTAATTTAATGTTTGCGAAAATGAATCCTGATTTGAATTTATTTTATTCATCAAACAACGAATTCTTAAAATGTTTGAACGCCTATCTGAATTCTTTAATGTAATTTTATATTATTGTTATTGTATATGAAGTTGCCCATTTATGGCCTTTTATGGCCGCGGGCTCAAGTGTTACAAATAAATAAATAAACACAAAATATGTTCCGCGATAGTTTAATTTGTGTTTCTTGCTTTTATATAAAACATCCTTTATGTTTGAAATTACTTTAAGTGTTAACATATAAACTGTAAAAACTGAAGAAAATTACACTTTTTATTAATTGTACACAATTCTAGTAATGTGAAACTTTAAATCAGTCTAATTTTTAAGAAAAATGCACAAAAGAAACAATACTTTAGTAAACTCACTTGTCCACAAAAGTTTTAATCACTTCAGATATACCTCAATTTTTCGGTAAAATAATAACACTTACACATTTAAGAAATCACTTTAATAAAAACAAAACCACGGTTGTGAACATTTTTTTCCAATAAAGCGATAAACACACGTAACTACTAGAAACGACGTGCACATGTTCTACAGGAAAAGTAAACTAACGTCAGAACAGTAATGACGCCATATTGAATGCGCAAAGACCTCTGCGCATTCAATATGTTTGAATCAAACATAAAATATATTTGTTTCAAGTATGAAGACTTTGAACACAAATTTGGTTTAATTTGAACAAAACTTAGTTCTTTATCAAATAAACAGAAAATTACCTTCAAACATAAAACATATTTTAATCAAAACTTCAGATATTTCTAATATATTGAAATTAAACTTGAAAACATTATTCATTCAACCAAAATCATTCAAACAAATACTTATATTTAAATCAAAAAAATATTTTTCTCAGCAATGACAGTGTTAATCTACAAAATGTAATTTCTCGTACATGATTAAAATACAATTGAAAATCAAAGGATAAATTGAAGTAATAATCCTATTCTAAATAGAATGTGCGTTGTGGTTAACTTCAGACGTGTAACTCCACTTCCGAGTCTCCCATTGGTCAGTAGATATCAAACCTCAGTATCGATAGCTTTCAGTTTCGATTTTTTGTTTTGCAGACGAATTAAAACCAGAGGTGTAACGCGTTTTATCTGGCTTCTGATTGACTAGCAGATTCTCGATATTTTTTGTCAACAATAACATCACAGTTTAGACGTTTATTTGTACTATTTTTTAATTTATTTAAAATCTTCGTTTATTGAACAATTGCATTTTATGAAATAATAATAAATTGAAAATAAATTAAATTGTAATAATTAAGGAGTGATAGTTTAAGACGTGACAGTGATTTTAGTGAAGTTGTTAAGGTTATAGTGTTCTGAGTGAAATAATGTTTTGTTTACATTGGCATTCGTTTCTGACAGGTGACTAATGATAATAATATTAATAATCTTTTATTTCTTTTTATTTTATTTGTAACTTATTTATCTGTTTTTTAATTCTATTATTTAAATGTTTTTTTTCCTAAAAGTATCATAATCATTATGATATTTAAAGTTTTTATATTACTTTTTATTGGAATGCACTTGGGTGATTGTCATCGGATTTCTTTTCGGCCAAGTGGAAATGGTGAAACAGGTAAGTAATAATAATTTTTAGTTCTTTATTTCTAACGCAGAACTAAATTCTAAAGAGATCTCTGAGAGTCGATTTTTTAATTATTGTTTTATAAAGTTTTAAATTTAATGCAAAAAAGTATGAAAAAAATGATTTTTTACAATTTTTGATTTCTTTTGCACAAAATTTTTTTTGCATACTTAATAATGTATGCATTTGATGGTTGGGGGTGTGTCAATAGTAAAAAATAAGTTTTTGCGCTTAAAAATTATTATAAACAATTACACGTTATGAATTTTCTTAAACAGTTAACATTATAAACATTCATTAAGAAAAAAATAACAAGCGCGCGGGTCGATCTCGTTAACTAAAAAGAAGTTGCGAATAATTCACACTCGAATCTGGCTCAATGAGAAGGAGAGCTTGGAGAGCTTTTTGTAATGCATGTACTAGTCGTGCTTTTTTTGGCAGCATGTAGTGTGGCAACGGTCGAAATTAATAGCAGGATGAATCAGAAATCAATATAGTATTGAAGGCATGCAGTGATTTTCTATGTGAATAGAAACCGGGTGCTATTGGGATCTGATTCGACCCAGAGAATGATGAATTGGCCTAATATCGCGAGTGGAAGGTCACGGACCTGTCGTAAATCTTGGTCACTTACAGGGCTGGTCTAACGGCCTCTTGTTTATGTCAAAAGACAAAACATTCGCTGCCTGGGACTGCTTATAAACCCACCCTGGCCAGTGGCACTCTCGGCGCTGCTGCGTGTACACTCTCCACACGCGAATTCGACCCGGGTGCTTGCGCCTGCAGGAAACTATTCCTAAATCATATCAACGCTGAAACACATGCAACGCATTCCCGAAACTGTTTGCGAGTTTGTACGAGCACTAACACGAGAATAAAGCGTGCACGTGCTTGAGCTGCTGCACATATCTCCCTGCTTCGTAGTTTCCGCAACCAAGCTACTACAGTCATGCCTCTGACGTAACGTAAAACGCCACCCCTGACCACCCTTTGAAACAACGAACGAGCAGCACCAGCCATAATCACCCAATACGTCCCGACTATGAGATTAATGTTGTTATACTTCTCTCTCTCGCTCAGATTCTACAAAGCGGCTCAGGCTACGGGGCTACGAAACACTGTTGCCACCCCGCTGGGAAAACATCGTCTCAATTTTCCTAAATTTCACAAACGACGCTGCTACGTGAACTGCTCTCTTGCTCCCTCGAGTTTACATTCTACTTCGTAATCGACCTGTAATAAAATTATACCAGAAAAAACTAGATATTTTTTTATTATTATTATCATCGAGATAATTGTCACGAAATTGAAACAATTGCTTCAAGGAATAGAAATTTTTTACCACTCTTAGTTTGTGCTTGTTATTATTAGTTGGTTATTAATGTCTGTGCCCAATGGGAATTTAACGATAGCACAGTGGGCCAGATTGCAAAAAACCTGGCCAACAGTGGCACCCATTGGATTTCTAGCAGGGAGGCCCAGACCCGTTTCCAGGATAACACCCCCCATTCATGAACCCTAATTTTGACAAGCAAAAAAAAAAACAAAAAAAGATTTACATAATAAACTTATCTATAGGTACTCTCTAAATTTAAGTCAGTGAAATTTCACTGATTTGTAGGCTAAATTCTCACTGATTCAAAATTTAGAGAGTAATAATGAGTCAACTACTTTTTTAAAAATGAATTTTGAATTTATCACAATTCAAAATTTATAAGTAACAATTGTAATTTTAATTTCATTATTCAATAAATCTATAATTTTTTATTAAATTTTAAACAGTTTTCAATTTACAATTATTCTTAAATTTTCTAAATTACCTTGCTCCGTTGTCTAATATTCTCAGCAGTTTTAGAATTTGCTTTCAATTGTCAGATATACCCAACAATTTTCAATTTTTTTTCAATTGTCAAATATTCTCAACAATTATCGAATTTTTTCCAATATTGTCAAATATTTTCCACTTATCTCAATTACTTTCTTTAATATTAAATTATTGTCGTTTTTTTATAATTATTCTTTTTAATTTTCAATTAATTACACTAGTTTACAAAAAAAAAAAAAATTTATGTACATTCAATGTCACTATTTTTTTCTTATGTACTAAGCTTCTCGTTACTTAAAAATGACATTAAGAAATTTTTCTATGGAAAGGTTTTCGAAATATGAATTTTTAAAACTTTTTTACGTTTTTTTCGGAGGTGACTTCACGTTTTAGGCCGTATCTCGAGTTACAGACGTCCGATTAAGTTTTTCTAGGTGTCAAATTAAATTCCAAACAGTCGCTAATAACATTATTTTTCAATCGGTTAAATATTTTAAGTGATATGGTCCAAAAAAGAATAGAAAATTTGAGTTTTTGACCCAAAATCTGAAAAACAAATTCATTCTACCGCCATGCAAAAATAGAAAACGTAAAATTATGTCCAGTTTTAAATTTTTTACATAATGGCTCACTTTTAGGAAGAAAAAAATGTATGGATGAAAAAAATCTATGTGTAATTATTAAAGTTATAAGCCAGGGTACTGAAATTCTCGTTTTACGCCATTTCGGTATTTTACCTCCTTTTATAGTGATTATGTTGATTAATTTAATGAATACAATATCTAATTAGAAAATGGACTTTTTTCACAGATTTCAAACAATTTTCAGTGCTTTACTAATTCAAATTTGAGTGAAAAATTTTTTGAAGTTTTTGACAAAAATTTCTGAAGAGGCATAAATTGATTAAAATCTGCTTTTTTGACAAGTTGAATCAGATGCGCAGAGGTTCAATTTTTTTGAATTTTGTTCGTTAATAGATGAAAAAGTTTCAAATTAGATATAGAAATATGAAAAATAAATGCTATTTGGCTGAAAAATTTTTTTAAGTTTTTGACAAAAATTTCTGGAGAGGCATAAATTGATTAAAATCTGCTTTTTTGACAAGTTGAAACAGATTTGTTGAATTTTGTTCGTTAATAGATGAAAAAGTTTGAATTTAGATATAGAAATATAAAATTAAATATTTTTTTTTTAAAAATATGCTCGCAGCAGCCCTTAGACGAAAGTCAATGGTTTTTCTCCTTATAAATTAAAAAAAAATCAATTTTCTTTGATTTCCCATTAAAAAAAAATATTCTTAACTACTTTGTGTAATATAATACAATTTGTGCTTTTCAAAACTTTGGGCATCTGATTCAACTTGTCAAAGAAGCAAATTTTAATCAGTTTATGCCACTCCAGATATTTTTGCCAAACACTCCAAAAAAAATTTCAGTCAAATATCATTTATTTTTTATATTTCTATATCTAATTTGAAACTTTTTCATCTATTAACGAACAAAATTCAAAAAAATTGAACCTCTGCGCATCTGATTCAACTTGTCAAAAAAGCAGATTTTAATCAATTTATGCCTCTTCAGAAATTTTTGTCAAAAACTTCAAAAAATTTTTCAGTCAAATTTGAATTAGTAAAGCACTGAAAATTATTTGAAATCTGTGAAAAAAGTCCATTTTCTAATTGGATATTGTATTCATTAAATTAATCAACATAATCACTATAAAAGGAGGTAAAATACCGAAATGGCGTAAAACGCGAATTTCAGTACCCTGGCTTATAACTTCAATAATTACACATAGATTTTTTTCATCCATACATTTTTTTCTTCCTAAAAGTGATCCATTATGTAAAAAATTTAAAACTTGACATAATTTGACGTTTTCTATTTTTGCATGGCGGTAGAATGAATTTGTTTTTCAGATTTTGGGTCAAAAACTCAAATTTTCTATTTTTTTTTGGACCATATCACTTAAAATATTTAACCGATTGAAAAATAATGTTATAAGCGATTGTTTGGAATTTTATTACCTTTAATTTGACACCTAGAAAAACTTAATCGGACGTCTGTAACTCGAGACACGGCCTAAAACGTGAAGTCACCTCCGAAAAAAACGTAAAAAAATTTTAAAAATTCATATTTCGAAAACCTTTCCATAGAAAAATTTCTTAATGTCATTTTTAAGTAACGAGAAGCTTAGTACATAAGAAAAAAATAGTTACATTGAATGTACATTTTGGCTGTAAACTAGTGTTATTTAATATTTAGTAATTCCTGTCTTTTTTCAATCATAAATATTGTTCAAATATTTTAATTCAATTGTTTAACTCTACGACTATTTTCTTCAATTTTCAAATCCATTCTTTAGTTTTCAATTATTTTCTTCTATATTCAAGAATTCACAATTTAATTTTTCAATTACTTATTTCAATATTTAATTATATTTCTAATTTTTCTTTGAATTATCAATTATTTCCTTTAAATTTAATTGAAAATTAAATTTACAATTCTTAAATGAAATTTTAAATTATTTTCTTCAATTTTCAATTCTTTTCTTTAATTTTTAATTAAATTTTCAATAATCAATAATTATCGGCTTTTTTCAATTTTTAAATATATGCTTCAAATTTCAATTCGATTTTTCAGTTTTTAGTTAGTTTCTTCTATATTCAATAATTCTCGCCTTTTTTTAATAATTTTTTTGAACTTGAAATTATAATCTTTAACTTTTAAATCCATTCTTCAATTTTTAGTGATTTCCTTCAATTTCAAATTATTTGCTTCAATATTCAATAATTCTTGGCTTTATTCAATTTCATTAAATTTTAATTAAATTGCTTAATTCCATGCATCAATTTTTAATTATTTTCTTAAGTTTTCAATAATTCTTGGTTATTTATAATTATTTTTCTATTAAAATTGTATAATTATTCATTAATTTTTTAATTACTTTTAAATTGTGTCCAATATTCTGGCCTTTTTGAATTTTTTACAATATTTAATAAATATTATCATTTGTTAATTATTTCTTCCATATTCATTAATTCTATGTTTTTTACAATTATTTTTTTCAAAAATCCGATATTTTACTCTATTTTCAATTATTTTCTGTAATTTCACATAATTTTCTACCATATTTAATAATTTTCTTCTTCTTCAATTATTTTCTATAAAATTTCAATTCCATTCTTAATTTTTCAATTATTTTCTTAAATTCTTAATTACTTTTTCGTTTTTTATTTAATTTTTCAATTTTAAACAGTTTTTGGCTTTTTCCAATTATTTTATTCAATTATAAAAAATAGTTTTTAAATTTTAATTCAATTATTTAATTCTAAAAATATTTTCTTCAATCCTTATTTATTTTCTTTAAATTCCAATTATATGTATTTTCTTTACTATTTAAAAATTCTCGCCATTTTTCAATCATTTTTTCGGGTATCAATAAGTTTCTTCAATATTAAATACAATTGTTCAATAATTTCGTTCAATTTTCTAACCAATTTTTCCATTTTTAATTCGGTTCTTTAGTTTTCAAATATTTTCTCTCATATTTAATAATTTTTTGCCTTTTTTCAATAACTTTTTTGAATTTTTAATTATAATCTTTAAATTTCAATTACATTTTTTAATTTTCAGTGATTTTCTTGAATATCAAATTATTTTCTTCGATTTTCAATCCAATTATTCAATTTACAATTATTTTCCACAATTATTCCTACAATTTTCTGAATTTTTAGGGTTCCGTAAACCACAAGTGTACGCACGGAACCCTATTGGAAAGACTTTGTCGAAAATCGTATCCCCCCCCCTAGCCACCAAACTATTTGACTTAGAAAGTTCAAATTTGGCCCACATATGTATTTTCACGTGTAGATGAAAGGAAAATTATAGAGAACATGATTTTAGGGGTTGATCATAGCGTAGTCAAGAAAATAACAAGATTTTTGAGAAATTTTGATATGTTTTGGCTGATATCTTTTCCATTTCTTTGACAGCGCTATCACCACAACAATCTCTATAATTTTTCTGTAATATAATATAACGCAATTTTCCAGCTTATGCTTAATGTGCAATCATAAAATTTTATAAAAACAAATCGACGCCCCCCGTTGATGAAGTGTTTATTAAAAAGCCAGGTTAATAAAATGTTAATTTGAAAAACAGTGGAATGTCATTTTTATAATTAATTTTTTTGGATATGATTTCTATTAAACTTTTTGTTTAATCAAATGTCTTTTAAAGTTTTGTCATAAAATGTTAATTGGACCGAACGATGGATACATTTGTTTACTAATTCAAATATGCAATAACATTTTGTATAACATTCTTTATAACCTTGCTTTAACATTATTCTACTGTTTTTCAAATTAACATTTTATTACACTGGCTTTTTAATAAACACTTTATCAACGGGGGGCGTCGAAATAAACAATAGACAAAAAAAAACAAAGACCGAGCGCAAAGTTATTTTAACGACAAATAACTAAACAAAATAACAAAAACAAAAGACTAAATAATTAAATCAAATTACTCTATTTATTAAAATTAAATTAAAACCAACAAGCCGCGACTAACCAAATTGCCGAAGAGTGGGGAGCAAGGAGCAGCAACAAACCAAAAATCTTGTTCAATAAACAATATGACAAATTTATTAAATTGTAACCATGTTAGAGGTTACAAAAGAAAAACACAGAAGAAAACCGGCCACATGGCACGGCCATTCACAAAAAGACGCGCACCGAACACTGACTCGACTTTTCATTAAAGAGCTCACCTGGGAGAGGATGTCTACCTCTAATCGAGCCTCGTTCTGACATCAGTCTTAAGATTGGTATATCTAATTTTGTTATTTATAAAAGTTTTTCGCTTTAAGTGTCAAACTATCGACACACCAGTCAAGAATGACGACAGGCTGCACGTACCGTCGTCAAGCCAAAATGTCTAAGCACAATCACCGCTTAGCGCAACAAGCCGGGGCCACAATCACTGAAAGTTCGTGAGTTACACCGACATCCGTCGCCGTTACGTAGAAACCACGAGCGACCGAACTCTGTCACGCGGTAAGGTGGCGGCCTTGTACGCCCAACCTTGTATCGCCATAGTCCGCTGCTAATGTGACAGCTAGTAAACAAACCCCGTTGACATCTTCTCCTGGTCCTGGCACTCTTGTCAGGACGGGACTCACATCTGCACCTGGTGCCAGGACGATCCCACGGCGGAGGACCCGTTGCGTGCAACCTCCGGATAACAAAAGTGGAGAATTCTCCACTCAACATATAACAGCGAGTCAGTGTTCATGAAAAGTGAAACAAGCAGATTTTTGTAAACAAAATGATTTTGTTAACAACAATACAACGATTCCGGATTGGCAAGCTGGCAGGTAAACTTAATAAAATCAAATTTTGTATAAAATAAACAAATTTTTAATTAATTTTAAAGTTAAATTATACTATTTTAATTGAAACATAAATTAAATGAACTTTCTTTGATTTCAGTGTGCAAGCATAAAAATAACAAGGCCCAAATCGCCAAGCTTACACCCGACTGTACAACAGTCGAATTAAAATAGATTCTCGACTGGTGTTATTTAATATTTTTAAATGTTAATTGAAAAATTGTGCGAGGTAACACTTTACCGCGTCACAACTCCCTCCTGCCAAGACTCGACCCAGGGGGTCAAACAGATGAGCTCCTTATGATGAAGTCGTCTCTTGCCAGACCAGAATTAAATAATAATCAATATAGGATTAATTACCAATCCAATCTTATAATTAAGAGTCTGACGTTAGTAATATTTTAAACGGTCAAACGGTGCAACCCAAATTGATTCTATTTACAGAATCTATAATTACTGAGTTAAAGCGAATAGAATACTGAATTTCTTGAATAATATAGAACTTAAGTAATAGATTCGGACATAATTTATAACATTATCAAGGAAAGTAGAAAGTATACTCAAAACTAATTAATATATTGACCAATACAATGGGAATAGGATCAGGAGATTATTACAGATACAAAGATTATCGAAACTATATAGTTTTTATTAAGTTGGGGCTATCCTCCCCAACAAGGGCTCACAAAAGCTATCATATAAAAAAAATAATAATCATAAAAAAGATAAATAATCGGAATAGTTGTAAGATTAACCCTGGTAATTCCAAGTGGGGCAATAATTATAACCATGCCCTGTCTGAAGGCATTTGCCACACTTGCCACGACGGGCCTTTGTTTTGCCCCAATAAGTTGGGGTCTTCGCCACTGAGACTATTTGCTTCTTTACCTCCGCCATACACCATTCCCTGGAACGCTCTTCCCTGTGGTGTGTTGACGGAGGTAACTCCAGCTGGTGAGGCACTGGAGCAATTTCCTGAATTTGTTGAAGCGGCTCTTCTTCTTCCACCAATCACAGGAAGGATGCTGCTGGCAAAAGGGGTGGTAGTGCCTCTCCTCTCCCTTTTTGTCGTGGTGATTGGTTCACAGGGACCATTTGTAGAGGCAAGGGTTCCGCAGTCGGAGCAGTGGACTGAGGGGATGCATCCTCCGGCTCCAAAAACCTGCCACTTAGGAAGAGGCTACGGGCCGCGACCAAAATGTCCACTTCCACTTCTTCATAGGACAAATAGGGTCCTCTCAACAGATAAGCTGAAAACATTTTATTCGATAATAGGAAACCTTAAATTACGACTTATTTTTAAAGATTGCGTCAATCCTTCGGTCAGCTACACGGAATTTTTGCGGACAACAATTATCGCGGTTAATCCTATCCTTAAAACTAATAATTATTTACAATTTTACAGATCGTTTAACGAGTAGGACCGATTTCTCAATCGATGCCTATAGAGGTCGTCCGCGCACAAATCAAGGTCACGATCACGGTCTCAGACTGGAAGCGATGCCGACTCCAGCATGGGTTCCAAAGAGCCCGATTCAACTGAATCCGAATCCGACCAATGGATTTCTAAGAGATCTCGGTCCATCATTCTTTCTTGTTCTGAATCGACTGACTCGGCATCCTGCTCTCCATCTACTTCATCCACGAAATATTTCTGAAGATGCGATACATGGTATCTTCCAGCTAAACGATCCTCCGTAGAGGACATATGACAACCGGTCATATGTCTTTTGACCGCCAAGATGGCCAGACTGTGGATCTTCATGAGCCTCCTGTAAGATGGTTATTTGGTTCTCTATGGGAACCACTAGCTTCCACGCGTTTAGATCTTCCATCAGATCTTCGAGCAATGGGTTGTTTCGACGGCGATATAGTCTATTATCAACTACTTTCCAATCACGGAACTTATTGGGTTGAGTTAAGACAGCCGCCCGGCGTTGGTTAAACCATTCGTCTTCGACTTCTTCTAAGACTGCTAGAGTGTTGTCTTCTTCCTCGAACATTCGAGATAGTGCATCCGGCACCTGATGCATGGTACCCCTCCTAAATTTTACATCAAACTTAAATTCTTGAAGGTCGACAATCCAGCGTGCCAGGCGACCAGACGGTCTTTGCATATCCTTAAGCCATTGAAAACTATGGTGATCGGTTATCACTTCAAAGTGGTAACCTTCCAAGTAATGTCGAAACTTTTTAATCGACCATACTACTGCCAAGCCATCTTTCTCCGTCGTGGAATAGTTACGCTCCGCGGAGGAAAGGCTTCTACTAGCGAAACTATTACACGTTCCTTACCATCCTGCACTTAGGAAACAACTGCCCCAAGGCCACAGTTACTGGCATCCGTCTCTAATCGGAATTGGACATTAAAATCCGGATAACCAAGAATAGGCGGTGACATTAAGGCCTTTTTAAGAATTTGGAAAGCAACTTCTCGCTCTTCCGTCCATTTATAAGGATGATTTTTCTTGGTGAAGTTGACGTAGATTTTTGGGTTGCGGGTATTCTAAAATAGGGCGGACTTTCTCATTGTCGATTAACACACCCGTATGGTTAATGGCAAACCCCAGATATCTGACCTCTGGTACACAAAATTTACATTTGTCAGGGTTAAGAGTCAACCCTGCTTCGATTAATTTATTAATAACCTTTTCAAGCCAGAACAAATGTTCAGCAAAGGTTTTTGATACGTTTATAATATCGTCCAAGTAAGTAAACACGTTCGGCCTCATATCAGGAGTTATGACTCGGTCCATTAACCTTTGAAAGGTTGCTGGGGCTCCGCAAAGACCGAAAGCCATTCTGGCACGACAAATGCAGTTTTAACCTTACTCTCCTCACTCAGAGGAATCTGATGGTACGCCTTGTTTAAATCAATGGTGGAAATGTACTTAGCAGCGCTAAGGTCGTCTAAAATCTCGGCCATGAAGGGAAGCGGATAGGCATCCTTGATAGAAATGTCATTGACCTTCCTAAAGTCAATACATAGCCTATAAGACTCATCAGGTTTCCGGACCATAGCAACAGGATTGCACCATTCACTTTTGGAAGGCAACAAATTTAGCGGTTGGTAGTTTATCAGGAGTCGGAGGAATAACTTGTTTAAGGAAGATATCGAGTTCCTCTTTCTCAGAATCTGATAATAGAGTGATGCCAGCACACTTATTATCATCGTTATCATCATTGATTGGACCGAACGCAAAGCGAATAATTGGCTTCTCAGCAAGCCACAAACGTTGAATACTCGAATCGATCACCAGGCCAAATTTCTTTTGACAATCCAAGCCCACAATACATTGATTGGCTAACCCGGGTGCCAACCGGAAGCTAACCTCACGAGTTATTCCTGCAATCGATATCGATAGGACTGCTTCGCCAATAATAGCTTCCATTGATCCATTGGCCAGCACCACAATGACAGTTTTCGATTTATCAAACTTTAATTTGTTTGATGTTACCATCAAGCAGCCAGCTGCACCTAAATAAGACTTATTTGCACCAGTATCAACCAACACGTGAAGTTCGGTATCTCCTATCAGAACACTAACATGAGGTCTAGAAGAGGAGCCAATACCACATAAAATATCAAGTTTAATTTCCAAGTTGGAATCACCTGATTCACTAGACTTGGGCGTTACCCTGATATCCTGATTGCTGAGACTACGCATCGAGTAGTGAGGCAAATCAGAATTAAGATTCGAATTCGATAGATCCCGAGCAACCACTGATCGAGCAGGAATAAAATCAGAATTAGGTTCATTGATGAGTAAAACCTCATCTATCATGTTAACATTAGTTAAGGTCAAATCCGGTAAGAGGGTCAGGTTACAATAAACTGGAGGAGCATCGACCCTACGGTTGCCCTCCTCAATCAGTTTCCCTGGCAATAATTAGATTCGCAGTTAAATTTTGTAAATCCAGGTTCACCACAAATGAAACAAAACTTCTTCAAGGTGTTACTGCACTTCCTCCAGTCGTGATTGTTGGCGTCACAATTAAAGCACGGGGGTTCGGATTTTGGAGTGCGGAACGATCTCTGAGGCCTAGCCGGTTTAGGCGCCGAATTATTATCTAAATTCGGTTTATCGTCTGACTGAGGGTCTCTGGTATTAGGGACAGGTCTCCTGGCGTTTCTATTATTAAAATTAGGCGGAGTTACTTTATTTTTTGATAAAGCTTCCGTTAATTTAGTCGTGAAACCGTCTAAGAGTTGAGTCATTTTATCTAGGACTTTATCCGACTCTTTATTATGACTCACGGTCGCCGATTGCTTTTGGATTTTACCAGAATAAGCAAATTCTGGTAGGAAAGATTCGTCGGGCCTTATCGGCACACGTGCGATTTTCAAGGACTCGAGCATACGCTCAACCTCTGCAGCAAGGCTTGCAAGCTCGTCGAGGTCTTGAAATTCTCGACGTTTAATCGCCTGCTTGAGTTCGGGCTTTAAATTCATATAGACTCGATCCAACACTTCCTCAATGGAAATTGGTCTATTGAATTTTGAAAATAGCCCCTGCGTACACGTGAAATAATCTTCAGTGGACTCATCAATACCTTGAACTCGATTGGTGGCTTGCTCTTCAAGCCGCCACTGAAAATTAGCGTCGCCAAAACGAATGCGACAAGCTGCTTTAAATTGGTCCCAAGAAGACCAATTATATTTATTCTGGCGAAACCACTGAAGGGCAATGCCATCAAATATCAGAGGAATCGCTAGCAAAACGTCCTCGCCCGATAGTTGAGATATCTCACGAACTTCCTCAATTCGTAGAAGAAAATCTTCTTTACTTGATTTCCGGTCGCCTAAGAATTTAATGCTATATTCTTTTACTATCGATACGAGTGGTCTACGACAACCACTGTTAAATGTATTTACAGGTCGAAATTGAACATTATTTTTAGGAGACGGTTTATTAAAAGACATTTGTGGAGTATAGGGAGGCATACTGGGTGATTCGCTACGGAAATCGTGAGATTGATTTATCTCTGGACCGGTTTCAGCATCGGCTGAACGCCGGCCGAACGCTGGTCCAAGGTTAGGATCGGTATGACGCCGATCATTATTTGGTATACCACCCATTTAAAATTCATTAAAACCGGCGTTAAACCGACCATCATCGGTGAAATTTCCAGAGAAAGGCTGATCAAACGTCGGGCCAACATTGTGCCGACGCTGGGCCAGTCCAGGATTCGACCTATCTGCCGAAGATTTATTACAATCTGGGATGCTGCGCGATTCGGCTGGACCAACTGAAGGTCGTGAAAATTCAGGTATAGATGCCTCTGATTTACGAGGGCTTGAATCATTATTAGCATGGGAAGTCGGAATAAAATTTTGCTCAGCATCTTTCAATGTTGCTTCCCATGGACCAAAGCTTGTATCAAGATATTTATAAAAATTCTATGGTTCAAAATTAAAATTCGATTTTTGAATACCGAGGGTCATTTGGCTTGATTGTGAACAGGAGGGAGTACCGAAAAGAGAAGAGTACGGATGAGAAAATTCCGATCTAACTTGGTCTGAAGTCCGATAATAAACGGTTGAATTCGGAACCGTGATTCCCACTGTGGTATACGGCAGTGAAGTACTGGCTATCGTAGTGGTCGGTGTATTCGGATCATAAGCAAAAGACTTCGGGAAAAAGCAGGGTGGTTCAACAAACTCACTAGTCGGAGTATCAAAAATATCTCTCATTGAATCAAAAACGTCATCATTTTCGTCGTTAAATTAGGATTCTGTAAAAGCAGGGCTCATCCGAAGGTGACCACACCCCCGCTTGCCCATTAGCTGCCATAATCAGCGCCCTATAGGCCCGATCACGCAAAACTTCAACCGAACCGACGGTATTAGCATTTAAAGACGATAGGTAAATAACTATCTGGTTTAACGACCAGTTGTAAAAAGAGTTAAACAAATCCTTGTTTGAGTCCGCCATTGTTACAAGATTTAAATTTGTTTACTAATTAATTTTTAAATCAAAATAAATCCGATACCAACGAAAAATTGACAGCAATCTTCATCGAAATTGATGAACACGAGTTTCCGCGAACAATATTTCCGGTTTTCCCAGAAAGCTGAACGAATGTTTTAGTTAATTATTTCGAGCGAGAGTTTAAATTTTAAATAAGTCCTTCCCTAAATTCACCGAGATCAATTTCTAATTTATCCGATGATGCTGATCCACAAAGTAAAATAAAATAAAATAAATTCTGGAAGACAGACATAAACAAAAAGATATAATATTATTATTTCACTGAAAACGGTTAAATAAAGTGATTATTTGACTAAAACAAATAAAATAATATAATGTCAATCTGTCAAAAATTGGTTTTTCCCATTATTATTGTAATTAATAACCAATAATAGAAAAGAATATTCAAATTCAATCTTAATATTGAAATTTAGAAAATTTAATAAAAAAATTTATATTATTGAATATAAAAACTAATAAAAACGTTAAAAATGTATTTAATTTTATTAATTTTATTCTTTTTTTCTTTAAAATATTTATAAAATGTAACAAATTTTGATCTGAAAGTTTTCAATTCTTCATACTTTAAAAAACCATTTTCTAGGGGTACCGGGGGGGGGGGGGTTTATAAATATTTAACATACTGTCAGAAAATCTTCCACATAATTAGTGTTTAAAAAAGTTTTGTAAAAATTTACTTATTTATTGAGAATAAAGAGTTTTAAAGTTCTCTCAATATTCATAAAATTGTACGTGGTAATCTTCTATTATATTAATGCGATACTGAGAAAACTTCGTTCATCGTCGTACACACTTCAAAGTTCACCTACTTTTTCCAATAGTCAACTTACAATAATGTTCATTTTACCATGTTATTGTAGTTTGTAACAATGCGCACTGGCACTATTCCTGTCAATCATGTTAAACTGAACATTTTTTCATGCACAACATATTGTTGCACATGCGCAGTAGTGCACCACAGCTGTGTAAACGTGCGCACTACGAAACAAACATTTCACATGCGCAGTTGTTTTGTATTGCTGTTGCACATGCGCAAAGATGCACAGTGATAGTCACACATGTGCTCTAATTAAATTAAAAAATTACGCATGCGCAGTGTTTTTTTTTTTTTTTAAGTCCAACGAAAATTAAAATTTTGTTTTTCTCCATGTGCTAAATGCTTTTTGTGCAATTTACTCTTTTAAATTATATGTTTTACGCAATATATTGAACTTTTTTGTTTACACGTTTTTCTATATTTTGTTATTTTAGAATATTTAAAATGTCATTTATACTCCATATTTTTACAACTGAGCATGTCTTTTGTTCATAGAAAACTACTGCGCATGCGTAACTGCCATAGGAACCTATTGCGCATTAGTATATACCTTACGCAATGTATATAACTTTTTTGTTAACTTTTTTCTCCATTTGCTTTGACAATTAAATTTTTTTACAGTCAATTTTCTTTGTTATTGTAACAACTGCTTATTTGTATTGTTTATAGGAAAGTACTGCGCATGCGTAACTACCTTTTGGAGCTTTTGCGCATGTATACGTATAGGTGATCAACGATGTGTCTATTAAAGTAAAAATTTTTTCTAATAATTTCTATTACAATAATAAATATTTTTACATACAAGATTATGAAATTAGTTAAAATATTTTTAAGTATTCCTGTCTGTGAGAAACTTGATTAAATTTGTTTAATTTAGTTTAAAATATTTAACATTATTTTAAATAATTCTATACACTGAAAAAAAGGTTTGTTTGGCTGAACAAAAATTTTGTTGGCTCAACCAAATTCTTTTGTTGATATACACTCAACAAAATTATTTTGTTGTGCCAACAAAATTCTTTTGTTAATTATTTAGGGTAATTTCAACAAAAAAATTTGGTAGTCCCAACAAAACTTTTTAGAGCTTAACAAATATTTTGATGGCTATTATAATAAAGAAAAAAAAAGTTAAACACAGATTGTGCAAATGGAAATTCCAATATTGTTTTGATTTGTTAAATAAATGAATGTTTTTAATTAAAAAATATTTACTATTTTTTGTATCTTACTGTGAAATAATGTGTAGTTATAATAATACACGTAAATATTTCTAGGCATGAAATTTATTTAAAAACATGTGTTTATTTTTAATTTTTAAAACAATAATTGAAAGTAGTTTCATACTATTAAAAATGGAATTATTCCTTAATTATTTCTTAAATGTTAAATAAAGTATTTTCCACAAAAAAAAAACAGAATATAAAGTAAATAGTTTTATAGGTTAGGTTTAGATTCTTGAAAACAACATATTGTGCTTAAACGTTTATTAACCTGCCACGTAAGAATCGAAATATAAATTTACTCTTTTAAAAAACCATAATATTTATTCACTTATATGACTAATTATCGACTTATGTATCATTCAGCAATACATTCTGTCAATTTTGTCACTAAACATAAAATCATAAATAAGTCCCTTTTTATTATCTTTATAAAGTATATTTTATAGTCATATTTTTTTAATTTTAAAAGTTCACTTTGTAGACATTTGATTTAGTTATCACCCATTATATAATATTCTTTTTTTTTTGTTTTAAAAAACAAAAAATTCCAATTTATATCGATGTCTTTATGAAAACCAGACGAGAACATGCGTCAAACAGGATCGTATAGAATGCGCATGCGCCATCACATATTTGGTAATGCCAACAAAAGATTTTAATAAACTCAAACAAAATTTTTATTAAATACTACAAAATTATTTTATAATTTAAACTGTTTTTTGGTAATTCTAACTCTGAAATTTGACAAAGCCAACAAAAAATCATTAACAAAACTATTTTGTTATGATTACATTGGTATTTTTTCAGTGTAAAATTCAAAATAAAAATTTATAACTATAATATTAATTACAAAAGCAAATAAATAATTTCAAAAAATAACATAATAGATTAATTATAAATATATTAAATAATTATTTTTATAATTTACTATTAATTAATATTTAGTATTATTATTATTACTGGCAATATTTTTTAAAACAATATCTTTGAGAATACTAGGTGTTATTTTAAAAAAAAAAAAAATAAAATTTAAAGAATTAATTTTATATTTCTAATAAACATTTATTATTAATTATAAAAAATTTTTAAAATATATATTATTATTACATAGTATATATTATAATTTACTACATTTTAAATTATTCAATTATCATATTCTTCTAACAAAAGGCCGCAACGACTTAAGGTAAAATAGAATGTATTGACCTAAAAAAAAATTATACATAAATAATAATTAGTTAATAGAAATAAAAAAAAAGGAAAAAGGGTACTAAACATATTTATAGATTTATATATATTTTTAAGAATACACAAAGTAAAGAAATATATAAAAGAAATAAAAAAACGAGCGAGCGTAAGCGAGCGAGGGGTGTTACGCTAGTTTTTAATTAATTTTAAAGTTAAATTAGAATATTTTAATTGAAACATAAATTAAATGAACTTTCTTTGATTTCAGAGTGCAAGCATAAAAATAACAAGGCCCAAATCGCCAAGCTTACACCCGAC
Organism: Ganaspis brasiliensis; assembly: GCA_037103525.1. Lineage (NCBI taxonomy): Eukaryota > Metazoa > Arthropoda > Insecta > Hymenoptera > Figitidae > Ganaspis > Ganaspis brasiliensis. Next base: position 729,590 of record JAZKLR010000457.1, on the reverse strand, counting down.
TGTACAACAGTCGAATTAAAATAGATTCTCGACTGGTGTTATTTAATATTTTTAAATTCGGTAATTTTTTCGAAAAAATGCGTTTAATTTGTACCATTCCTGACCTTTATCTGCGAAATTATTGTAGTTAGAGTGCTGAAATTTGGTACACATATGAAGTTTGACGTGTAGATTACAGAAAAACTATAGAAACCTTGTTGCAGGCTGTTATCATAGCGTTTTTCAGCAAAAAAAAAAACGATTTTCTTAAAAAAATGCTAAAAAATGGTCGTATCCCCCCCCCCCTGAACTTCCAAACTATTAGACTTAAAGAATTTAAATTTGGTACACAAATGTATTTTCACGTATAGATTACAGGAAAATTATAGAGAACATGATTGTACGTGTTGAACATAGCGTTGTCAAGGAAATAACAATATTTTTTAGCATTTTTTTAACATATGGGCCATAGTTTAGTGTTATAACTTTGACAGCCCTATAATCATCACTTTCTCTACAATTTTCCTGTAATCTACACGTAAATCTACATACGTGTACCAAATTTCAGCATCCTAAGTCAAATAGTTTGGAACATAAGGGGGGGATACGGTCATTTTTTTTAGCAAAAATGCACTAAAAGTGTACAATGCCACCTCCATATCTGCTAAACTATTGTACTTAGAGTGCTGAAATTTGGTATACATATGTAGTTCACCATATAGATTACAGAAAAACTGTAGAGAACTTTGTTGCAGATCGTTATCATAGTGTTTTTAAGCAAAAACCAACGATTAAAAAAAAAATGCTAAAAAATGACCGTATCCCCCCTCCCATAACTTCTAAACAATTTAACTTAGAAAGTTCAAATTTGGTACACAAATGTATTTTCACGTGTAGATTACAGAAAAATGGTAGAGAACATGATTGTAGAAGTTGATCATAGCGTTGTTAAGGAAATAAAATGATTTTTGTGTATTTTTTATGGATATTTGCTAAAATCTCTGGATTTTTCGTTGACAGCGCAATCACCATCACGTTCTCTAAGTAAAATATTTTGGAAGATAGGGGGGGGGTGGTCCATTTTGTATAAAAAATTCATTATATATTATATTTTATAAATAATATTATATATAATATGTATAATATATTTATATATTTAATAGTATCAAATATATTAAAAATTATTTTGTTTTGTGTACGGAACCCTCGATTTTAGTGCGAGTGTAACTTGAACTTGCCCGATTTTTAATTTGAAATTATTTTAGTTTAATATTTATATAGTTTTAAATAACCAACAACAGTAAAAGATTCTGCGGCCCTTGGGCGGTGCGTTCATTTTGTTATTTCCAATAGGGTACTCTTGAATTTTTATAGGTACTTATTATTAATGATTAAAAATATAATTATTTACTAATTTATGGTTATACTTGAATTTGAAAACCAATATTTCAAAGATATTCTAACTAAAAAACAGCTACGGGGTTATTTTATTACGTAAAACTTAATTTTTTATTTATATTTTTTACCATCTTCCTGACACCACCCACCGCTTTTCGGGGTCGCTGATTGCGAATCTGATATTAGTTTTTCGAAATTCAAAATGGCGGATCCAAGATGGCGGATGCAAAAATAAAAAATGCATTGGAGTGTCACAAATCTTGATACTAGGGGGTTTTTGGGGTCGCTGATTGCAAATCTGATGTTATTTTTTCAAAATTCAAAATGGCAGATCCAGAATGACGAAAATACAAAAAAAATTAACGGATTTTGATATAAATTGATATCTAGGGGTTTTTCGGGTCGCTGGTTACAAATATATACTCAGCTTTTTAAAATTAAATATGACGTACCCAAAATAGCGGAAAATTTGTTTAAAAATTCTCAAACTTTAACATAAATTAGAATTTAGAGGTTCTTTACAGTCACTGATTAAGAAATAAAAGTCAGATTTTCCAAATAGTAAATTTATTATAACAGTTCAAATTTTAAAATATATAAAACTTAATACTAGAAATTGAGGAATTCAAATTCAAGCTGATTTTATTTAAATTTAATCAAAATCGTCCTTCATGTATGTTAATTCGTCGATTTGTCTTTTCTCTTATAAATCCGAGTATATTAATCCTTATCTGTAACATAATAAAAAAATTATATAAATTTTTGTTATTTAACATTCCAATATTAAGCAACAGTCCCTAATTATAAAAATCTTAAAGATTTTCTTTTTACCTTAATGATATTTTCAGTCATTCTATAAGGTTTGGTTTTAAAATATTTAGTTTTTTTAAGATAAACATTACGGACAAATTTTGCTTATACCAGTGACGTCATTCTCCATCACATGCCCTTAACCTAACAAAAGTATTATGATTACATGTAATTGTCTACATAATTTCTTAACACCCTGTATATATTTTTATATTAATATACAAAAGAGAAAGTGGTTACAGGGTATATAAATGGTTTCTAAGCACCTGGGGGGGCTCGTCTATTGTATTGTATACATAGAGCCATTTTCGTGTTACCTGACATTTTGCACTTTTTTTAGGTTATATCTCCTACATCTGGAAAGAGTTAGTTAATTTTTTTGTTTATTTTTTTTCTAGTATATTAATCTAAATATTTTAATTGACAGTTTCATGGGATCTTCTGGGTTGTCTACTTTTTTACTACTTTTTTTTAATTTCCTAGAAAAGTAATTTAAAAAAAGATAACCTTAAAATATGTAAAAATTCCGAAATACAATAGTAATTATATTTAATTGGATTACAGGATATTAAAAAACATACCTTTAGAAATATTTTCCATTTTGTCCCATGAAGATTGACTTACACAATTAAAATATATTCCTGCTGAAAGTAACTACACGTTTTTCAGCACTGTTAGGTAGCGAACCAATTGAACGCGTAGGTCAACATTGAATTGACGTATCTTACTCTTAATCGACACTGTGCTTCCTAATATTTCACTACAGTATGCAGAAATATGTCAGTTACTTTATTCAATAGTTCAAACCTCTAAATTAAAAAAAAATTTTGGGGAGATTTGGCCAGGTTTTTTGCAATCTGGCCCACTGTGGATAGGCCTATTCCTGGTCCAATATTGGTGGCCAAAACATTGCCAATGTTGGCTACAAACATTGGTCCAAACCTTGGTCAAGTCTTGTTTGGGAGACGCTGTTGCCAATTATTGGCTGCTAATACTTGGCCAAGGCTCGGCAATAAAGATTTCGCCAGGATTGAAAAAAATTATTTTTCATTTTTAAAATTTTAAAAAATTTTATAGGGGAGAGGGCCCCAAGTTGGACACCCTTTCGATTTATTGCTGTAGAATCCAAATAAAATAAAATATATCAAAATGTTTTATACCAGATGAAAGTACAATTTATAAGCTAACTTATGGACACAGGGATAAAATTTTATTTTGAACATCAGGGCTATTCTATTTTAAACTGTTCCACTAGCAAAAGACTATCGCGTGAAAAGGATTTTTTAAATCGGTTTAATTTAATTAAAACTAAATTACAAATAAATTGTAATAGGCGAATTTGAAAGAGAATTTATCAAGCTTTGAAATGATACTAAGCTTTTTTTAAAAATATTTCAATTTCATGGAAAATTTTAGGTTTAAAAATTTGAAACATTAATATCTCAAAACACCCCCTCTTGGAATTCAATGTAACTTATACTAAAATAATGTTTAAAATTTCTATTTTTTACTATGTAAGGACCATAATGGACTTCTAATGGAGTTTGTAGAAATAAATTTAAATAACAAATCATTTGATTTCATTTGACATATCAATATTAATAGAAAAAGAAAAACAAACGAATTCTACCATAAGAATGGTTATACTACGCGACGTCAATTTAATGTCAGATTAAATAAATTGGTTTTTTAATGAAATTTTTTTTCTAAATCCCGTAAAACTCCATTATGGTCTTTACATAGTAAAAAATAGAATTTTTAAACATTATTTTAGTGTAAGTTACATCGAATTCCAAGAGAATTCCAAATACTTGAAATAACTACATACAATTAAAGAAAAATAACTATTTATTAGTAGAAGTTTGAATTAATAAAAGAATTTAGAATTGATAAATTAAAATATTAAAAAAATTATAATTAATTCTAGCATGAATTGATCAAATTTGAACAATTAAAAATTGGAATTAATTCAAGTTTATTATTATTAAAATTTGAATAAAAGTTTGAAGCAATTTAAATTCGTATTTAATAAAATCAAGTTTAAAATTTTTAATTTAATTTAATTTGTAAAGGTAAAAGATTGGAATAATTGTTCCCATGTATTAAAATAAAAATGAGACCAATCTTAAAACTTTGGTTATATTTCAAGTTTGATTAATTCAAGTTTGAAATAATTTCAATTTGAATCGACACAAGTTGGGAATTGTTTAATTTGGTAAAATGAAGAATATTGATAGAAATTTTGAAGAATGGTTTGTGTTATTAATTGAATTTCGTAAAAAAATTTAAGAATAAGGAATTTTTATTATCAAAAGATGTTTGGAATAAATTAAGTTTGCATAGAAGTTTAAATATGTTTTGTTAAAAAAACTATTGAAATATAGGTGTCCACACCTATAGATGTTTTTTTTTGTTTTAAATCATAAACTTTTGAAAAAATGTATTTTTATATATGATTTCTAATTTTACTTATTTATGTATTAATTCTCCGGAATTTAACATTTAAATTAAGTAATAAATTTACATTTTATTTTTAACAATAGTGTATTAAAATATAAATGCGTGTTTTACTTTAATCTACTTTACAGTTTTTAATAAAGATTTACAACACTTTAAACATAATATGTATAAATAATTCAAAATAATTTAATGTTTCCAATATATTGGACGATTTAATTATAATTTTATGGAAGTCTGCATCAATAAACAAATTTAGAATCGGTTATTTGAAGTAATAGTTGATTAAAGTTTGAATTAAATATAAGTTTGAATCGATTTAAAATTTCCAAATTTCTATAAGTTGAAATTAATAGTTTTTAAATTTGCAAATGATTTCAGGTTCCATTGTTTCCAATTTTTTAAAATATTTGTAGACTTCAATACTGGAAATTGTAATCATAAAGTTTGGATTGATTTAAGTTTTGATACTATAATACACTTTTTTATAATTTGAAGATTTTAATATTGGTTGAAGTCTGAAATTCCTAATTTAAATATGCATTGTTAAAATTAAAAAATATTTATAAGTTTATAATAATTTCAACATGAATTGATTAAAACTTGAACCATTAAAAGTTTTAAATAATAATTAAAGTTTATTATTATTCAAATTTGAATAATTCATAATTTCTACATATCTCATTTTAAGATACTTTTTGCCCCTCAGATACAATAAATATACCATAATATCATAGTGTAAGAGACTTTCGAGACACTTGTTTTTAAAGTGTATTAAATTAATTTTGAAACAATTTGAATTCGTATTAATAAAATCAAGTTAACAATTTTTAATTTAATTTAATTTGTAAAAGTTAAAGATTGAAATAAAATAAAAGGAACTTATTTTTATTTTAATCTCTAATGTTGGGAACCACAAAATTATTTCAAGTTTTCACTTTTACAAATTGAATTAAATTAAAAATCTTAAACTTGATTTAAAAATCTTAAAACTTTGGTTATATTGCAATTTTGAGTATAATTAAAGTTTTTAATAATTTAAATTTGAATTAATAGAAGTTGGGAATTTTTTAATTTGGAAAAATTAAATTTTATATTGATAGAAATTTTTGAGAATGGTTTCTTACTAATCAAATTTCGTATTGTTTAAAGACAATTTCAAAATAAAGATTTTATATCAATAGAAAACAATATTCTAACTTTTGGTAACGTACTACACGGAAAGAAATATTTTGCATTTTTAGCATGAGAACACTTCATGCTCTTTCTGTAAAGGCGTTTGCTTACCTATAAAAGTAAAAATTTATGCATTTTAAGTATTAAGTGCTACCATAGAAAACATGTATGGTAGACTTACTCTTAGTCTAAAATCATTTTACATAAAACGCAAAGGTACTTTACTCAAAAAGTAAGAAACATCGTTTTACGAAAATAGCAAAGAGACTTATAGACTTAGTCGGTGAGTCCGCTGGAACCAGTGATTTGTCTCCGCCTATTTACCCTCTCCAACCGTTTGACGTATGTGTGATTCATGTACGAAGTAAGTATTTGTAATATCTGTTAAAATATAAAACTATAATGTTGTTTTTTGTTTGTTATTAAAAACTTAGATTTATTGAAATATTAATATATTTACTTCATTGTTTAAATAAGTAATAAAAACTTAACAAACCACTTAGAGCACGATAATTCAACGAAGACGTCAGTGAATCGCATATTTTTGAGGTTATGTCTACATCAGCTGTCACATTTTTAGAAATTAATTACATTAATGATACAAATTGCTTTACTTTACTTTATTACGGCACAAAACATTCTTTTAAAAAATAAATTCAGCTCACAATTAGCAAGGATTGTTTACAGTGTAATAATTTGTGTTTAAAAATGTAAAAAGGTTAACTTATAGTAAAAACGCCTGACCAAAAAGTAATTCCTTTTAAATAAGTTGACATTGCATATAACATGTTTCAAATAACATTAATAAAACGCCTTAAGTGTATTTTTGCATTTTTTTAATACTTACCAAAGAAAATCATTAAAATCTAACAAAATCGAATCAGAAATATTGATGCGCGCACAAGAATACAACAACAAAACACGGACACGGGCTCAACTCACACATATGTCAAACGGTTGGAAAGGGTAAATAGCCGGAGACAAATCACTGGTTCCAGCGGACTCACCGACTAAGTCTATAAGTCTCTTTGCTATTTTCGTAAAACGATGTTTCTTACTTTTTGAGTAAAATACCTTTGCGTTTTATGTAAAATGATTTTAGACTAAGAGTAAGTCTACCATACATTTTTTCTGTGGTAGCACTTAATACTTAAAATGCATAAATTTTTACTTTTATAGGTAAGCAAACGCCTTTACAGAAAGAGCATGAAGTGTTCTCATGCTAAAAATGCAAAATATTTCTTTCCGTGTAGTACATTACCAAAAGTTAGAATATTGTTTTCTATTGATATAAAATCTTTATTTTGAAATTGGCTTTAAACAATACGAAATTTGATTAGTAAGAAACCATTCTCAAAAATTTCTATCAATATAAATTTTAATTTTTCCAAATTAAAAAATTCCCAACTTCTATTAATTCAAATTTAAATTATTTAAAACTTTAATTATACTCAAAATTGCAATATAACCAAAGTTTTAAGATTTTTAAATCAAGTTTAAGATTTATTTGTTGTATTGAAACTATACTAGTCAATGAAAAAGGAAATTCTCGCGCGCTTTAGCGCGCGTATTTTTGGCTAGTTATTAAATAATTATATACTTCGATTTGTCTTATATTATCCCAAAAATGTTAAATACTTGTGTAAAGTTAGTTAATTATTTTTCTTTGTATAGAAGTTTAGTAAATACAAAATAAACTAAAGTTTAATTTAGAATCTGTTAGTATTTATCTAATTAGGTTTTAGAAAGTTATATAAAAAAAGAGCAAGGAATAAACTGGAATTTTGATTCAGCAGTAGAAAAAACCGCCTCGAGTCAGAAAATATATTTTTGAATTAAAGTACCTAAGTATTTTAATAATAAAATATTTTTATAAACATTTAGAAATCTATTACGATACTGTAATAGTTTAAATTAACTAATAATTAACTTTTAGTAGAAAATCGTGTACCGGTCAGACACAATCGTTTTTTCAGTTTTTTATTTGGGAAAACCGGAAAATAACTGGGAATTTATGTTAACCAGTAAAAACCGGGATGTTGATCAAAATGAAGATGTTCCACAATTTAAAGATCAAATTGGTTAAAATTAGAAATTTTAACTTTCAAATGATTTTACAATTTTTACAAATTAAAAAGAATACAAGAAAACATTCAAAAACTTCATATAGTCATAAAAGTCGTGTTGGAGACCTAACAAAAAGCTTTCGAAGATGAAATTATTGTAGTGTTCTTATTAATTTGGTTTAGTCAATGGCTTTTTTGTAATACTAACGTTAACGAAACGCTAAATTTTAACTATGAATATTGACTATTCCTGAATAGTTTTTATGGAATAAATCGGGATATCAAAAAAGTCACTTTTAGAAGAATCAGCCATATATATTAAACTTTTTAATTTTTGAGGAGGACGGCTGAACAGCTAAAGCATAAAACAGCGTCGTAATTTTTTTTAATCTATCCAATTGGAGCTTTACATTGTAAATTAAACACAGCTTTCTCTAGCTGATATCAAATTTATTTAAATCATGAAATGAATAATATCAATTTTTATGTCTGACTCAACATATTTTTTTGTACTGCAGACGCTACTTTCATTCGACTTGTGCTGTATTTTATTCATAACAAATATCTCGAACCTGGTAAAAATATTCGCTATAGGTCATTAAAATACAGATTAGTTTTTGTTTGTCAGAACACAGCTTGTCAATTAAAGTTAAATTTAAGCGACTCTTGTTTCAGTTCACTTATTTTTTAATTGAATTATCATAAATAAAAATAGAGAGTAAAATTATATTTTTAATGATAGAACCAGAAAAAGTTACGGTGTTTGTTTCCAGAGTAATTTATTATCAGATTGAATACAAGGGTGGCCCGAAAAAAGAAGGTTGATTTTTTGCACACACCCTTTAGGTTTATTTTATATCGAAAAATAATTAAATCTGTTTTATGTTATTGAAATACAAAAATATTTTTAATGTAATAAAAACGCTTTCTTTCAATCATTAGTAAAATAGCAATATACTAAAAATAGTAATTCTGAAAATTGTTCAAAAAAATTGTAATTTAAGAATTAATTTCTTTTATATTTAGGTACGGTGAATTAAAATTTACTGGAAATTATGGTTTTAAAGAAGAAAAACTATGTTGTCGTACTTGAAACGGTTTGTTCTACTTAACTCAATCTAAAGGTTTTTATATATTTATAAAACAGTTTTTACAATAATTTTACTGAAAACTTTACTAAAAAAAAAAAATTTTAACTAGTTTTTAACAGAAATTTTTTTACCAATTCATTTTGAGGACGTTTTTTCATCACCTTGGTAGTAGTATCACACTAATTCAGATTTAGAAACTATATTCTAGAAAATATAAGAATTTTTCAGTTTTTCTATTGATAGGTTATTAACATTCAAAGATGATATCAAGGATCTTTAATTTTTAATATAAGTTTTTATGTTTTTACGATAAAAATCAAAAAATTCTTTACATTAAATAAAAATAAGTAGAAATATTTATTGTTTTTAAAGACTTGAATTGCTTAACTTAAAAAAATTATTAAAAATAACAAAAATTACAAAATGTACCTATTAAATGATTTACTTCAAGCTAATCAGGTATCGATTTATAGTTAATTAAAATAGGTAGTACAAAATGTGGTATTTTACACTCAAAATGAAATAAATAAAGAAACTTTAAATATTTTTAATGAAATACAACAAGAATTAAGGAGTAAGCGGCCAAAAGTCGACAAGTTTTTTTTTTTTTTTTTGGTTTGAGAAAATTAAACAAATGCAGTTGTTCACTTAACTTTTGAAATTAATTACAAATTAAAAAAGCGATACTGAATTATTTTTATAAAAATTGTTTTTGGATTTCAGACCTCTATTGGTTGTGTCTACTGTTTTTAAACTCAGAATTCTTCATGAAAAATTTTTTTTTTAATTTGACTGTGACAGACCGATTTGTAATGTCTCAAATATGTCAAATTTGTATATATCTCAATTTTTTTGAAAAATGGATTTATCCACTTTTGTCCGCTTACTCCTCAATTGTAGTAAAAAATAATTGTTAAAAATAAATTGGTATATTAATAAACTTTGTTTAAAACATAGTAAGGAAATTTCTGATTAGATGTAAAATTCCCTACTGATTCCCGGTTTTTACCGGTTAATTTAAATTCCCAGTTATTTTCCGACTTTCCCAAATAAAAAACTGGAAAAACCATTGTTTCTGACCAAAACACGATTTTTCCACTGAAACTTCATTACTAGTTAATTTGGATATTACAGTTTCGTAATACATTTCTAAATGTTTATAAAAATATTTTATTATTAAAATGCTTAGGTAAAATTACTTAGGTACTTTAATTCCAAAAAATATATTGTCTGACTTGAGGCGGTTTTTTCTACTGCTGAATCCAAATTCCAGTTCATTCCTTGCTCTTTTTTTATACAACTTTCTAAAACCTAATTAGATAAATACTAACAGATTCTGAACTAAAATTTAGTTTATTTTGCATTTACTAAACTTCTATACAAAGAGAAATAATTAACCGACTTTTCACAAGTATTTAAAAATTTTGGGATAATATACGACAAATCGAAGTTTATAATTATTTAATAATATTTAAAATACTTTTTCTAAGTTTTAGAATTTCTAATATAGAAATTTAATTTTTTAGCACTTATTATTTTTTTACTTATTTATTCATGTATTAGCCCTAGGAAATAATTCAACGAAAATTTGATTTCTATGCGCGTACGTTTACATTTTTATCATGAATATTTATGAGTACAGAAAAAAAATTTGTTTTTTACTTGATTAATTTTCCGTAAAATAATAGTATATTAAGCAACAAGGGGTTAAATGCAGCCATATGTTTACTGCTGGAAAACAAACTACGTAATGTTCCACGACGAATAATGCGTTTTTCACAACTTTATCGTAATTAAAAACACAAAATAATCTTATTTTAATTTTCAAAATATATGGGCGCTAATGGTAATCTTGAACTTAAAACTCGTTTTTGCTCGAAACTATACTTTTGACTCTTCTAACTTTGAATGCTTGTAACTTTGTGAATTTTTCATCTAAAAGGGTCCAAGACCTTTCGAAATGTCCGAAATTTAATTAAAAATATGGTCATATAGGTAAGTCCAATAGTGCCAAAGTGGGCCCTTTTTATATAAACGTACACATAATATAAAAATTAGTCTGCTAAATCTCAAATTAAGAAATCCATCAATTTTGCAATATTTAAAATATTGAATTGTCTGACTCAACTCGGTTTTTCTACTACATGGGAATTAAATTTCATTATTGCTTTATTAATATTTAAAGAAAATTTGTTAGAAAGATATATATAATATATAATTGAACTAAAATGTTTTATACTTGATATTCAACCTTTGTTTATCAACTTAAAAGTGATTAAAGTCATAGACGTAATAGAAATCTGCAAAACTTGTTGACTTATTCATTACATTGTTTGCATAAATCTATAATAACGTTAAATTGGAATTATATTTTAGTTACTTTAAATTGAATTAAAATTAACTTACTTCCAATTTAAATTAATATAACTTACACTACCTAGAAGTTAATACAATTTCCTTAGGAATTTATTTGATAATTAACAAGAGAAATATAATTTTAATAAATTAAATAAAAAAACGTCCTGAGTTCGAGAAAATTAGATTCAATTAATAACACATTGACACTTCCGGAAAAAAGGAGGTTATAACTAATGCGCCGCTTAACTTTTTATGATTCTAATCAATTCTCATCATCATTTAATTCCACGTTAAGCTTCTTCATTTACAGATTGGTTTTAAATGTAATTTATATTCACAGGAAAATTTGATTATCAACCGGAAGAGCACCCTTCTGTTATAATTAATACACTTATAATGTTCTAGTTCTTCCACATATTGTAGGTATTTTAATACGTTTTTATACATTTCAACATAAAATGCATTGATTTTTTTTTATTTGTCCCTAAAAATTATAGAAGAAAGATATAAATATTTTGTTTACAAAAAAAAATTTTTTTGGTCACTGAAGCGTATAAAATTTGTCCGAAATAAATTTTCACCCACAAAATGTATTGAAAAGACTTATTTTCCAACCAAAATTTAATTCATTATATCAACCATTTCAACATTTGTAATTTTAAAACTGTTTGCGGTATTTTACTCAATTTACGTTTATGGAAAGTTTCTCCCGGATTCCACCTGGAATGCTTCCAAATTCCGCGTTCAATTTCCATGTGGATATTTTCACCTATCAAGTCCCCGTCGTTCCCTCATCTACATTAATTTATAAACATATTTTCCTAATCCTTTAATTAATTTTCACAACTTCCGCATCTCGCGAAACTCTCAAAAGCTTACCAAAGTAAACTTCTTTTTTCAACTTAAGAAAATCCCCTGATTCTTTTTAAACAAAAAAAAAGAAGTTGCCCTGCACTTAAAAAATAGCTAATATTATTTCTCGAGTCACATTCAATTTATATTTTTCAAAATATTTCGATTTTCAAACAAAGAATTAACATCGTTTTTAAATCAGTCTTGAAAACACGTTGAGCAAAAGTGAAGTTGAATTATTTGCAACTTGAATGCAGAATGAAGTAATTTATCTTATCAGATCTGCAGGAATGTGAAATGCCGGAATGAACTTGTATATTACTGAAGAATACTCAGCAATTTTCGCAAGTAATGATGATGGAAAGGCAACAGAGCATATTTATTAGAACGTGAGCTGTAATTTTAAAGGCATGTTTATCGGACATCTGTTAAAAAAAAAACTGTGCACAAACACAGGAAAATATTTATAAACGATTCTACCAATTTTTTTTCTTCTTTCTACTTTTGACTTTTTTTATAATAGGAAGATTATAACATTGTGTGTGTCCTTAATCCATGTAACCGCTTCCAAATCCCAGATTGCAATGAGCAACTCTGTAGCGCAAACTAACCTATTCCTCCAGAGATTATACCGTTGTTTCCAGCTTATTCATTTGTTAAATTGCCTGTTAAGCACATTTGTTATTAACAGAACGAACACTAATCGAGCGAAACTTTGAAAAATATTCTACAATTGCAATTTACTGCATGAATGATAAAGAACCGATTATTATGTTTACCAGCTCGTTTACTTGTGTGAAAAATTGTATTTTATTTTACCTCTATTGTTTCGATTTAACAGTGTATTTTTTTCTAAAAGGACTGACAGATTTTTCGAGATTAAAACGATAGTTACGAAAATTGCAAAAATACGTATTTTAAAATCAACTTTAATATACATAAAATAAAGTTAAAATGAAGTTTCCTCAAATTAGCACCGTTACAAAGTGGTTTTAAATTTTTAATTCCAGTTGTCTAATACTAACTAGAAGTAAGAAATTAGGGAAAAAAAAGTTAATACTTTGAATAATGCTAATCAATAGTGTCATAAATAGTTGGAGAAATTGTGTAGAGTCATGTCTATACACTTGAAGATATAGGTGAATAGAGAAGAGGTCGTCGAACCTCTGTGAAAACAATCTGAGCAAGTCTATCCCTTTATTCATTATTCTATCGAGAATAAAATAAATTCTTCAGTCTCATCTAGTTACTGTTCCAACCACCGGGAATATTATTTAACTAATCTATTAATTATTCGCACTTTATCCAAGTTGATAAACATGAATCTGTCACTGTCAATATTCATTTATCAGCAACATTCAAAGTCAACGAAAATTTATCACAAATAAAGAATCTAACAGAAATAATAGAAAAAAAAATAAAAAAAAAATAAATAAATAAATAAAACTGTTTTCAAGAAATGTTAACAAGATTTTAATGTCAGTTTTATAAAGAATTTAAACTTTTCTAAAAATTACCTTTTCTAGTGATTAAAAATCCGTTACTGCTTTAGAAACACGTCAATAAACATTTTTCGTAACTTGTTCTTCTTGAGTCACTAACATTTGATAAACTTTGATTTAACGAGACAACACAAAAGTGTAGGCGTTGTACGCGAAGTAAAATTATATATGATGAGAAGTCGTGATATGATTTGGTTTCATAAGGGTTTCATATATATATATATATATATATATATCTCTATTCTATCACATAACAATCATTGCACACTTTAACTAATTGCACTTTTGAAAATTTTGTCAATCGTAATTGGAAAATCCGCCAATATCGAGGCTTGAAAAAAGTGCCGGCTTAAAATCACGCTTTTGAGAAGGAATTGGAACGCGTACCACCCCTTATGATGCCGGGGCTTAACTGAATATGAAGCATCCCCAATCTTGTATAATACTTGCGCATGCTCCACATTCTGTCCTGGCTATAGGGTGTGCTAGAAGAAAATTAGCGTGAAAGCTCAGTAAATGTGCATTTTTTCTTCTTCTTTTTTTTACCCTCTTTTTTTGCAAAAGTGTGCGTTAATTTTTCAAGTTTCTATTCATACTGAATTATTCTGCTTCTTAAGTCTTCTGTAATTATGCGCAAATTGGCTGCATTAATTTATATATTAAGATTCGTCGTTTTTAGCTTATATTTAACTTGGCTTCTTGTAAGATGCTTTTTCAGTAAGACAGAAAGGTGGATGTACGAAAAAGTCAGTACTTTGACCTCGTGGTAATTAAAAAAATTTTAATTTATAGATTTTACAATTGAGGAATTCCGTGACAAGAATACATAGTTTTGACGGTGTTCTTAGGATATGATGCAAACTTTTTTTTTTACATGGCAAAAAATATTAACAACCAGTATTTTAAGATCATATTTTGGAAAAAAGTTCTCAATCTTCTATAATAATCCACCAGATTCATTCATTCTTTCATTCTGTTCATACCTGAAATTTGTCACTTAGATATTTTTTTGTTTTAAATCAGTTACGTTTGAAAAAATGTATATTTTTAAATGAATTATAAATCATATTAGTTTTTATTTTCTGTATCTAATTATTAATTGCCTTTTATAACAAAAAGTAGAATTAAAAGTAATATCCTAATAATAATAAATTTATAAGTGTCTTAACCATCTTTTTAAAATATTTCTTTTTTTTTTTGCTGCAAAACTTTCTACGTTATTTTTATTAAAAGAAACCTACTTAATTAAATTTCTTTAAATGAATGTTGTATTTTAGTTCTCAAAATGATTCTTTTTATTGCATGAGAACATTATTATTAAACTTATTTAATTTCTAATTAAAAATTAAGTAAAAGATATAAATTAAAATTAGAGTCTATTTTGATGACAATCAATATACTGCATTGAAAGGAACTAAGATAAATAAAAAATTAAATTTACTCTAAAATATTGAATTGACATTTCGATACACTAGAATTTTAGTCAATTAAAATTTGAATCTATGAATACTAAAACTACGTGAAAAATTGAAAATTATGTTTATACATGGAAATTTTGCTTTCATGTAAGCAAAATAATTTACTTCATCTAGAGGATGCAATATAGATTATAATAATGCAAAAAAAAATCGAATTTTAATTTCGTTACAAATAAAAAAAAGCCATTAATTCTATCAATTTCCAGAAAAATATATACTTTAAGTAGACTAACAAATTTGTCTTTTAATCAAGAATATTTTATCCAAAGGACCTATTATTGTGAAATGAAAATAAGAGAAGTTATAAATACAAAAAGAATTTTAAATGCAAAAAAATTGAAAAAACATAAATTATTTTACGAATTTTTGATCAATTATAAACTTTATGTAAGGCAATCGATTTGTTTTGAGATAAGGAATATGATTTTTGTATTTATTTAATTGTATTTTTAGCATGGAAAAAAATTTTGTCAAAAAATAATTTTTTTCGATGAAAAAAGCTGCTCAAAAAAAATTTTATTGAGTATTATGAAAAACCCCTGTGTACAAATTCAGATATTCATGAGCTTAATAAGTCATCTAAATTTTATTGAAATCCGTTGAATCGTTCTCGAGATATCCTGGTGACAAAAAAAGCTATACACACATACATACACACTCACACATGCACATACATCTGGACATTTGCTTAAAATGTAAATTCACGCTTTTTAGATGAAAATGAGTCGATTTAGATTACTTTTAGAAAATCAAAAATCTTAACGATCACAAAACTTTTTCCATGAGAAAGCAATTACTTAAAATGTTCTTGCGCAGAAGTTTAAATTGACTAATATTTTCATAATTGGAAATTGAGATTTCTAAAATTACAAAATAAGTATTTATTAATGGAGATCTTAATTAACAGTTAATCATCGACATATTTAAGTTTTAATTCATTAAAGTTTCAACTGAATTTAAATTTTAAATGATAAATAAAGGTTTTAATTTATACTTGTTTAATTTAAACGAATTTTATTTTATCACGATAACAATAAATTAATGCATTCTCTAATCAAAACTTTCTTTGATGCAAATAACAACTCATTAAAATTTTTGTTGGCTAATACATTAGAAGTTTTTATATAATGTTTAATGTTTAAAGTAATTTAAATATTCATTCTTATTTTTAAAATATATAAAGTTTAAAATAACTAAAAATTAAATAATTAAAAGTTTAAAATAATTGAAGTTTTTTACCTTAATTAAAATATGTGAATAACTTGTGGTTTCTATACTAATAAAAGTTTAAAACATTTTAAAATCGTAGGTATAAATAAAATCAAGTATAAAAACTTTAATTTGCAACTGTAAAAGATTAAAATAATTAGTTATTAAAAAAAATTTAATATTTCAATATATAAAAATTTAAATTACTTCAAGTTAACATAAATTAGAGTTAAAATTTCGTTGGAAGTATTTTAAGTTTGGAAAAATTAAAATTTGGATTGATAGAAAGTTTGAAGCATAAAAATTTAAATTAAGTAAAGTTATTTGTAATAATTGAAATTAATATTGTTTAAATAAGAAATGATGAGTACGGAATTATTCGCAATAAAATTTTGAAAGAATTGAAGTTCGTATAAATTATAGATTTATTTCTCTAATTCTTGAATTTAGCAGCGGTTTTAATTTGCATACAAAGAGAGTTATATTTATCTAAAACATTCATTTTATTATAATTAAATAACAAATTTCATTAATTAATATAATATTAATTCTTTCATTCTATCCGCACCTGTAGTTTGTCACCAGATGTTTTTTTTTGTTTCATATTTTGAAATTATATTTCACCTTCTTAAAATGTTTTCAAGTTTTAAATTTATATCAATTTTAATTTCTTCAAATCCCAGTTAATTTGAACCTGCATTGACTAAAAGCACAATTAATCCACGTTTCAAATATACTAAATTTGAAATGATTTAAACATTTCTTCAATTTTAAATAATTCTTTTCTATTATGATTCAATTACTTAAACTACAATTTTGTACTATTTTTATCATTTTTCAATTATTTTCTACAATTTTCAATTATTTTTAAATTTTTTCCCTAAATCTTAAATTTACCTTCTTCAAATTTCAATTATTTTATTTAGTTGTTTCATTATTTCTAAATTAATTTACTGAAGTTTCAAATATATATCTCAATTTGCAATTATTTTGTTCAATTTTCATTTCTTTTTATCATTTTGCATTTATTTTTTCCATCTTTTAATTATTTAAATTATTTTTCAATTAATTTCCTAAATTCTCAGTTATTGTCTGAAATTTAAATTATTATCTTTAATTTTCAAGTTTTTTAAAAATATTTTTCAATTATTTTCTTCTGCCTAAAAATAAATTCTATAATTTTTCTATTATGTTCTCCTATTTCTAATTATTTTCCTTCTTTTGTCATAATTTTTAAAAATTTCAATTATTTATCTCAAATTTCAATTATTTATCATCATATTTCAATTATTTTTTAAAATTTTTAATTATTTTCATCATAATTTTAATTATTTTTTTAAATTCCAAATTATTTTTATCATATTTGAATTATTTTGTTCAATTGTAATTTTTTTAATCATTTTTCAATTATTTCCCTCAATTTTTAATTATTATTCTCATTTTGTAAAATTCTTTTCTAAGATTTTTAAGTATTATTCTGAAATATAAATTATTGTCACAGTTTTTTAATGTCATCATTTTGCAATTACACATTTTACAGTATATAATTAGTTTTTAATATTAATTATTTTCTTTAAATTACAATTAATTTTTATAAATGCAAATTTGATTTTTCTTTTCAATATTTTCAATTATTCTCTTTTATATAATCATTTTTCAAATATTCTATAATATTTAAAAACGGTTTTGCTACTGCAATTTTGATTAAATTTTCATTTATTTTCTTGAAAGGTTATTTTGTAAATTATTTGACTATGTTCTTCAAATTTCAATTATTTTCCATAATTTTTTTTATTAATTTCATTGTTTTTAGGGTTCCGCACACAAAGTGTCCAAACGGAACCCTTATGTTTTCACTCGTTTGTTATAAATTTATTTATATAAACTTTTAATTATTTATCACTTTAAATTAGTTTTCTAAATTCACTATTATTTTTACCATTTTGCAATTATTTTCTTCAATATTTAATCATTTCCATTATTTATCTCAATTTACAAATTTTTTCATTTGCACTTATTTTCCTCAAGCTTTTATTATTCTTCTTCTTCTTTTTTAATTAATTTTCTAAATTTTAAGTTTTTTATTGCAAATTTTAATTATTTTTTTAAATTTACCATTATTTCTATTCATTTGCAATTACTTTTTTCCAATTTTTAATTACTTTAATTTTTTTTTTACTTTTAAATTTAGATTATTATCTTCAATTTTCGATTTCTTAAATGATTCTTCAATTATGTTCTTTTAGTTCAAATATATTTTGTTATTTATTCAATTATTATTATTTAATTATTTTTCAATTATTTTTCAGTTATTTTCCTTTGTTTAAAATGTATACTGTAATTTTTTCAATTATTTTCATTCTTTTTAATAGATTTCAAAAATTTTAATTATTCTCATTTTTTCAATTATTTCTATGATTTTTTGCATTTTATAAATATATATTTATATATATATTCTGTAATGTTTGCTATTATTTTTCTGAAATTTTAATTATATTCTTTAATTTTGAATTACTTATATTAATCTTTAAATACCTTCTTTATTTTTTAATTATTTTTATTTTTGTTTATTATTTCCAAAAAGTTTTTGAATATTTATCTGAAATTTCCATTATTTTATATAATTCTCAATTATCTCCATGATTTTCTTGTATCTTATATATATATATATATATATATATATATCTAGTATATATATATATATATATATATATATATATATATTCTGTAATTTTTGTAAATATCTCAATCAAATTATTCATATTATTAATTATTATTAATTCATTAGGTACTTAAATTATTTTCTTCAATTTTAAATTATTTTTATTCTTTTTTAAATTTCCAAAATGTTTTTAATTACTTATCTTAATTTTCAATTATTTCCACAATTTTTTTTAAATAATTTATAAGATTTTAAAGTATTTTTCACAAGTTTCAATCGTTTTTTTTTCATTCTAAAACTGTGATTTTTTAATTATTTTCCCCAATTTTTAATTGCTTTCAGTTTTTTCTTTCAATTAATCTGCGAAATTGTCAATTTATTTTTAAATTACAATCATCTTTTTCACAAGCTGTTGAGTTTTGTAAAATATTTTTCTTTCTCTTCTTTTAGTAATTTTACTCATTATCATTTTTTTAATTGTAAAATTATCTAGTGACATTAACAAAGATTTTTAAACTCATTCAAGCCATTATTAAAAGAATTGAATTTCTCAAAGTACTTCAAATATCAAAGCTCCCATTACCCGCTTACCCGACACTTTCCCAAGTTGTAATCTTCTTTTTCTTCTTGATCCACAATTAATTTATCAAATCAATATTTAAAATACCTAATTATTATTATTTATCAGAATTTGAAATGTGTTTTTGCAGAAAAAGAGGAACTTCAAACAAACTTTTCTTGGCAAACATGACTTTCTAGAACCTTTGAGAAAGTTTAGTGCCCTTTACAAATAACTTTGGAAATCACGAAATTTTAGTTGAGCGAATCTCTCAGTTTCCTTGGCGAGCTTCTTTATTCAGAGTAAATATAATGATAAAGGACAGAGGATCCTGGAATTCAATGCTCTTTATACGTCAAATGCAAAGTGTGAAAAACGTGAATGTGGATAGAGAGAAAATTAGAGAGTTAAAAACCTTAAAAGTCGGACTGAAGTGCACTGGAAAGACAAAAAAGCTGTTTTCGTCACTTGTGACTATTTCGCAAAGAAATAGTCGGATGAAAGGTTACAATGCTTGAAAGGCTTCGACAAAGTGATAATATCAGTGGCGTTTTAGTAACCGAAAAATTCTTTTCATTTTCTCATATAAAACCTGCCGTCACTTTTGAAATGTTAAACGTCCACAGGAAAACGTTCTTCAAATGAGAATCCAGATTAATTAAAAAAGATCTCCTCTATTGACATGCATACTGTTCGTTTTACTAGAACGGGATATACATGCGAGCTATTAATGAATCTGAATATATAACCTAAATATTCACTCCCAATTTTAAATCTATCAAATTTTCAAACCGTACGATGCAAAAAGGTAAAAGCCAGTCAAGCAGATTTTTAATTAACATATCTCATTTAAATACACTGCAAAAACAGGTGTCTTAAATTGTTCAAAAATGTCTTAAAATAAGACATTTTCCGTGTCTTAGACACCAAAAGTTTCTTAATTTAAGACATTTTTGGCCAATTTAAGACACCATGTCTTAAATGTAGTTGAAAGGGTGTTTGAAAATGAAATGATTTTACAGTGAAAGATGATTGGATATAGGTGAAGATCAGGAATTATAGGAATTATAATAAAAGGTAATTAAATCACGTGTTAAATTTCAGATTCCCGATTCTGCATCACACATTCCAGAATCCACGTCCCACTTTCTAGATTTGATATTTAAAAATCAACATTCCAGATTCTACAACTTATTTTCAACATTACCAATCCCACAATCCAGATTCTACTTTTAGCTTCTACGTTTCAGATTCCATTTTGTAAATTTCACATTCTAGATTCCAGAATCTTAATTCGTGAATCTAAGTTATTCATTAAAAATTTTTGACCCACATATCACAAATTCCTGCCCTCATATCCGACTATACATTTCCTTATTGCAAAATATGCTTTCTAGAACCTAGATTCAAAATCTCAAATTCAAAGATTCAAGTTCGAAATAACAAATTTCCGATTCAAAAATGGACGTTCTAGATTTCACATTCTAAATTCAACATTCTAGATTCTAGATTTAAAAATCGACCATCCACATTCTACATTCCACATTTTACGTTCCAGATTCCACATCCCTCATATCCACATTAAATATTTCTAGTTTTTGAGCAAATTTTTATGAGTAATCTTTCTATATCTCTATATTATAAAAAGATTTCAAAGCCGCTAAAGTCAACGCCGCCTCTGATTCAAGAATTGAGATCTTCCCTCTCTCCTTCTCC
Organism: Ganaspis brasiliensis; assembly: GCA_037103525.1. Classification (NCBI taxonomy): domain Eukaryota; kingdom Metazoa; phylum Arthropoda; class Insecta; order Hymenoptera; family Figitidae; genus Ganaspis; species Ganaspis brasiliensis. The sequence continues at coordinate 708,277 of JAZKLR010000457.1, read as the reverse complement.
CTTTCCCCTCCCACTACAAGGAAACAACTTCCCTAATACCTACACAAAGCCCTTTAAGCACCTCCAGAGACTCCTTAGAGCATATATTAATAATTTTATATTAAAAATTTTATCACTCTAGAACCTCTTTATATTGAGGCCTTCTCACTTTTCTTCCCTCCTCCACCTATCCTCCCATCTACACACCCCAGAACCTACCTAACCCTTACTAAAGTATCCGAAAAACCCCTAGAACCTGCTCAAAACCTCTCTAGAACCACCCAAGAACCTCTTTTAATTAAGACTTGACCTCCCAAAAACCTCCATAAGCTCCCAGAACCTCCTCACAACCTCTGTAGAGCCAACCTAGAACCACTTCAAAAAAGGCCATCCCTTTTACCTTCTTCTTTTCTTTCTCTCTTTCCTTCCATCCACCTCTTAAATCTACCTAAACCTCCCTAAAACCTTAAACAAGACCCCAGAATTATCCAGGGCCTCCTCACAACCTCTCTAGAGCCACCCTAGAACCTCTTTAAACTAACTTCACTTTTTTTCCCTTTCTCCCTTCCCTTCCATTTATACATCATAGACCCTGCTTAGACCTTCTTAAAACCTTAACAACATCCCTAGAATCTGATCAAAACATCTCTAGAACCACCCAAGAACATCTTTAAATTAAGGCTTGACCTCCCCAAAACCTCCTTAAGCCCCCAGATCCTCCTCACAACCTCTCTAGAACCACCTAAACTCCAAAAACTTCCTCACAACCTCTCTAGAGCCACCCTAGAACCTCTTTAAAAAAAGGCCTTTCCCTTTCCCTTTCCCTTTCCCTCCTCCCTTTCTTTCCCTCTTTTTCTTCCATGCACCCCTTAAATCTACCTAAACCTCCCTAAAACCTTAAACAAGACCCCAGAATTATCCAGGGCCTCCTCACAACCTCTCTAGAGCCACCCTAACCTCTTTAAACTAACTTCCCTTTTTTCCCTTCCTCTCTTTCCTCCCATTTGTACACTCTAGACCCTACTTAGACCTTCTTAAAACCTCAACAACATCCCTAGAATCTGATCAAAACATCTCTAGAACCACCCAAAAACCTCTTTAAATTAAGGCTTGACGTCCCCAAAACCTCCATAAGCCCCCAGAACCTCCTCACAACCTCTCTAGAACGTCCTCACAAGTTCTCTAGAAAGCTCTTTTTCTCCTTCTTCCCTTCGCAGCCATTTATACACCCTAGGACCTACTTAGACCTTCTTTAAAGCTTAACAGCATCCCTAGAATCTGAAAACAACATCTCTAGAGCCTCCTTAAATTGAGGCCTTTCCCTTTTCTATCTCTTTAAATTAAGGACTGCCTCTTTTATTATAATTTCCCTCCATCCACACACTCTTGAACCCACCTAATCCACCTAAAAGATACCTAAACCTCCCTAAAACCTTTACAATGACTCTGGAATCACCCAAGGCCTCCTTACAACCTCTCTAGAGCCACCCTAGAGCCTGTTTAAACTAACTTCCCCTTTTTTTCACTTTCTACCTTTCGTCCCATGTACACACTCTTGAACCTACTTAGATCTTCTTAAAACCTCAACAACATCCCTAGAATCTGTTCACAACATCTCTAGAACCACTCTAGAACCTCCTTAAAGGAAGGACCGCCTCTTTTATTACCCCTTCCCTCCAACCACACACTCTTGAACCTTCCTAAACCTCTTTAAAACCTCCATAACATGCCTAGAGTCTGATCACAACCTCTCTAGTGCCACCCTAGAACCTTCTCAACTTGAGGCCTTTCACTTTTCCTACTCCCTTTTAATCCTTCCAACCTTTAAAATATACCTAAATCTTCCTACTCTCTAAATTTGAAACAGCGAAAATTCGCTGTTTAAACAGCCCAAAGTATACTGCTGTTTCAAAACAGTGTATATACGCTGGTGAATTAATGAATTTCGCTGTTAATCAGTGAAAAAATCGCTTTTTGATCAGCGTACATACGCTGTTTTGAAATAGCTGTATACTTTGCGCTGTTTCAAATTTAGAGAGTAAAACCTTTACAATTACCCCGAAATCACTCAGGGCCTGCTTACAATCTCTCTAGAGGCACCCTAGAACCTCTTAACACTAACTTCCCCTTTTTTCAACATCTTCCCTTCATTCCTATTTACACACCCTTGAACCTACTTAGACCTTCTTAAAACCTCAACAACATCTCTGGAACCACCCTAGAACCTCCTGAAATTAATGACTGTCCATTTTATACATTTTTAAATTAAGGCCTGGGTTGAATCCATTTCAAATCACGCAGACCGACTAACTTCAAGTTGTAGATTTAGCTGACACTGAAATATGTTATTCTTTATGGAAAATAAAGACACTTGTATTTTTTTATTTTTCAAAAAAATTATTTTTAACGAAGTTATGCGCATTTGAATTTTGAACCAGAAAACTCAAAAGAACAGTAAAAAAAATTTGTTTCGCTTGTAATTTTTTGGCTAATTTATATAATCAAATTATTTTTCTTGGGTCTTTGGAGTGGTCTTGTATTCTTCAAAATCCTATTTGAAATTTTTAAAAAGTTTCAAAATTAACGAAATGGGGGGTGATTTTCTGAAAATAAATAAGGTCCATTTTCTCAAAAACCCCAGTTTTTTTTGTCTCAAAATTTTACGATAAATTCTTACTAATATGACAACTAATTCCCATAAGTTTCAAGCTTGCTAAACCATACTGGCAGCCAGGAGAATTTTTTTTTGAAAAATATTTTTTTACTTGGTTTTGGATTGTTGGAGGGCAAGTTCAAAAACAAATGAAATGTTATGAATCGAACTGAAGTAAGTTTGTTTATAACCAACAATTATAGATTTAAGTAAAAGCATTTTCACAAAATTTCAAACTAATATTATCATAGGTTTAAAACATTAAACCCTGTAAAATTTCTTAATTTTAATATCATTAGAACTAATTAATATTTAATTCTTAGAAAACTTCGAAGAGAAATTGTTTTTTAAATGTTACGATTCTAATGGGAGCGTACTTTCGAGATTTTCTTTAAAATAAATTTGTTATTATACAAAATATATTTTAAAGGTACTTTAATTTAAAAGATTACTTAAAAGTTTTTGCTAACAGATAATATTATGATATTAATTCTTGTGAATTTATAATATTAGATAATTTATATATTTCAATAGACTTAATATTGTATAAATTCCAATTTAAAGAAATAAAGATTTAAAATTTTATTTTTTAGTACGTTTTAAGGTATTAAAAAGTGTTTTAATTCAAATTTATAAATGTTTTGAAATTTTCAGTATTTACAAAATAAGAAGCGTTTTTATCAGGGACTGACACGAAAACCGAAACAAAGTATATTTTATTTTTGTTTCGTTTCGGTTTTGAAAAACTGAAACAAAATATCAATTTAATTTTGTTTTGTGTTGAACCTGAAACGAAAAGGCTCTGAATTACGTTTTCATCTCATGCCCGAAACGAAAAGGCTTCGAATTTTGTTTTCGTTTCATGCCAGAAACGAAAATCCACTCCGAATTCCGTTTTCGTTTCTCATAAAAAAGGCTCTAAATTTCACAAAAACAATTTTAAACACAATTCTTTTCTTGCAGGAGACGAAAACGAAATTCAGAATCTTTTCGTTTCGGGCATGAGACTGAAACGAAATTCGGAGTTGATTTTCGTTTCGGGCATGAAACGAAAACGTAATTCAGAGCATTTTTGTTTCAGGCGCAATACAAAACAATATTGTTTGTACAGTTTTGTTTCGTCACAACAATTCAAAACAGAAACAGAATTCGGTTTTCGTGTCAGTCCCTGGTTTTTATACAGTAAAATTTGTAAATATATTTTTTGCATTTATTATAAATAACATTTCAAAATATAAAATAATTTTTTTTATTGCACATTAAACATTAATTTTAAGTGAACCTTGGATATATATTTGAAATATGATTTAAAATACGTTTATTTAATTTTTTCAAAATCATGTTTTGCAGTTCGAGCCTATGGTAATATTAGTTTGAAATTTTGTGAAAATGCTTTTACTTAAATCTATAATTGTTGGTTATAAACAAACTTACTTCAGTTTGATTCATAACATTTCATTTGTTTTTGAACTTGCCCTTCAACAATCCAAAACCAAGTAAATAAATATTTTTCAAAAAATAATTCACCTGGCTGCCAGTATGGTTTAGCAAGCTTGAAACTTATGGGAATTAGTTGTCATATTAGTAAGAATTTATCGTAAAATTTTGAGACAAAAAAAAGCTGGGGTTTTTGAGAAAATGGACCTTATTTATTTTCAGAAAATCACCCCCCATTTCGTTAATTTTGAAACTTTTTACAAATTTCAAATAGGATTTTGAAGAATACAAGACCACTCAAAAGACCCAAGAAAAATAATTTGATTATATAAATTAGCCAAAAAATTACAAGCGAAACAAATTTTTTTTACTGTTCTTTTGAGTTTTCTGGTTCAAAATTCAAATGCGCATAACTTCGTTAAAAATAATTTTTTTTTGAAAAATAAATAAATACGAGTGTCTTTATTTTCCATAAAGAATAACATATTTCAGTGGCAGTTAAATCTACAACTTGAAGTTAGTCGGTCTGCATGATTTGAAATGGATTCAACCCCTGCCTCTTTTATTACCCCTTTCCACTAAACTTACCCTCTAGAACCTACCTAATCCTTCTTCAAACTTCCACAACATTCTAGAGTCTGATCCCAACCTTTCTAGAACCACCCTAGAACCTCTTTAAATTAAGGCTTGACCTCTTCAAAACCTCCATAAGCCCCTAGAACCTCCTCACAACCTCTCTAGAACCACATAAGAACCTCTTTAAATTAAGGCTTGACCTCCTGAAAACCGTCATAAGCCCCTAGAACCTTCTCACAACCTCTCTAGAGCCCTATCTTGATTTTCCAATTAGGTATCTGTAAAAAGAATTGTGCATTGTCAGATGTTGCTTTTGTCAAACTGGAATCCGGTATCTGGAATGTATAATTTGTAATGCAACATGAGGAATCTGTAAAATGAAAAGTGTAATGTGGATTTAGCAATCTAGATTGGGGAACCTGGTATTTGGAGTCTGGAATGTAGATTGTGGGATATTGAATGTGAAATGTTGATTTGTAGAATGTGGAGTCAAGAATGTGGAATCTGGAATATGATATATAGCATGTGTAATGTGGAATGCAGAATCTAATATGTGGAATCTGTCATTTAGATTCTGGAATCTGAAACGTAAAATGTGGGATATGGAATGTGCGATATGGATTCCAGAATGTGGAATGTTTAATTTGAATTATGAGATTTGAAATTTGAAATGTGGAATCTAGAATGTGGAGAAGGGATTCTGGATTCTGAATTGTAGGATATATTATCTGACATATGGAGTATAGAATCTCAGATGTAAAATTTAAATAATAAATATGTGGTATGTGAAATTTGGAGTGTGGAAACTGGAATGCTCCATCAGGAATCTGAGATGTAAAATGTGAAATCCGAAATTTGGGAAGTGGGATCCGGTATTTGGAATGTGTAATTTGGAGTTTAAAAAGTGTTATTGGGAATCTTTCATGTGGAATGTTGAATCTGGAATGTGGAATCCGGTATTTGGAATGTGAAATCAGAAATTTTGAATTTGGAATCTGGAATGCGACATCAGGAATTTTGAATATAAAATGTGGAATGTATAATCTGAAATCTGAAAAGTGGGATCCGGAATTAGAAATCAAGAAAGTGGAATCTAGAAGTGGAAACTGGAATGTGGAATTCAGAACCTGAATTCAGATTCAGATTTTTAAATCTAAAATGTATTATTTGGAATCTGGAAAATCAAATGTAGAATATGAAATTTCAAATGTGAAATGTTAGATGAAGAATCTGGAATATGTATTCCGAAATGTGGGATATGAAAAATACGTTGTTGAACCAGAAATTTGGAATCTGACTTGTGGAATGTGGAATCTGGAATGCGCCATCAAGAATCTAAGATGTAAAAAATGGAACGAGGAATCCGAAGTCTGGGAAGTTGAACCCGGAATTGGAAATCTAGAGAATGGAATCTGGAATGTGGAAACTGAAATATGAAATCGAGAATGCAGAATTTGAGACGAAGATTCTGAAATATGGAACGTTGGATATGGAACTAAGGATATGGAATCTGGAATGTGGAATCTGAAATGTGGAGACTGGAATCTGAAATTTAGAACTGAATTTTTGCATCTAAAATCTTGGTATCTGGATAGATGTAGAATTCGGAATTTAATAGATAAAATGTTAGATGACGAATCTGGAATACGTAATCCGAAATCTGTGATATGGAATGTATGTTATGTGAAACCAGACATTTAAAATCAGGAATGTAGAATACAAAATCTGAAATCTGTAATTTTCCATGCAGAATGTGGACCCGAAACGAGCATATCTACACCGACGACTTGAAAAGCACGTTTAAAAAAGAAGCCTAGCCTAACCTAAATTTTGTTATAATTTTGATAATTTAAAATTCGGCTAAATTGCATTATCATTTTAATAAATTCAGTAAAACAACAACGAACATAACACAATTGTCGTTTGTAGACAATTAATAAACAATTTATAATCAGAGTTGGTATTTATTAACAAGTTGCTGCTGGGAAATTGACTAATTTCGAGCTTTTCCCAATGGAGAAAGAAACTATTCTCTCAGCAGAAAAGTTTTTTCTGACGTCATTGTTCCATTTTTGTTTGCAGTCTCTTCTGCGTACAATACCGAGCATCCGAGATTCTCGCAGTAGCACTGCCACTTTTTCCAGTTGTGCATGTCCCCCTTCCTTTGGCCCCTTTACCTTAGCTGGCAACCGAACCTCCAGGCGGATTTCAATTTCACGCGAATCCATGAAAATCTCGATCTCACTTACTTCCGGACAGTTAAGTGCGAGACGTGTCGCAGAAGTTGAGATGGGGGAAGGAAATCACGTGCACTGATGCCTTGTACACACCAAGAGCGTATCCACAGTCTCTATGGCAACGCATTTAAGCTCACTTTAGTATTTTAGTCCACTGAAGTAAGAACGTTCACAACGACTAACTGTAAAAGTATTGACCCTGACTCGACAACCTTCCGCTTTAACAACCCTTTAGAGAATATAGTTTCATAGAACTAGAGTCGTGAAACAAGCTTAAGTCGAGAGAGGGCTTAGACTCGTAGCAACGTCTTTGAACGTTCGCATGTCTTAAACTGAGTATCATCGAACTTTTTTCCAAGAACAAAACTACATTATGCATAAAATCAAATTTAATGATTAATTTGCTAAAACTCTTGCACTTGGAGTTTGAGCCGGTTATAAGTGGCAATTTATGCTATTTTCTGGTATGAGAGTCTTAAGGGATTAGTCGCATGTCTGCCAGACGGAAATTGATGCTTTTTAAAAATATTTTCCACGAAATAAATATGCAATAATTATTTAGTATGTCTATATCCTAGTGTTCTCGATGTTTCTTCTCTTTTTACGAATGTTCCCGTTGAACTAGTATTAAAAGGTATTGAAGATAGATGGAATTTTATAAAAAAAATCTACTAATATTCAAAAAGAAGAATTTAAAAATAATATAGTTTTCATCATGAATAATATGTATTTTCAATTTGATAAAAAATTCTATAGACAAAAATTTGGTATGCCTATGGGCTCTCCTATCTATCCAATATTAGCAGACATTGTGATGCAAGATTTGGAGAAAAATATCATAAAAAATTTAGATTTTGAAATCGTTTTTTACAGAAGATATGTTGATGACACTTTTTTATGTGTTCCAAAAAATAAAATTCCAATTGTTGTTGACGCCTTCAATTCCTTTCATGACAGATTACAATTCACATATGAAATTGATGATAATAATTCTATTAATTTTTTTAACTTAAAAATAATCAGGACCGATAACAACTTTTTAATTACAGTTTGGTATACAAAGGACACTTTTTCAGGCAGGTTTTTGAATTTTCACTCTAACCACCCACTAAAAAATAAAATTGGTACTATTAAAAATCTTATTGACACAGCAGCAATGCTTTCTGATAAGAGATTTCATATAAAAAATATTAATTTAGTAAAATCTTTTTTAAAATTAAATAATTATTCGACAGAATTTATAAATAAATATATTAATAAAAGAATAATAGAAATTAATAACAGAAATATACCCTCAGTTAACAATAATGATGATAATAAAAATTTTAAGAAAATAGTTTTTCCTTATTATGGAACTTTTTCTGAGAATGTTAAAAGGTTACTTAAACCTTTTAATATCAAAACTGTTTTTAGTGTGAATTCTAAACTTGATGCTTTTATTAAATTGGGAAAGGATCCTCTTGAGAGACTGAATCAATGTAGTTGCATTTATAAATTTGAATGTAATTGTGGAAAAACGTATGTAGAACAAACTAAACGTCCTTTTCATATTCGTAGAAAAGAACAGATAGGATAATTTTGATTTGAATGAAAAATACCACAATGTTATGACTAAACATGTTAATAGTTCTGGTGATGACACTTAACATTTTATCAAATGGGATGATTTTAAATTTTTACATTTTGAACCTCACCATAAAATACCTATTGCTGAAATGTTTTTTATTAACAAAGAGGGGAACAATAGTCTAAATAAGATCACGGATTTAAAGAATTTTGATAAATCCCATGAAATGATGTTGAATTTTATTTCGGATAATTTAAAATAGATAATACTCACATTGTTCATTTCTCTGTTTTCTCTTGTAATTGTTATTGTTTTTGTCCCTCAAATCTGTTTGTAATTTATATTATTAATTATGAGTTGAAAGTGTTTGAAGTTCAGTTTTAATTTTGATGCCATTTGACATAGATTTATGGATTTTAATTGTGACTTTTATTAATTTATTTATTGTTTTAATTTTTTAATTTTTTAATGCTGGTGATGTTTTGTTTTTGTGTTTATTTATTTATTTATTATGGTTCATAAAAATGGATAAATGGATTAATTATTTATTCTTTTTTTTTAATTTAAAATTTAAAAAATGTAATTAATTATTTATTTTTAATTTCATTTTAGTTTCTCTGACTCCAAACAATGTTTACCTCGATATTTTTATTTATTGACCTACATATATATGTATATGCGGATTTTTGACGAATGATATCTCAGGAAATTATCAAAGGAAGAATTTTTTATGTTTTAACTTGGTATAAGATTTTTCTTTTTGTCTCTCTTTGATCAAATAATTATATAATTATATCTTGCTCCTTTTTGATTATTATTTGTTTATGGGTCAGAATTCGTAAAATCAACACGCATATATAGAAAAAAAAAGATTTTTCTTTTTTATCGAAATATTGTAAAAAATATGATGTTAGATCCTAAAAATGTTTATACTAAATCAAAAAATTTTAAAAATATTTTTTACAAAAGTTATTGCAAAATTGAAATTGTAAACAACAAAATCGCAAAATTCTTAGATCTTACTTTTTCTAATTGCTTAAAAGAAATTGAAGATTGTAATAGGTGCAAATCTAATATTATTTTGTTCCTGAGGATGACAACGAATTTTTTATTGAAAACAATTCTTCCCACGATTCTAACCTTGTTTTAAATATTTTGAAAGTCTTATCGCCAGATACAATTCCTGAAACTCAGTCACTTAAAAGTCTCGGGCTCCACGGCGCGCTTGTTTTTTCTTAATGAAAGTTAGTAACGATTAACACATGAAATAGAATAAAAACAAACATTCTAACCTTAAATTGCTCATATAATAATAATTTAAAAGAATTAATGAAATATTATCTTCAATACAATAATAAATAATTCAATATATTAATTAAAAGGAATTGAATTGTTATTAGTTTTAATTTAATAAATAAAAAATGCACCTAAATAATAAACAACACAATTGTTACAAATGTAAATAAATTAGAAATTTGGAAACAAAAGAAATTTAAAAAAGTTTTTATTATTCACTATACTTACAATTATTTTATGATTATCTTTATTATAACTATACTCATTTTATAAATTTAAAATAATTATTTAATAAACTAATGTTTTAAATAAACTTAATAAAATAAATTACTTGTCAAAAAACTTCAATGATAATTATCACATAATGTAATTATTGAATTACAATAGAAATAAACATCCTAACTGCAAATGATATTTATCAATATGATACCTTAATGAAGAAAATACAACTATTGAATTAATGTAATAAGAAAAAAGATGAATAAATTAGAAGCTTACAATAAAATAAAATAAAATTATTAAAAATTATTATTATTACTTACCTGTCACTAACCATTACTACGTAACTGGAGAATGATAACGAAAAACATAACCTTAAGCATGAAAGTATGTTTTTATTTTACAGAAACTTAAAAAGAAAATGAATTATAAACATACAATAAAACAAAATAAAGAACTAAAAATTATTATAACTTGCCAGTTTCACAATTTCCACGTGACCGAAAAGAAATTCGATGACAATCACCACGTGCATTAGAATAAAAAGAAATATCAAAACCTTAAATAACATAAATAATTATGATACTTTTAGAAAAAAAATAACATTTAAATAATAGAACTAAAAAACAGATAAATAAGTTACAAATAAAATAAAAATAAATAAAAGATTATTAATATTATTATCATTAATCACCTGTCAGAAACGAATGCAATGTAAACAAAACATTGTTCCACTCAAAACACTATAACCTTAACAACTTCACTAAAATCACTGTGACTTCTTAAACTATCACTTCTTAATTTTTAGAATTTAATTTTTTTTGCATTTATTATTATTTAATAAAATGCAATTATTTATCAAACGAAGATTTTAAATAAATTGAAAAATACTCCAAATAAACGTCTAAACTGTGATGTTATTGTTGACAATAAATATCGAAAATCTGCTAGCCAATCAGAAGCCCGATTAAACGTGTTACACCTCTGAAGTTGGTCGAAAGGGTTCCCGTATAGGGAAATCAAGGTCAAAGCTAATTTCTATGTATTAACTATTTTAATAAAATTTTTTGTTATTTTAGATTGCTAACATTATAAGAAATTTTATAAAATAAACTTGAAGTTACAATATTTAATTAAAAGATTTTAATTCGTCTGCAAAACAAAAAATCGAAACTCAAAACTATCGATAGTAAGATTTGATATGTACTGACCAATGTGAGACTCGGAAATGGAGTTACACGTCTGAAGTTAACCACAACGTCTGTTCTTTTAAGAATAGGATAATTTTGGGATATTTTAACTAAAATGAATTACCAGTAATGTAAATAACACTAATATGTTTTGACTTAAAAAAAAATGCAAAAACACCTCTGTACTAATACAAAAAACTTGAACTTAACCCCACTAGATAGCGATTTGACATAGATATTTTGCCAAAACGCTATGAGTAGCTATAAAAATCATTGAACATAGCTTATGATCGTCAACTTTTCGTAGCAGTAGTTGAAAATAAACATGTTGACAACTGCTTGGAAAAAAGCAGATTATACAAGGTGTCATAATAAATAAGGATTCGAGAAGTAAATACAAGTATAATTATTATGAAGTTAATAGGCTAATGGGAATAAGGTAGTCTAACCTATAATTAACAAGAGAGTCCTAATAATTTTCGACCAACGGTCCTGAGAATTTTTAACAATCTTGTAAAATTTCCATGGCTAGTGTTGTGACTTTGGCTCTACATTTTTATGAAAATTACCAGGACACTCCTGTCTAATTTTATGTCAACCAACTGTCGGTGGAAAATTAAAAGACAGTGTATCCTAATATTTTTACTGTATAGTTATACTAAAAATACTATTTAACTTTAATTTTTCGTCTTTTAATTTAAAAATAAATAATGTACTTATATTGGTTTTATTTGAATAATATTATTAATTTGATAATTGTATATTTATAATTAAATAATGCTATTATTAAAAACTATAATTATGTATAGTTTATATATGTAATGAATTTATAATTTTTATAAAGTTTTACTATTCTGAATCATAAATTTATACATTACTTAATTATATTATGAACTAAATAAATAATATGTAAAAGTCTGGTTATTGTGATAAATTGAGTACAATAAAATAAGAAATGCATACTTTTAAAATGAATTTTTAAAACTAAAATTTATTATAAAAATAATAAAGGCATTGTAACTTTAATTAAATAAAATTTATTATTTTTTAGGGTAAAAGTGAGAAATTATAAAATATTAATATGAAAGAATAATAAACTATACAAAAATTTTAATAACTTTAACAATTCTTTAATTGAGACTTAATTACACGATTTCTTTTTGTCAATGTTTTTATTATATATTTCGTAGAAATAGTGTTACCACAAAACTTGGATGATTACTTGAAATTGAAGACTTTTCTTAGTGAGTACGTTAATATGAATCTTTAAAAATATGTTTAAATTATTTAATTTAAAGAAATTTAAGATAAAATATTACATACTTTAAAATTTTTTTGAGTTAGAAGAAAATATAACTTAATGAATAGAACTTAATATTTCGAATTTTATTGACAGTTAATGGTTTTAAAAAATTCAATATTTTCGTAACTAAAATTATTATTTTTAGTAAAATGAAATTAAATAAATAAAATTAATGAATTACGCGATTACTTAAATATTAATTTCCTTTACAATTTTTATATATAAAAATTCTGAACTTAAAACTAATTTTCTTAAATTATCTGTAAATATTTTTAAACATCTCTAAATACAGATAGTGTGAAAAAACGATACTGCTTCAAAGATGTGTTCCAGTGTGGGTTTTAGCCAGGGATGCGTACGAAAGTATTGTTATGGTTCTGTTCCGGGCGCCAGGCACATAACGAAAGTAGGTAGGGATAATGTTTACGTGCCGCGGCACGTAACAAAAGTCGATGAGCAATCGATTCTGTATACAAACACGAAACGAAAACTCAAGAGATTTTTGTTTCGGGCTGCGGCACGTAACGAAAATCCAAGAGACTTTCGTTCCGGGCCATGTAACGGAACGAAAATCGACTTTCGTTCCGGGCCTAGACACGAAACGAAACGAAAATACTTTCGTTCTAGGCCAAGTAATGAAACGAAAGACACAGAAGGAAACTTTGTATCGCCTCGAGATAGCGCATTATATTTTTGATTTAAACTTAATGGAATAGAAAATATTATTTATTAAAGTAAAATTTAATCAATTGTTTTCTTTAACATCTAACTCATTAAATACGAAAATAAAACTGACTATGCTAGAATCGTAATAACTATTTGATTTATATTCATTTTTTAAAAATCAGTTGCACGTACATTTTTGTTTATAATTTTTAATTATTTAAACACATTATTAAAAAACTGTCTTAAAAAATGAGAGTACGCACGCGTGAACGTTGGATTTGTAAATTGACAATGCGAAAATATTTATTACTTTATTATAAGAAATTGATTTATTTTCGTGGATCATTGAACCACCACTTTATCTCCAAATACGAATATAAGTAAAAAATGTAAACAGACATGTTTTTAGTGAAATGATAAGTAATCAAATGTGTAGAGTATTGTGTACGTGAGGTTACTGTAAGATTTTTCTTAATTAAACCTTGCTTTCTCTATAATCACCTATTTTGCTCTCTTTATACGAAAATAACTATTTAAAAGAAGCTGTATTTTTTTTATAAAGTTGTTATAATTAATACTTTATGAATGAAATTAAAAACTATTGATTTAAAACGTGTATGAAATAAAAAAAATTATGAAAGCTTAGTATCAACTACATTTTTTGCCAGTTGTATTTTATTCATACAAACGTTATAAACAGTTAATTATTATTTGTCTATAACTATTTTTTTTAAACCAGGGTTACCACAGTCCAGGAAACTGAAATGGGTCAGGGTAAAGTCAGCGATTTTTATCAAAAGTACTGGAAAAATGCAAATAGACTCTAAAGAAAAATAATATTTTTCTGAAATTACAAGTATAAAAATTTACTCAACAAATTTTTAAAAATCATATTTTAAAAATTACTAAAAATAATTAATGTTTGCAATTTAAAACATAACTATCTTTTACACTCAGAAAAAAAATATATTAACTCACAGACTACTAAGTTTTTTATTTGAATAAAATAAATTTTTATTTGAATCGAATAAATTTGTATTTGTGTTAAATAATATTTTTTATTTGAAACAAATAGAAAGTTAGTTGGCTGTCAGACAAATATATTTTTATTCGGCACAAATAACTTATCTGTGTGTCAAATATATCACTTCTCTGGGTGTAGAATTTTATATTAAATATATGAAATACTATAACTGAGAAAACCGGAAAATATCCGGGATTTTAAATTAATCGGGAAAACCCGGAAACCAGCCGGGAATTTTACACCCAGAGAAGAGATATATTTGACACAAAGATAAGTTATTTGTGACAAATGAAAATATTTTTCTCTTACAGCCAACTAACTTTTTATTTGTGCCAGATAAAAAAATTATTTAAATCAAATAAAAATTTATTTGATACAAATAAAAATGTATTCGATTCAAATAAAAATTTATTTGATTGAAATAAAAAATTTAGTAGGTTGTGAGTTGATAAATTTTTTTCTGATTGTACATCAAACCAGGGATTTTGTTATTATGCTTAAAACAAAGTTTATTAATATGCCATATGTGATCAGCTTAATGTTAATCATTTAATAACCCCGACTCTTTTACTGAAAAAGAGCTAGGCTTTGCAACTCTTTATGAAGCAGTGATTCTAAAAAATATTTGTTTGTATTTACGGAGATAATTAAGAATATTTTTTAATCTTAAAAATGTCCGCTTCTCAAAGTTTAAATAACGATAATGGATGTCATTTTAAAGAACTTTTTGTTTGATTTTATACCAAAATAAAACTATCTTCAATATTTTTATGTTGTAATTTCTAATACTAATTTAGTTTTGAAATAGTTTTTGCGATTGCATTATTTATTTTTATATTGAAAAATTATCTCATACTAAAAATTAAAGATTAGTAAACATTTCACTGTATTTTAATTTACTAGAATATGTCAATCAGTTATATTTTACTAATGTTTATTTTGACTTATTTAATTTTTGAAAAATCTAAAAATTAAAACAAATAATATGTGGTATTTTACATGTAATAGTTTCTTTAAAAATTAATTCTTTGTACAAAAAATGCTTTTAAAGTAAACTAGACACATATAAATGACACAATGTCAGTCAACCGAAGATTTGTTTAAAAACAAATAATTAAAAAAATACGTAAAAAATGTTTGATAATTGTTTAAAAAAAATGTAATTAATTAACTTTATTCCATAAAAATATTCAATATAAAGTAAGATATACAACAAGTTATTAAAACCTATGTAACTACTTCTTTTTGATGTCCAGCGTAAAAATATAAAAACTTATATTAAAAATAAAAGATTCTTCATATAAAACGAACTTTTGAATTTTTAATTCATTTTATCTTAAGCCATTTTTTATTATTATTGTAAAAAGATAAAAACTTTTAACTTTAAAATTAAAGATTCTGGATTTAAAGATGATTTTCAAGAGTAAACTTGTCAATAGAAAGACTGAGAGATTCTCATAGTTTTTATAATATACAGGTACTCTAAATTTGAATTAGCAGAAGCTATTTTTAAAAAGAAATAGATTAAAAGTTTTTGTAAGTATCAAGTATACTGATTGGTTATATCTGAAAGATATACAAAAATTTTGAATTTATACACTCAGAGAAAAAATATATTAACTTCCAGCCATCTAACTTTTTTATTTAAATCAAATAAATTTTTTTATTTCAAACAAATAAAAAGTTAGTTGGCTGTGAGACAAAGATATATTTTTTTTTTTTGACACAAATAACTTATCTTTGTATCAAATATACCACTTTTCTGTGTGTAGTTATTTCAAAATCGTAACTAAATGTAAAACGCCAACCTTAAGAAGTTAATAGATAGATTTCACTTTGCTATACATATTCTAAAAAAATTACACTTTTTTGATGTGTCGGATGAAGATTTACTATAACTTTAAAAATCATCTTCAAATCTAGAATCGTTACTTTTGAAGGTTCAATTTTTTATATTTCTACAATGAAAATAGAAAGCGACTTAAGATTATAAGAGAGTAAAGTTGAAATAATTGTATATTTTTAAGAAAGGTCCATTTCTCAAAAATAAAAATACTTCCTAGACAAAAATTATAAAATGTAACAAATTTGTTATATTTTGTACAGAAACATCAATAACTTGTTTCACAACTTATTTTCTATAAATGATTACTTTTATTTTTAAAATTGATGCGATTTTGATTTATAATAGCCCATTTTCTTCAGAATTCGATTATCTATAAATTAACGGAAGTGGATTTTTAAAAAACTGCACCGTTTTTCAAAGATGATAATTTGTTTAACAAATGAAGTTCAATTTTTTTTAAACAAATAATCATATATCAAAAACGGTGCAGTTTTTTTAAAAATTACCTTAAGTTAATTTATAGATAATCGAATTCTGAAGAAAATGAGCTATTATAAATCAAAATCGCATCAATTTAAAAAATTTGTAAAGAAGCGATGTAAGAGAAAAGTTTGATTGCATAAAAATGTGTATAAACAATTTTTAACATTACAAATTTTTTTCCCTAAAAAATGACATTTCCCCTGCCCAAAAATATAGTTTTCAAAAAGTTTTAATTCCTTTGAAGGACACTGGAACTTTTTTTCTGATACCTTGTATTCAACCGAGAGATATACCTTAAGTTGGACACAAAAACATAATGCGATATGGGAAAATCCACAGAACCGGTCGATTTTCACTTATAAAAATAAAAATTTTTAAATTACGAGCACACCTTTCATTTATGGTTTATTTTATTTGAAAAGTATTTAAGAACAATTACCGTCTTGCGTGATCCATTTTATTTTAATGCCGTTCGAGTTAAAAGCCAAAAACGAAAATACCTATGTAATCTTTGTTCAGAAAATCTTAATGAAAAATGTGTATTTCTTTCTTTTGTTTTTTTGCATATATATTTGTAATATTTCCAAAACATTTTGAATAATAAAATATGATAAAATACAATTATATATATACAATTAATATTTACGATTAACATAATAATTAATAAATTATAATTTCATTTTAGCATTTATTTTTTTATTCTGCAAATTAAATTATCTTAACTAATAAACAGACATTATTGACATTGATTTTGATCCAAGTTTGAAAATAAAACAAATGAATGGTTATTTCATTTTTCATATTTATAAATACCTTCATTCAGTTAAATTTCTTTTAATTTTAGTTTTATTTTTAACTTTTAGACATTATAAATTGAAAATAGAATTTGGCGTTTGTATATAAAAATTATAATAATGTCTTTAAATAATCACACATGATTTCAATTCATTATATTTTAATTTGTAGTTGTGCTCCTGAAAAAAGGCAAAGTTTTGAATCGTTCACGATCAAACATAGAGTGTTAATTATTGTAATATTTTCTTTAATTCTAACCGCACACTGTTCTATTATACCTAGATTTGTTCATCTGCTAAAAAACAACAAGTACCAATTTGAAAAATTCAAATCGAATAATCGCCGTAAAAAATATTTATAAAAATGTATAGGTATTTCATTATTTTAAAATAATGAGTAACGCTACTTTCAGCGACTACCATTTCTTTTTAATTAAGGGCACATATTTTTTTCTGCCTTCAATAGATTCTGCACTAAGTAAAGTATAATTCACCATCATTTGGAATTGTTTCAATCTATGCCGAACAAGTTATACCCATAAGAATTAAAATTGATACCTAGAATAACACGACAAATTTGGTTTTTTAAGTAACTTAACTCTATTTTATTTTTTATATAAGACGAAAAGGTTTGCATTTATTCAATTTTCTTAGTTTAATTGGTTATCAAGGATACTATAAATTGGTAGAAATTTGAAAAAGATTAATATGATACTTCTAAAATAGAAAAATCTGTGAGTAACATGAAATCGACCGGTTCTGTGGATTCGCCCATATATCGAGAAGATACAGTGGAAATCATATATGGCCTATCTCGTCAACGCTTGTCTTATACACGTGAAGATTTAGACTGTACAAAGTTCCTTTCTGTATCTTTCGTTTCGTGTCTAGGCCCGGAATGAAAGTCGACTTTCGTTCCGTTACATGGCCCGGAACGAAAGTCTCTTGGATTTTCGTTACGTGCCGCAGCCCGAAACAAAAGTCTCTTGAGTTTTCGTTTCGTGTTTGTATACAGAACCGATTGCTCATCGACTTTTGTTACGTGCCGCGGCACGTAAACATTATCCCTACCTACTTTCGTTATGTGCCTGGCGCCCGAAACAGAACGAAAATCATTTGACGTTCCGTTCTTTAGCAGGGACCACAAGATCTTTTTTTCATTAAAAAGGTTGAAATTTTCAAACTTGAAAAATTTTATTACTGAGAATTAGGAAAGATTAAATTTGAAAATTGATAAATTAAAATAGTTGAGAACTTATATTGTTTTAATTGTTATAGAGTTAAAGATAGAACGATTAAATATATTAAATAACTTGAAATTTGGGACAGCTTCAAATTAGATTTAATTAAAATTAAAATCACATTAAATTTTGACAACATAAATTTAAAATTGATTTAAATTTTACCAATAAAAATTAGAATTTAATAAAATTCGGATCAATTAACTGAAGTTTAAAATTGATTTAAATTTGGAGAAGTATAAATTTAAATCGATTAAATTAAAAATTGATGAAAAATATAATAAAAATAAATTTAGATTCTGATTGAAATTTGAATTGAAATAATTTAAATGTTTAAGTAGTTAAAATTTGTATATAAATAGTCATTTACGGCTCATCAAATGTATTATTCATTCATCGTCGATGGTTTATGATTGTTATTTTATAGTGAATTAAATTATTGATTATATTTTTCATAAGTTAAAATAAAATTTTTTAATTTTGTAAATTTTGTAAATCAATGATAAAAGTTTTTGACTGATTTATAACTAAATTAAAGTTTTTTATTTCTTGAAGTTTGTAATTACAGAAGTTCAGAATAATTAACGTTTGAATTCATTCAAGTTTCGATTAATAAACGTTTGCCTTAACTAAAATTTGGATTTATTCAAGTTTTGATTTTCTCAAATTAATCTTAGTGGAATTTAAATTTATCCAATATTAAAATTAGCCAAATATTCAAATTTTTTGAAGTTCAAATGGATTGAAGTTCAAATTTATTGAAGTTCAGACTGATTAAAGTTCAGATTTATTGAAGTTCTGATTGATTGAACATTAGATGAATTAAAGTTTGGATTATTTGAAGTTTGAGTTCATTAAACTTTGGAATGATTAAAAAATTAGGATTAAATTAAAATTTGTATACTTGAAATGCCGATAACTGAAGTTCGGATTGATAGAAGTTTTGAATGAATAAAGTTTGAGTTAAATATTTGAGATTGAATTAAAGTTGGACTTGATTAAAGTTTGCCTTCATTAAAGTTCAAATTGATTAAGTTCGGATTGATTAAAGTTCAAATTAATTGAAGTTCACATACATTAAAATAATAAACATTGATAAAAATTTACATCGATTGAACTTTTGTTTGATAAATAACTAAAAATCCTGAAACAAGTCGCCATTCTCTCTTTCAAGAAAACACAACGTTTTATTAAGAAAAAAAATCGGACGCTGGTTGCCGGAAATACATTGTGTTAATATCCAATATTTTAGACATTAAACTACATTTTCTAATTTCCGGTTTTGAATCAATTATGGACACGTTGACAGTTCAACCACATGTTATTCATAGAAACTTTTCTACCCACTTTGTAAATCAAATTCTGTCCCGGAAATTCGAATCCCATTCTTCACTTTTATCGGAAAAATCTTGAAATAATTTATGAAACTTTGCAGTTCAACGTCAATGAATCGTCTTTCTCCAACTGTTTACTAAACTTGCTTTTTAATCATTCTTTAACAGCACTCGTTTTTTTTTCTTTGCAGATCTCCAATGCTATTAAAGGCAAACTCTAATGCCGAGAAGATTTAAATTAACACCTCGCGATTTTAATCTCTCTGTTAAACGTAACAAATCCTCGAGAATTTATTAAGATTTCTGCTTTCGTAATCTCGAGAAACTAGAGTTAATTGCTACAATAAATATAATTCTGATTAGCTTTCTTCTGCAAGTTTGTAAAAGATATTGATTTTCTCGAATTAACGCAGTGCACAGATGGGCAACGACTTTGATCAATAGCATCATTTCAACTAAATTGAAAAAAGATCTATTTCGCTGTCAATTTGACGAATTCACTCTCGAGAGTTTGCTTTTCGCATATTTCCAAAACTTTTACGTATTTGGGCCAATCTTTCAAGTTAACGTAATTCCCACTCGTGTATTTGGCAAATTTCACGTATTTCTTTTAAAAAATCTCTAAATTCGTTTATTTAAAATTGATAAATTGAAAAATCCGTAAATATCAGTGTCGACTAAATATGGTGCAGTAAATATTTACGGGTCAGGAGAAAAGGAATTGTACTTCTGGAGAATTTTAATCCGATCCGTGTCTTTTTTTTTTCATTAATTCAACTTTCCTCGAATCTGATTTTTGTACAATCAAAGTTTGGTGCATAGTGTAGAGAAAGCCGATGCGGATCAGGAAACTGAGAAAACCTTGATTAGCTGTCTACTCTTACTTCAAAGAAACTCTTTCTCCTCGGGGCCTGGCGAATTAAAAATAGTCTTCAAGCAAGTTCATTGAAATGGGAGAGGGTCAATTGTACGCGGCTAGCAACTGTAGGTGTTGTACAGATTCTTTTAAAATGAAAATTCCCTACGGGACGAATACAATAACTTCTGTTCTTTTGCATTGGAAGCATTACTCTACTTTCTAAAAGAGAATCCTGAAAGCTGAAAATTGTAAAGCAGGCTTTAATGAATTATTTTAAATGAAAATTTTATAATGCCTTTTCAGAAGACAGGGTTTTAATCTTTGAAAAGAAAAGGATTATATTTCTTCATGAAATAAAGGTATAACCACAAAAGGATTTGAGCTGTATAATAGTCATTATTGACAAGAAAGTTTTTTTTTTTAAAATGGTACATAGGATATTATAAATATTATGAATTTAATTCAATTTTTCTATGGAACTAAAATTAATCAATTACAATCGATACAAATGTAAATTCATAAAATTTCCAATTTCTATAAATATAAGTTTTTTGAATAATCAATTTTTAACTAAATTTAAACTCAAACGAATTTCAATTTACCTTTTTCGCAAATTGACCCAATTTAATCTTAGTGAAATTTAAATTTATCTAATTTTTTAATGAGTCAAATATGAAATTTTTTAATTGTAATGTGAATTTTACACCTGTCGTTTATTCAAAAAGAAACTTAATGTAAGAAAAAAAATTCTCCTTGCCATAAATATGGTTTAGCGCGCTTCAAATTTTTACTAATTCTTCCTTATGTTGGTAACAATTTGTCGCAAAATTTCAAGTAAAATCGAAGGTAGTGTTTTTGAGAAAATTTACTTGGTTTATTTTTAGAAAACTAGTCGTCATTTGGTTAATTTTTAAGATTTTTAAAATGCTTTAATGGTTTTTTAAAAAGAACAAAAGTACCTACAAAAAATATAAAAAAATTGATTATTTTAATTAGACATAATTAATTAGACAATTTCTTCGTCTGGAATGTCCACTAGCTGCAATCTCTTATATGGAAAATAGTAGACGGGGAGGTTCAATCTTTTAATTTTATTCCAGAAGATTTTACTCAATAATATTATTAAAAGTTAGAATTGATAATTTATTTTATTTGCATATAAGATCTAAATAAATTCACAATTTGAGGTTTAAAGAATTTAAATTACAATTAAATGATTATTTCAAAAAGTAAACATTAGGGAAACTTATTTAAAGAATAAGGATTCTTTCAATTCGAGATTGGAATATTGTGAGTTTTCGGAAAATAATATATAATAGGACTAATTAACTTTTGACAAAATGAAAGGAACAAACAATATCTGAATTAAATTAATTATAGAAAATTTAGAAATTCGATTAATTCTAGTTGTAATAAATTTTTGAAATTAAATGCTAAAATTATTAAAAATAAGAAACTCGTAATTATAAATGAAAATTTTACCAAAACTGATCCAGAAAGTAAGATTTTAAATTGACAACCATTTGACGAGATAATTAAATTTGAAATTAATATTCAAAATTAATGACCAGAAACAGTTTCTAGAGAATAAAAAATTTTCCAATTTAAATTTTTCTAAACATTATAATATTTTTCAAATTAGATTTTCCTTTCATCCTTATTTTCATTAAAAAATAATTATGCCATATTTTTTAAAAGATTCAATTCAATTTTTTAAGAAAACTTTTAATTATGCACCTTTTCTCTTTGATTTCATGTAAAAGAATCAATATTAATACACTGCTTATTTATCCCCTAGAAAATTGGTAACCAACCACAAAAAAATTGAATATCACATTTAACAAACTAAGTTGTTAGACTAAATCTAAATTTGATCGATTAAAACAAAAAAAGAATAATAATTAGAAGGTAGAAAAACCAGTGAATCTTGGCAAAATTCAGATTAAATCTTCAAATAAATGTTCAGATTCTAAAAATGATTCTTCAAAATTAATTTCTTGAATTAATTCGATGAATACTGGCAAATCATCATAGTACTCCTCTAATATAATTATTTTCGATTTGAATATTAAAGTTGTAACTCCAAAGAGACATTGATACAACACTGCAAAAACAAATGTCTCAAATTGTCCCATTGGGGGACACAAGACACGTAAGCGTCTCATTGTGAGACATTTAGTGTTTCAAAATGAACCGCATACGCACTAGTGCTTTAAGATAATTTGGGGAGACCGAGGCAAGTTGAAACGATTTTTACATTATCAAGTATAACTCAAACGAAAATAGTCCTATTTTTATGAACTTTATAATTTAAGATACCTGGTTTTATGTAGTATGTGAATCAAAAATAAAAAAATTAAAAAGTTATAAGAGTCCATGGAAAAAATTGCAGAATCTAAAACAGTTTCCCACATTTCAACTCACCTAGTACCGAGGTGAATTGAAACACATGTCCAGGTCAGTTGAAACAGTTTGAGATTTTAAAAAATAAAATTTAATTTAAATAATACTATTAGTTAGTAAAAAAATTGTATTCATTACGATGAATTTTGCAATTGTTTAAAACTATTTATAATTGCAAATTTATAACATTTCCAAGAGTCCGAGTATCAGACTTCAAAAAACTTGTAAAGTTTTTATCATTACTCTTTACTAAATCAATAAATTATATAAAGTACTGAATTAAAATAGTTATAAGTATTAATAAAAACTTGTTTAAACAATTTCTTATTGTTATTTACCAACTTTTTATTCAGTTCTCCTAGAAAGATGCAGATTTTTCTAATTTTGCAATTCATCAAACATTATACAGTAACGATTAAAGATTACAAATGAAATTATTATTTAAAACAATTTTTAAACAAATTATCATTGTCATTCAACAACTTTTTTTATTCAGTTGGGTAAAGGTAAAAAAAATATTGAATATTACGATGTAAGAAGCCTGTGATTTATAGACATTTTTCTTAAAAAAAGTTAGCAAAATTACACTTTTCAAAAGTGTCTAAAATTATAATTTTTTATTTTTTTACCATGAATCTGTGATATGCTGGTTCAGCATACTTTAAATTAATCATGCAAAAAAGAAAATTGAGATTTTAATAATTATTTTGCAAATTAATTAAATGTCGGACAACTAGGCAATTTTTTACTAAGTGCCACTTATTAGATTCTAATAAACTAATAAATAGATTAGTTCTTCATATTGTGATTATAAATGAAGATAATGTTTTATTTATAAATATGAGTTGTGTATTAACAAAAAATATTTTTAACAAAATGCAACTCTACAAATTTGTTCTATACTTGATTCTAACCTAAAAATTGTTTGAATTATAAACATGAGTTTTTTTCTACCTTTAATTATTTCATTTCATTCTTTCTTTGTTTCACTATCTCTTAATAGATTTTTTAAATTGTATTATGCTTGATAATTAAGCCACATCACTTAATTCTTTAATATATTGTCACGTTCCCGTGACGTACTATATAAAATCAATAATGTATTTCATCAGTATATTAACCTTATGTTTAAGATTTATAATATCTTCCAAAGAATTACGATTAAAGTCACCTGAGCTCGGAAAGTCGAGCCCTCAACTTTGGAAGTTGCACTTCTCATTCGACGGAAAAATAAGGGTTGCTCTCCATTACTCTACGTTCCTCTGTATAATATATTAAATCAGAAGATATTATGCGGGTAGAAGCATTTCATTCAAGCTTTTGATATCCCCCCAATTGAATCAAGATTGTGAGTGACTATTTTCAACTCTGGAAGTAGGACACTCTACTACTCGGGAAGTTGTACCCTTCACTCGGCGATATGTAGCTCACGCAAAATTTTGGAAGGGATGAAAATACAGGAAACCGAGGTTGCTTTACAAATTCAATGAAAACTAAAATCAGTTCTTCGCACAACATCCTCTGAAACGGTTCTCTTCTCTCAAATTTCCTTGTTCACCATCATCAGATTTGCAACAATCAAGAGATTGTATTCTAAGAAGAATACCTCTGTAACGTAGCTTCATCCGTTTTCTGAGTTGCACGGATTAAGTCGGGTTTATTTCTTACAAACTTACTACTAGTTCTTCAATTCCTATTACTTGTATTTAATGCAAAAATCTACGAGATATAATCCACAGTGTAATGCGTGAAATTTGTATCGTAAAACTTATTGTGAAATTGTATTGCAAAATTATACTGTAAAAACTATGTCGCGAAATTGTATTGCGAAACTAGTACAGTACCGTCGGGAATTGTCAGTCCACCTATTTTTTAAGGTTTGAAAAACGTCTTTAAACGTACAAAGTATAATTATTAAAATTTTTCTGTGTTTATTTCCTTAAAGTAGATAAAATTTTGAGGAAAATAAGGCCTGAGTGAAGTGATTTAGTCAATTTTTCATTGAAATATGTTAAAAAATGTGGAATTTTTAATGTTTTACAAAAATTAAAATTACTCTTGAAATAATAAAGGTTTTTTAAAGTTCCTATGCTTGTTTTAAAGGGAATTTACTGGAGTAATTTACAATGTTTAAGCATTAATGTGCAACTTTTTCCTAGCATATGCAAGTCTCGGAAGTTGGACCAAAAAATTAATAAAATTTTGAAGACATTATTTTGACATAAAAATAATTTTTAAAATTCCAATATATATATTATATTACTTCCTTCCGAAAGTTTATGACAATTATGACCTTGGTATATTTAATATAGCTGTATTTGATATCAAGATATAAACAATAATTTTTTTATATTTTTTGGTACAAATTCCGAGCATTTGCATATGCTAGGAAAAAAATTGCACATTAATGATTAAACAACAATGTTATTCTCCAGTAAATTCCCTTTAAAACAAGCATAGGAACTTTAAAAAACCTTTATTATTTCAAGAGTAATTTCAATTTTTGTAAAACATTAAAAATTCCACATTTTTTAACATATTTCAACGAAAAATTGACTAAATCACTTCACTCATGCCTTATTTTCCTCAAAATTTTATCTACTTTAAGGAAATAAACACAGAAAAATTTTCATATTTGTACTTTGTACGTTTAAAGATGTTTTTCAAACCTTAAAAAATGGGTGGACTGAGAATTTCCGACGGTACTGTAACTATATCTGACTCAAAAGAGCAAAGAACAAATGCAACAGCAAGAACTCCTGACATAAGAATTTTATCAGTATTTCCCTCCCCTATTAACTTTTTAATTCAAGATTTAATCCTTTTTTGCCAGGTCCGGATTGGCCATTCGGGATATTGGGAAAAACCCCTGTCGGCCGGTATTTTTGTAGGTCTAATTAATAATTTCATTAATGTAATTAAATTTAATTTAATTTTCAATTACTCTTTTCTATTTTCAATTATTTTTTAACATTTAATCATTCTCGGCTTCTTTCAAATTTCTTTTCAATCACAGAAACTGTAGAATTTCAATTAAATTGTTCAATTCTACAACTATTTTCTACAATTCTTAATTATTATTATATTCAACTTTCAATTCCATTCTTCAATTTTCAATTCCATTCTTCAGTTTTCAATTATTAATTTCTTTTAGATCCAAGAATTCTACAATTTTTCAATTACTTCTTTCAAGTGTTAATTATATTTTTTAAATTTCCATTACATTCTTCAATTTTCAATTATCTCCTTCAATTTTATCAATTTTCAATGATTCTCATAAAATTTTATATTTAGTCTTAACCTTTTTAAATTATTTTGTTCTCTTGGCGATTATTTCTTAGTGCTTCACGATATCAAGACGATACGATATTTGAGCAATATTGATATTGATTGATCTCGAAATCTCTTGACCATCCAAATATCGTATCGATATTGTTGACAAAAATATCGTCTCAGGTTGATAATATCGACCTAAAATAATTAAAAAATTACGAAAATAATTGACAAATAAAAACAAATTGGAATAATGGCAAGATTAATAAATCGACAATTGAAAAAAATAATTTAAAAAAATAAAGAACAAATATACTAATTTAAAAAAACAATTGGAAATTAAAAAAGGAAAAAAATTACAGGAATAATTGTAGAAAATAATTGAAAACAATTTTGATTTTAAAAAGTTAACCTGGGTTGAAATTTGAAGAAATAATCGCAAATTGCTAAGAAGAAAATAATATTAAAAATTGCCAAAATAGTTGAAAAATGAAGAAAATAATTGTGAATTGGACAGAAAAATTGAAGAATTTAGAAATTAAATTAAGATTTCAAAAAACTTATTGATAATAAATAATTTACAAATTACTAAATAAATAAAATAAAATTAATAGTAGAAAAAAAATAAGAAAGCCCAGGATTGTTGAATGCTTAAGAAAATAGTCGACAATTAAAAATTGAAGAAAACTGTAGGAATAATTATAACAAATAATTGAAAATTGAATGGGATTTCAAAAAGTTAAAGATGGTTGAAAATCGAAGCAAAATAATCGCAATTTAAAGAAAAAAATTGAAAATTAAAAGAAACAGTTGAAAAATGAAGAAAAAAATTCAAAATTAAAGAAAATAATTGTGAATTAAAGAGAATAGTTGAAAAATTAAATTGAAAGTTCAAGAAAAATATTATTAATTGAAAAAATAAATCGAAAAAAGTCGAGAATTATTGAATATTGAAGAAAATAATTGCCAATTGGAAAAAATTCTAAACATGGCAAGATTATTAAATTGGCAATTTACAAAAATAATTTTAAACTGAAAAAGATAAACATAAAATTAAAAAAAGGCTAAAAAAGAAAGAAAATGATAGGAATAATTCTAGAAACAATTGAAAGTTTAATTGCTTTTTGAAAAATTAAACTGTATTTAAGTTCGAAGAAAATACTTGCAATTTTTGTTAAAGGTCATTTTACAAGCCTTTTTTTCGAAGTAAAAACGTAAAAAAACGTTTAAACCAAAATACTTGCTAATTGAAAAAATAATTGAAAATGGAAAAAATAAGTATCAATAAAAGAAAATAATGGTGATTGGATACAAATAATTGAAAAATTGAAGAACTAAATTGAAATTTCAAGCAAATGATTAATAATTTAAAAAGATAATTGAATACAGTCGTCAATTATTGAATGTGAAAGAAAATAATTGGAAAAAAACGAAAATAAACGACAATTGTATAAAATTCGAAAAATTGCAACATTAAAAAATTCACATTTCAACAGAATAATCTTAAAACTCAAGAATGTACATTTAAGATTTAGAACAGAAATAACTAAGAATAAAAATTGAAAGAAAATTATTGTAGTAATTGTAGAAAATAATTGTAAATTTAATTGAATTATAAAAAATTAAACTGGATTGAAAATCTTTGAAAATAATTGACTATTGAAGGAAACAAGTGAAAATTGAAAAAATAATTGAAAAAGATCGAGAATTATTGAATATTATCTGAAATAATTGAAAACTGAAAAATAATTTAAAAAACGTGTTTAACTATAACATGTTCAATATTCAACATTTATAAAATTCCATTTTTTATTTCTCGACACAATGGTAAAGTCACTTAGCTCAGGTACATTGCTTTTTTTTAATTTATGTTGAAATTTAAATTCAATGATTACTTTTCGTACGAAAGGACATTTTTTCTCTTGTAAGCCTGTTTATAATGTAAAAAAATAAAAAAAGAGAATGTTTGAAAATTGAAAAAATAATTGAAAACTGTAAAAAATAATGGAAAAACCGAGAAGGAAACAAGGAAACAATTGAAAATTTATAAAAATATTGAAAGAAGCCAAAAATGATTGAATACCGTCAAGTGGGGCTATTTTGTGCACAAAACCGCTCTTTCTCCACTCTTTGCTTCATTAAAAATCAGAACTTGAAAAAATAAAGAATTTATCAATTCAGTTATGTTGTAGACATCCTTCTAAAGGTGTCCTATGAGTAAGCAGACTAGAAAAAAATTTTTGTCTGAGTTATAGAAACCCAAAGTTGTGCACAAAATAAACCACATGGTGGGGCTATTTTGTGCATCAATGTCTGCTTATTTATAAAGTTGTGTAAACAAATTTTTTGAACGTTTTTGCTGTATTAAGTATTATTTTTAGATATTTTAGAGTACAATAAAGAATAACATAGCCAGAAATATTTTTTTTCTAGGAATTATTTAACTAATTTAAAAGTAAAACACTAAAATTTCACAAAAATGTAGATTTACCAAGAAAGTTATTTATTTAAGAAAATTTTACTTAAAATAACTTTTATTACATTTCTTGAGTTATTTTAAGGGAAAACGTTTCAAAATTAACTTTAAAAGTATATAATTATTAGTATTACTTTTTTAAGGTCTTTAAGGCACCATGTATAAACTGAAATTTTATGCTTATTTCTTGTTATAACAAATACAAGACAAATTTGTTTTAGAATGAAATTCTAAAGTAATTTTTACTAATTACAAAACAAATTATTAAAAAAAACTTGATTTTAAAGAATGCACAAAATAACCCACCAAATCCTGGTTTTTCAGTATTTTACACTTTTTTCTTAAAATATGCAATAAAAAGTTAGCGCATCGCGTATACATCGTCACAACTAAATTATCAACAAATATTATTAATACCTTTAGAAACACTTTTAAACTTCTGGAGATCTGAACAGAATTTTGAGAACTTTGAAATATTTTAGCTTGATTTTCGATACTTAACGATTTTTTTTTCTGATTTCTGATAAAGAATTAAGTAAATTCATTTAGTACTCTCTGTAGTCTAGACATCAGAAAATATTTATACTAAGTAGCAAACTTAAGCAACTGAATATAAAGATTTTATTTATTAAAAGCCTCGCGTGCACAAAATAGCCCCACTTGACAGTCTTAATTGACGGTAAAATTAATTTAAAATAATTGTGAATAGAAGAAAATAACTGTAGAATTGAAGAAAATAATTGAGATTTGAAGAAAATAATTGTGAATTAAAGAAAGTAATTGTGTATTGAAAATTTGAAATATTGAAAAAATGACTTTCAGGTGAATAAAATCGACTTTTCTTATTCTGAAGGTGGCAAAGTAGATAGCAATTCATTTTGAGCAATTTTTAAAGCCGGGGAATTCTCTAAAAGTTTTTTTATTATATTTGTTAATTCAAAGTTGTCCATTTTTTTGTTCTTTAAAATTGGTTAAACCATTTTGAGGTGTTCATTAAGCCAAAAACTTACTGGTGCTTTTGTACAAATTTAGAGAGTGCTATGGTTTAAGAAATTCCAAATAATTAAATTATTGATAAGTTTAAATAAAATAATTTTATAATTTTAAATTGTTTTATTTTATTGTTAAATTTCAATAAAAATTTCAATTATATAGAAAGGGGCACTAACAGCTTTAAAAATACTGTAAGTCTGCTACTTTGTTCAATTTCCTAATTCTGAAAGTAAAGTCATTTCCATTTTAAAGAATCATTCATTGTTTCAGTGAATGACGATTTAACCTTGACAAATTAAGGATTTAAATTAATCAAGGATTCAAATTATTCAAGGATATTTCCTTTCTCTCAACCGACTCCTCGATCATTCATTAAAATTGATCTGATTTGTATTTTGATCAATAAAATTGTGTATTCATATATTATAACCTAACTCATGCGTATTGTTCAGTGGACTTTCTTTTCCCTGTACGCTTAGATTAAAGCCCTCTGGCTTTGTAAATGAATCAGGGGTAAAATATTAAAATAATAAAATTGTAGTTTGTCTCCTCGGGACATAACAATATTATACATTTTAAGAGTCCAATAACTGGGACACAATAACTGGATTTCCAATGTTTTTTAAGTCTAATAAATGGGTCAAGTGACTTATCTTTTTATTTTCCTTATATTTTTTTTTCAAATACAGTATTTAACTTCAACAAAATTTTTTCAAACACAGAAATACTGAATGTATGTATTCCAAATAAAATCATTCCTAAATATATGCGTAATTCTTAAAAAAAATTAATATTTGACGACCTAGCATTAAATGACCAATAACTGGTACCTCTACACTACACGGAAAAAAATTAATCACAAAATTTGAAATAAGTTGAATTTTTAATTCGAATTAAAAATGTATCTAAATTAAGCATTATAATCAAACTTTTTATAATAAGTTATGCTTTATTTTGCAAAACTTTATATCAGAAAATGACATTTTATGAAATCTCTAATTTAGAGATATGTTTATTTATCAACCTAGAAATAATATAAAAAAGGTTATGCTAAAACATATTTTATTATTCGAAAAAGTTTTAAAATGTTTAGTTTTTGGGATATAATGAAGATTTGACTGAATTTAGATCGACTTTTTTATTAATAAATTTACTATAAAAAATAATTATTTTTGGGGTAGTTGAAATCCTGCGCTTATTCCGCGCAAATTCTGCGATTGTGAATTTCCCGATCTACAATGTACTTTATTTTTAAATATGGTAATTCCGACATCGAAAAACATCTTTTAAAGCTATATCCGGTACCCACACATATATAGGGCACGAGCGGGAACACATCGTAACCTTAAAACCCATTTATTTTTAAGTACCCGATCTACATTTTTTTTCTTTTTCAAATATGTTTTTCTAAAAGGCATTAAAAAGGTTTTTAATCCATCAAAAATACCCACACTTAAATAGGGCACTATGAGGGGCGCATCGCAACCTTAATATCCATTTAATTTTATGTTCCCGATCAACAGTTTTTTTCTTTTTCAAAAATGTTTTTCTAAGAGGCATTTAAAAGGTTTTTAATCCATAAAAAAATATTTTTGATGGATTATAAATGCCTCTCAGAGAAACATATTTAAAAAGGAACAAACTGTAGATCGGGAACATAAAAATTAATGGATATTAAGGTTGCGATGCGCCCCCCTTGGTGCCCTATTTAAGTGTGGGTATTTTTGATGGATTAAAAACCTTTTAAATGCCTCTCAGAAAAACATATTTAAAAAAAAAAAACTGTAGATCGGGAACCTAAAAATAAATGGATATTAAGGTTGCGATTCGTCCCCCATGGTGCCCTATTGAAGTGTGGGTATTTTTAATGGATTAAAAACCTTTCAAATGTTTCCCAGAAAAACATTTTTGATAAAGAAAAAAACTGTAGATCGAGAACATAAAAATTAATGGATATTAAGGTTGCGATGCGCCCCCCTTGGTGCCCTATTTAAGTGTGGGTATTTTTGATGGATTAAAAACCTTTTAAATGCCTCTCAGAAAAACATATTTAAAAAAAAAAAACTGTAGACCGGGAACATAAGAATAAATGGGTTTTAAGGTTGCGATGCGCCCTTCTTGGTGCTCTATTTAAGTGTGGGTATTTTTGATGCATTAAAAACCTTTTAAATGCCTATTAGAAAAACATATTTAAAGAAGAAAAAAACTGTACATCGTGAACATAAAAATAAATGGGTTTTAAGGTTGCGATGCGCTCCCTTGGTGCCCTATTTAAGTGTGGATATTCTTGATGGAATAAAAACCTTTTTAATGCCTCTTAGATAAACATATTCGAAAAAGGAAAAAACTGTAGATCGGAAACATAAAAATAAATGAATTTTAAGGTTGCAATGCGCCCCCTCTTGGTGCCCTATTTAAGTGTGGGTATTTTTGATTCCGTGCAAGATAATTCCTATTCAAAATTCCTTAAAAAATAATTCTTATTTGATATTCCACGAAAAATAATTTTTATTTAAAGGTTACAGACGGAAAACATAGTTGTTCTTTTACATATTTGTCAAAGTGAAGGTTAAATTGTATTTGAAAGTAATTGATAAAAAAAAAATTAAATTTTAATTAATTAATTATTTATTTATTATATAATTGAATAACCAATAGGGTGGTCCATAAAACGAAAGTCTAAAATGTTTTGCTCCTATAGGAGCAAAAACATGGTGTCTTAAATTGGACAAAAATGCCTTAAATTAAGATACTTTTTGTGTTTAAGACACGAAATATGTCTTAATTTAAGACATTTTTGAACAATTTAAGACACCTGTTTTTGCAGTGTACACCCCCAAAAAGTTTCCAATTCGAAAAAAATACACCAATTTTTTTTTTTTTTTAAATCAGACAATGTTTAGGAGTGGCTCAAAGCCCATGAAATTTCCCATTGATTTTACATGGGAATACATAGGATAAGAAAAATGATTAACTATAAATTATTATTTTTACTTTGTATAAACAATTTAATATTGTTAATTTATAACTTTTATTCTAAAACACCTAGCTGTTCGTAGTTTTCTTACCTTGGTAACTTTTTATTTTATAACTAATAAGATACCCGGGAAAAAGGGTTTAGATATAATCAGATATATTTCAGATATCATCAGATATATTGTAGATATAATCAGATATATTTCAGATCTAATGATATATGATTTGATCTATTCAGATATAATCAGATATAATCAGTTATTTAAACATATATCTGCTTATATATATTTAGATATAATCAGATCTGATATTATATCTGTTTATATCTAGATAGATATCGCCTGATGTGAGGTCATATCTAACTAGATATATTTTAACATAGTCAAATCTGATATTATACCTTTCTATATCTAATTAGATATTGTCAGATATGAAGTCAGATATAATCATTTTGCTAACAGATTTAATCATACATAATATCAGATCAAACTATATCTAATAAAAAAATAATTTATTTATAATATATATAAATAATATAGTTTGGACTTTTTCAAATTTGCATTAAATTGACATTGCCGCTTACATAATTTCATTTTAGAAATAAATTATCAAATTAATTTATAATTTAAAATTGAACAATAATATACCTAAAATATACATATAGATATATAGAAGATTTGTATATAAAGTAAAATATGTGTTGAAATCTAATAATTTTAAAGCACAGAAGAAAGTTTAGATATGATTAGATGTAGTTTTATTTATATTTAATCTCGCTCATACTGATTCATATACATTCTAACAAGAACTATTTCTAAGTACCTAGTGTGGAGCAGTGGTTAGAGCTCTTGACTAGAAGTCGTGGGAGTGCGTGATCGAGTCTCGGGTCAGTCGATTTTTTTTTATTATTATTTATTACAAATGTTTATTAATAAATTATATCACCCAACTTTATATTTTTTAATAATATTTATAATTTTCAATAAATTTATTTATTTATTTAAAATTTTTTAATCTGGTTAGATCTAATTATATCTGGTCAGATAGAGACAAAATCGAGATATGATTATATATAATCAATTATATCTGATTATATCTAAACCTTTTTTCCCGGGTATTTAGCAAAATTATCCGTATCTACTGCGTAAAATTGTTTAAACAAATTATTTTTAATAATTTTTAACTTTTTCAAAATGCATCAAGAACAACACAACTTGTAAAATTAGGAAAAATTTGTGTCTTTTTTGGTTTATTTGTAAATGATTATTAACAATAATTTGTATTGTTACAAACAGTAGTTGCAGTTAATTTTTCTGAATCTCTTGTGGTCTTAAATATAAACAATTAATACTTAAAAAAAATTACCACTTGCTAGGTGTTTAAGAATAGAAAATAAAAATAAACATTTAAAAATTGGTTAAACAAATTAAAATCAATAAATTATAGTAAATAATTTGGCATATTCTAACCAGAGACCATTATTTTGCAAAATTAAAAAAAAATGTGTGTTTTTCTAGATGAATTTATAAAGAATTAATAATGATTAACAATAATTTTTTTAAACAATTGAAATTTTTTTATGGTTAATTTTACTCGATACTTTTTTTAATTTTAAATATAAAAAATAGTCAAGTCAGAAAAAACTGCAACTCGCTAGGTTTTTTTTGGTGAATAGCTATAAATTAACAATAATAAATTGCTTAATCACATTAAAAATAATAATTTCAAGTCAATAATTGTTCTCATTCTAACCAGAGCACATTAATTTCAAAAATTAAGAAAAAGTTGTGTCTTTCTAGGTGCATTTGTAAAAAATAATTTATTATTAACAATAATTTGTTTAAACAATTGCAAATTGTTGTTGTGGTTAATTTTACTAAATACATTTTTTAATTGTAAATGTGAAAAATAGTTAAGTCAGAAAAAACTAGAACTCGCTAGGTTTATTTGAATAATAGCTGTAAATTAACAATAATAAATTGTTTAAACAAATTAGAAATACATAAAAATATCTATAAACATTCGTAAATTAACGATATGTAACAATTTTATTGAAAAATTCTAAAGAAACTATAAATTTCTAATTTAAAAAAAATTATCATTTTTTTGCATTTATGGGGGTTGTTTATAAGTAAATCTATAAAAAATAGTTATTATTAATAAATTATTAAACAAATTATGGAGTATTGTTGTTTGAGGATTTTTCAACATGTGATTCGCTGTATGGCTGTTTTCAGTGATTTTTGTGGGTTTTTTAGCGGATTTACGAAATAGTGCGTTTTTCCCATGTAAAATCTAAAATCAATGAGAAATTTCAAAGGCTTTAAGCCACCCCTAAACATTGTCTAATTTCAAAAAAAAGGTGTATTTTTTCGAATTAGAATCATTTTGGGGGTATACGAGCAAAACATTTCAAAAAATTTTTTTTACTGTACATTTTTGGACCACCCTAATGTTCAATTACTATTTAAATGGCTTTGGGGTTAATTTGACAATAATATGAAACCTATGTAACAAAACTTAATATCTAATCTACATCAATAACATTTTATACTATTTTTACATTATGTATAGCAAAAATATTAAAATGAATTAAAATATGTAAATATGCAATAATGAATTCTGATTATTTATTGATTGAAATATAAAAATTTTCGAGGCGCATGAATATTCCCTAAAACCCATGTAGCCTAAATCCCGTTGAACCTAAAACCATTTAACCTAAAATCCATTTAGCCTAAAAAGCATTAAGCCTGAACTGCATTCAAACTTCATCCCATTTAACCTAAATTGTATTTAACCTAAATCTCATATAACCTACAAAGCATTTAATCTAAACTGCATTCAGCCTAAATTTTATTAAACCTAAATCTTATTTAACCTAAAATGCATTTAGCCTAAAAAGCATTTAGCCTAAAACCCACTTAACCTAAATTTCATTTAATCTAAATCCCATTTATCCTAAAATGCATTCAGCCAAAAATGCACTAAACTTAAATTCCGTTTAACATAAATCCCATTTAACCTAAAATGTATTTAACCTAAATCTCATTTCACCTAGGAGTATTTGCTACTATCGCCAAGATCTGCACCGACGGCGGCTCCAGGCAGGCTCACGCCCAGACCTAAAATGCATTTACCATAAATTCCATTTAACCTAAATTCCATTTAACCTAAATCCCATCTAACCTAAATTACATTTAACCTAAATTCCATTCTGCCTAAAATGCATTTAGCCTAAATTTAATCTAACCTAAATTCCATTTAACCTAAAAGTCATATAAACTAAATTCCATTTAACATAAATCCTATTTAACCTAAATATCATTTAACCTAAATCCCATTTTACCTAAAATGCATTCAGCCTAAATTCCATTTTACCTAAACCCCATTTAACCTAAAATGCTTTCAGCCTAAATTTCATTTAACCTTAATATCATTTAACCTAACTCCCATTTTAACTAAAATGCATGCAGCCTAAATTTCATGATATTTAGGGTAAATGAAATTTAGGCTGAATGCATTTCAGCTTAAAAGGGATTAAGGTTAAATGAAATTTAGGCTGAATGCATTTTAGGTTAAATGAGATTTAGGTTAAATGAAATTTAGGTTAACTGGAATTTAGGCTGAAGCATTTTAGGTTGAATGGGATTTAGGTTAAATGAAATTTAGGTTAAAAGGAATTTAGGTAAAATAGGATTTAAGTTAAATGACATTTAGGTTAAATGACATTTAGGTTGAATACATTTTATTTTAAATGAAATTTAGGCCGAATGCTTTTTAGGGTGAATGGAATTTAGGTTAAATGACATTTAGGCTAAACGCAATTTAAGCTACATACATTTTAGTTAAAATGGAATCTAGGTTAAATGAGATTTGGGTTAAATGTAATTTATGCTGAATGCATTTTTGATTAAAAGCATTTTAGGTTAAACGGACATTAGGCTGAATGCATTTTAGGTAAAATGGGATTTAGGTTTAATGGAATTTAGGTTAAATTGGTTTTAAGCTGAATGCATTTTAGGTTAAATGAGATTTAGGTAAAATGAAATTTAGGTTAACTGGAATTTAGGCTGTAGCATTTTAGGTTGAATGGGATTTAGGTTAAATCAAATTTAGGTTAAAAGGAATTTAGGTAAAATAGGATTTAAGTTAAATGACATTTAGGTTAAATGACATTTAGGTTGAATACATTTTATTTTAAATGAAATTTAGGCCGAATGCTTTTTAGGGTGAATGGGATTTAGATTAAATGACATTTAGGCTAAACGCAATTTAGGCTACATACATTTTAGTTAAAATGGAATCTAGGTTAAATGAGATTTGGGTTAAATGTAATTTATGCTGAATGCATTTTTGATTAAAAGCATTTTAGGTTAAAAGGACATTAGGCTGAATGCATTTTAGGTAAAATGGGATTTAGGTTTAATGGAATTTAGGTTAAATTGGTTTTAAGCTAAATGCAATTTAGGTTAAATGAAATTTATGCTGAATGCTTTTTAGATAAAATGAAATTTAGGTTAAACGGAATTTAGGTTAAATGGGTTTTAGGTTAATTGGAAATTAGATTAAATGGGATTTAGGTTAAATAAAATTTAGGCTGAATGCATTTTAGGTTAAATATATTTTAGGTTAAATAGGATTTAGGTTAAATGGAATTTAGGTTAAGTGGATTTTAGGCTGAATGTATTGTAGGATAAATGGGATTTAGATTAATTGAAATTTAGGCTAAATGGGTTTTAGGCTAAATGCATTTTAGATTTATTGAGATTTAGATTAAATGAAATTTAGGCTGAATGTATTTTAGATTAATTGCATTTTAGGTTAAATGAGATTTATGTAAAATACTTTTTAGGTTAAATGGAATTTAGGTTAAATAGAATTTAGGTTAAGTGGGATTTAGGTTGAATGCAGTTTAGGCTAAATGCTTTTTAGGCTAAATGCATTTTAGGTTAAATGAGATATAGGTTAAATGAAATTTAAGCTAAATGCATTTTAGATTAAATGGCATTTTAGGTTAAATGAGATTTATGTTAAATACATTTTAGGTTAAATGGGATTTAGGTTAAATAGAATTTAGGTTAAATGCAATTTAGGTTGAATGCAGTTAAGGCTAAATGCATTTTAAGTTAAATGGTTTTAGGTTAAATGGGATTTAGGCTAAATGGGTTTTAGGGAATATTCATGCGCCTCCTTTTTTTTTTTGATTTTTTCATTTTAATCTTATAACCAGTGAGTTAAAGAATTCCGATCAGATATTTGCTTTTAGATTAAATTTGTAGGTACTTTTGTAATACACATCGATTATCGTTTGCACATTATTAAATTATAAATAAACTTTAAAAACATTTAATTATA
The DNA here is from genome assembly GCA_037103525.1 of Ganaspis brasiliensis. Classification (NCBI taxonomy): domain Eukaryota; kingdom Metazoa; phylum Arthropoda; class Insecta; order Hymenoptera; family Figitidae; genus Ganaspis; species Ganaspis brasiliensis. The sequence continues at coordinate 670,094 of JAZKLR010000457.1, read as the reverse complement.
AATAAATAAATAATATATAAATGAAAGTGAATTAAATTTGAAATACACAAATAAAAATGTATTAATTAATTAATTAATTAATTTTCCGTCTGTTACCTTTAAATAAAAATTATTTTGCGTGAAATATTAGATAAGAATTTTTTTGCACGGAGTTTTGAATAGAAATTGTTTTGCACTGACAATTGAATAAGCATCATATAAACGGGAGGCGTTGAAATATAAAAACAATAGACTACAGGTTAATTCTAAAAATTATGATTTTAAAAGAAAAATATTCTAAATCTCGAATTGTTGTAAAATCATTGAGTCCAGGTTTAACAAATTTTTCGTAAATTTATAATTAATTACAATGTCACAATTTGATACACAGTATGTGTTTTTTTTTTTTGGGTGAAAAAAGAATTGTATCCTTGTTTATATATAAAAATATTTTATTCTAATTGAATTCTAAATGAATATTCTAAATGAACATTGTTAAGAGTCAGAAATTGATAAATAAAAGTTTCTGTCACAGGAGGCAAACTATCAAATCAGTAGTTTCAACTGTCAGTTCTGTCGGAATTCTTGGTGGAAATACTGTCAGACATTACGATAAGCTGTTCGTGTAGAGATAGTGACTGCATATTAGGATATGCCAGAACATCAAGCTGAAGAGTTGAGGTGGTCAATGCTTAATTTCTATTCGAGATGTATACACTGTTATAGTGCACAGCCTGCACATAGTTTGATAAAATGGACAGTAGTTTCTCTGCAATATCGGCCTCGTTATCGCGTTGTCTTCCGTGATGGATTAGGATACTCACACGTTGGAAACGATTCCGTTTCCGGAGCCAATCGTCTGGACGATCAAGTAGAATTCGCTTAACCTCATTTTATCATTCTCTCACCTGTTCTATTTTTCGAAAATAAAATACTTCGAAACTTCATTTTCAATTAACGTCAAGTTCTCAGATAAAGTTTAATAGAATTTTAAATTTTATCTGATTAAAGAGCAACGGCAAACACGTCATCATATAACTCGTTATTTTTTGTTTATCGGAAAGATGATAATGTCTTTTTAAAAAAAATGTCTAGTATATTTTATTAAGATTGTTTGTTTTTTACATTATATTTAAATTTTTAGTTCCATTTAATACTAAAAATAATCCAGATAACTGACATTTCAAGAATTCAGATTAATATTTCATTACTCGCATTTGCATCAGTTAAATTTCTACGATAATTCTAATTAATTAATCAGAACTTTTCAGTTTGTACTTAATTGCAAATTGCGCTCGTTTATTGACAGAATTGGGTAAAAATTTAGAGGACATTAATATCAGTGAGTTAAATAAATTCCGTGAGTGACGGAAATGTTGATATTAGTAGGAAAAATAAATCACGGTTGAATGAAAATCGTGTTAATTATAATAATCATATATTCAGATATGGAGAGTCATTAATAAATCAATTACTAATTTAACATAGTACGATAATCTAAATTATACAGAATATGAATAGATTTGGAAATATTTTATGATTATTTGATGTTCGTTGTGGAATATTGATAATAAAAAGAATAATCAAATTACTGAAATACGATTTATGAACAATGACTGAAGTTTGACACAAAATTTTCAATTATTTTTAAAATGAACGTTTGTTTGTTGGAAGAGGAAATTCTTGATCATTGCTGTGAATAATTCTTTCTCAAGTCCATGGAGAATGAAACTAGTTACATTCTAGTCAAATGATGTAGATATAATTGGCCTTGCTGATGCACGGCAACCGATTAAACAAGGAGTGCACGCTCGTCGCGATTAACCGATTTGTATTGCGATTAACCACGGAATGCGGCCAATTTATGGTTTCGTAGAAACAACGATTTTTTTCAAAAAAACACTCTGATTTTTCTTTAGATAGTATTAATTAGAAGCCTAGAATTTGAAATATGTTAACATGATGATTTTCTGTAAATCAATTGTAAATTTAAAATACAAGAAAATCATATTTAATTTTTAACTCTGAATTTGTTAAAAATAACTAATTTGAAAGCAAAAAGTGAACTACAAATTCAAATAGTTATATTTCTACTAATCATTTAGAAAAGAAATTTGTAAATTCATTTTTAGGTTATTATGTCAAAATAACGAATATTTTAGTAAAATTGTGTTTACTAATTCAATTAGTCGAATGTTAACTACTTCTTATTCACTCTTTTTTTTTTAAATAATAAATTCATATTTTACTAATAATGAGTTATTTTTCACTAGTTGGTGGAACAAAAAGTCAGCCACGATTTCCCGGATCGTAAACTACAATTTTTCCGAATTTGTTTCCTTAATAATAATTAATAACAATATTAGTTAAATATCAAGTGATTTGAATGGAATAATAAAATAAGATTTAAAAATAACTGTAAAATACAAAAAAAAACAAATTATTTAAAATATTTGAAACGTGCAAAACCAACGAAAGAATACAGAAGTTATGAAAAAAGGATGAAATAACAGAAAACTATTGAAAACATTAGGTATAAACGGAAAAACAAGAAAGTTGAGAATAATCTACTTTAAAATGAGAAAACTGAAAGCAAAGAGAAAATGCCAGAGCATAATTAAAACCCTAGAAAAAATAAATCAATTCTTTAATAATGAAAAAGTCAAGAACATTATGAAAAAAATAGCCGGAAAATTCATAAATATGGTAAAATAGTGTCTTTAAATATTAAAAAGTTTTCGAAAAAATTGCTTAATAATACAATAAGTAGGAAAATTTGAAAAATCAAGAACTAAAACTACAAAAGAATAAAAATAACATTTTTTAGAAAAATTAAAATATTAACGCGGTTATAATTATCGCAAATTAATCCATTAAAGAAATTAAAATTTTACTATTGAGAAACAACTGTAAACTATTGTGTTAAAAAAATTAAGAAAAAAAACAATGTGTAAATTTCTTTTAAAAGTGGAAATATAAATAAAAAAAAGAGATTAAACATTTTTGAGAAAAAGACAAATATTCTTAAAAAATAGAATAAAAATAGAAAACTGATGATGAAATGAGAAATTGAATTAAATTCACACAAACTAGAAATAAAGAGGAAGAGTCTTTAGAAAATTATGAAAATTAATAGATTACAAAAAATACAGAAAAATAGATATATATCAAATAAATTTTTTGTAAAAAAATAGTAATTATAAAATAAAAATTGTCGAAATCATTAAAAGTTCTCAATTAAAAAAAATATGAAATAACGAACATATTGAAGGAAAATAAAAGAAATTTAAGGCGAAGTCAGAAAGTTTTAAAGAATAGGAAATACTAAAAACATCAAATACAAAATAATAAGGCATATTTTGAAAATTGAAAAAAATTTAAAAAACGATTTAATCAATTTTGAAACAATAAAAGAATTTAAGAAAAAGGATAAAAATATATAAATTGTGGAAAAGTAAAAAATAAAAACCAGAAAGAATATAATAAGAAAAGGTAAAAAATGAATAAGCTAAAATTAAAAAGAAAAATTTTCCTTTAAACATAACAAATTTTCAGCAAGTTAATTCCCTAATGAAGATAATTTAAAAAGAAATTGAACAACCCTAGAAAAAGACAAATTTGTTTAATAATTAAATATCTTTTAAACAATTTCTAGCAGTAAATTTTTTTATTTTTATTCATAAAATCTATAAATTTTATGAATGAGTAAATAAATTTGCGAAAAAAAATAAAATAGAAAGATAAATAAATTGACAATAAACAAGTGAATAAAAAGAATCATATAATTAAAAGAAATATTTTTTTACCACCAAAGTATTAAAATAAAATAAATGTTCCTAAATGAAATTGTATAAAATAAACTGAAATAATTTGCCTAAAAAAGAAAAAATTAAAGAAAATCGAAAACTCAAAAAACAAATTTTAAAAAAAGAAAAAAATTAATGATAAAGTTCAGGAAATTATATATGTTTATATTTCTTTAAGACCAAAATTAGAAAAAATTGTAAATATTTGAAGTAAAAAAATTAATTGTAAGAAAATTAATTTTTGTCCCTTGAAGTTTAAATTAATTACAATTTAAAAGTTTCAAGTAAAAAGTTTGATTTAATTAGCGTTTGGGATTTAAATTAATTAGAATGACTTAGAATAATTAAAAATTAAATATATTTATTTTTGTATTTCTTTCTGCTCAAGATTTTTAGATCTTATTTTGATTATTTCAAATTCGAGTTTTGAAGATTTTGAAGAATACAAGTTTGAAATTTTCAGAATTCATCTACAAATTCTCGGAATTTCTTAAAATTATATTATGTGTCATTTAACTGTCTGTAACAACTAGAAACCAGTTAAAGATAATTTAATACTGTTTTAAAGTTAAACTGATTAGAACTAAATTAAAAATTATTTAGGATTTGCTTTAAACTCCTTAAACTAGAAATTAATTAAAATCCTTTCAAACTATTCCTGACGCAGTTTCGAACTTATTAAAAACTATTTAGGACTAGTTTTGTGAATATTTTGAACTATTTTAAGACTGACTAAAACTGGTTTTGAACTGTTTACTAATTCGAATTTATAAAAATTGTTTAGAACTACGAAAACTGTTCAGAACTTGTTTCAAACTATTCAGAATGGGAACAGTTTAAACACTTTTGTAAACTATATAAAACTATTTGGGATTAGCTTATAACTCTTTAAAAGTTAATAATTATCCGGAGCTGGTTAAAAAGTTTAAAACTAATTTTAACTGGTTCAATATCGTTTAAAAATGCATAGAACGGTTTAGAAATAGTTTAAAATTGTTTCCATTTTTTTTAAACTCTAAAAATCTGTTAACAACTTTTTTAAACGTTCAAAAAACTTTAAAAGTGTACAAAATTGTTTAGAACATATTCAAAACTTTTTAAAACTTGTTTGAAACTGTTTAGATCTGGGTTTAAAATGCTTAGATGTTTAGAATTTCTGCAGACTGTTTGAAACTGTTTTAAAAATTATTTTCAACTATTTAGAAATTATTCCGAACTCTTTAAATCTATTTATAACTATTCCAAACTATTTAAAATTATTTCAACACTATTTATTCACATAAATTTTACAAAATTAATCTTAATTTTGAACTGTTTAGAGCATTCAATTTGTTTTAAATTTTTAAATTTTTTAGCTTTTTGGAACCTATTTTAGAATATATTTCCAATTTTCGTTCTTTTCTTTTATTTTTGTAAAATTTTCTCCTCTTTACAGACTAATTTCATTTTTATAGATCAAGATCCCGGGAAAAAAGGTTTAGATATAATCAGATATAATTGATTATATATAATCATATCTCGATTTTGTCTCTATCTGACCAGATATAATTAGATCTAACCAGATTAAAAAATTTTAAATAAATAAATAAATTTATTGAAAATTATAAATATTATTAAAAAATATGAAGTTGGGTGATATAATTTATTAATAAACATTTGTAATAAATAATAATAAAAAAAAATCGACTGACCCGAGACTCGATCACGCACTCCCACAACTTCTAGTCAAGAGCTCTAACCACTGCTCCACACTAGGTACTTAGAAATAGTTCTTGTTAGAATGTATATGAATCATTATGAGCGAGATTAAATATAAATAAAACTACATCTAATCATATCTAAACTTTCTTCTGTGCTTTAAAATTATTATATTTCAACACATATTTTACTTTATATACACATCTTATATATCTATATGTATATTTTAGGTATATTATTGTTCAATTTTAAATTATAAATTAATTTGATAATTTATTTATAAAATGAAATTATGTAAGCGGCAATGTCAATTTAATGCAAATTTGAAAAATTCCAAACTATATTATTTATATATATTATAAATAAATTATTTTTTTATTAGATATAGTTTGATCTGATATTATGTATGATTAAATCTGTTAACAAAATGATTATATCTGACTTCATATCTGACAATATCTAATTAGATATAGAAAGGTATAATATCAGATTTGACTATGTTAAAATATATATCTAGTTAGATATGACCTCACATCAGGCGATATCTATCTAGATATAAACAGATATAATATCAGATCTGATTATATCTAAATATATCTAATTAGATCTGACATCATATTAGGCTATATCTACCTAGATATAAACAGATATAATATCAGATCTGATTATATCTAAATATATATAAGCAGATATATGTTTAAATAACTGATTATATCTGATTATATCTGAATAGATCAAATCATATATCATTAGATCTAAAATATATCTGATTATATCTACAATATATCTGATGATATTCGAAATATATCTGATTATATCTAAACCCTTTTTCCCGGGGAATTCTATTTTTCGTTTTTAAAAATTTTTTTCTATATATTTATTTTTTCGTTTGATTTCCAGTCTTACCTTTTTTTTTAAAAATTTGGTGGTTTTTTTTTTATTTACAATTTTCAATATGTTCTAGAAATTTTCTCAATTTCTGATTGTTTCTTTCAGTTTATCGCATTTTTCTACAGTTTTACCTACTTTTCTTCATTGTCAGTTATTTCATCTCACTTTCTCACTTTTTCTCTTTATTTTTTTCTTTTTCATTCCCGAACAAATTTAACTTAATGATTTAGTATTCTTTTTTTGACTTTTGAATTTGAAAGAGAATTTTATAAATCAGGAAAAATTTTTTTCAATATTAATTATATGCCAAACATTTTTTATTAACTTCTTATAAATTATAACTAAAGTATTCTTTATTTTTATTCAATTCTCTTGAATAAAATCAGTGAATTTTCCACAGTTTATAAAAATTTCCACCAATTTAAATTACTGTCTATATTTAGCTAGTCTATCTACATTTTTTTAATTTTTAATATTTTCCTCCGTTTGCTACCTTTCTTACACAATATTTCTTCTCAAATTTTATAACAATGTTTTATCCCCTCAGCTTCAATCTTATACATATTTTAAAATTTTTATAAAAATTCTGCTTTTTTTAAAATTTTACATTATTTCTAGAAAACGTTGTCTTGTTTCAATTCTTGTTTATTTTCTCTTTACTTTTTACACTTTTCTTTAAACAGAATTACGTTATAAATAAACAAATTCCTTTTTTATCAGTATTTGATGATAAGTACAATTTTTATTCTCAGAAATTGAGAATTTGCCTTTATCCATTCAGTAGTGCAGTCAATTTATGTTAAGACTTCTGCGCCTGACCAAAGGTGGCAGCATACTACTGAAAACGACTCGGACTAAAATTACTAAAGTCTGCTTTTAGGAAAATCAATAAACATAGTTGAAAATGATCTGACAAAATAATAAAAAAATTGCATTCTAAACAAAATTTTAACCCAAAATAGCATTAAAATGAAAAAACATTTATTTATGACAACATAATTGTAAATAACCTAGAAAATTCAACTTGTTTGTTAATAAATAAAAATCTTCTATTCTCTTTATTTTTATTATGCTTTTTTTTATTTATCATACATGAAACGATTTATAAACAAAATTTATAAAGTAAATACAGTGTAAATATAAAGAATGTCAGGATTTTAATTATCGACTTGTAACAAATATTTATAAATTATTTATAGTTAAATTGTATTCTGTAATTACTTTAAACAGATTTAGATTATAAGTTTAATTCAGAAGTTCAATTATAGAACAATAAAATTGGATTTGAATCGATGATAACGTAATTTTAGAATCATGTGCTGAAAGCTCGATATTCAATTCGTGGTGGCCGATAATGTAGAATACACTTTCATCTCAAACTGATTCCTCGATATTTGTTACCTCGACTGTTGGTAAATTTCTCAGCATAAATTTATGTATCATCGGCTTTCATTCTTTCTGTAGTTGCCGATGTACTATCTGTTGTTGGTTCTGGTTCTCGAATTCCCATCCACTTGCACCGTTTTTGTAACTCCTGTCGATATCTAAATCAAGAAAGACAATTTTTTGGGTCAAGGTCACTTAATATTTCAATTTAATTTTATACTTCAATAATCAACTCTACCCAATTATCTTTTTAATTATTTTGTATTATATAATCTTGTTACTATTCTCGTGAAAAGCGAGTTTGAAAGCTAGTGTTGTAATTAAAAATCATCTAATCAAATCAAATCAAAAATCAATGGATCAAATGAAATTAAATCCAGAATATAGCGAAACGATATAAAATCAAATATATATTCGTAATTTTGCAATTTTTATAACAAAATCTTAATTAGAGACGAAAAATATAAATAGTTTAAGGGATCTATCGCATTTAATGGTTTTTCGTCTTTTTAGGAAAAAAAAATGTATATCTTCAATACAATTGGATATTTTTGACTTTTATCGAGTGATAATTTTAAATTTTAAGTTAAGTGAACATCTAAAAAAACTATCAAGTTTCAATTGATTCGGCCTAGTCGTTTAGGCGGGATGCGCGAACAAAGTTTTGAACACCTACGGACAGACGGACGGACAGACGTTTTTTGCTTTTTTAAATTCCTGACGTCTCAAAATAAAAAAGTGTATTAGAATTTCCAAATTTTGAACATAGTGGAGACAGAAATTTGGTTTTATTAATCAATCTCGAACTAAATTTCAGTCAAACTTATTTTTTGTTGAATAATTGATAACAAATAAAAAATCAATTAATATTGACTAGAATTTTTAATTTATGATTAAGTGCGTGAATTAATTGCTTGAATTAGATTCAGGCACTTTTAATATTCAGATAAATGAAAAATAATTTATATTTATTAAGTTCAATTTACCTTGGATGATTAATTGCATAAACCCAAGGATCAATGCAAGAGACAGTTTTTGCGAATACAGCTGGTATCATTGTTGAAAATGGTGTTAATGTTTCTCTGTGAAAATTGAAATATATATATATATATTCATTTATATATTTATTTATTTATTTCTTTACTCTGCAGATAAATAATTTAATATAACTGAAGAATGAAAATAGAAAGTAAATAAAGCTTTTTACCGATTTCCAAAAGCTCCAGTCAAAGCAACAACAGCATATGGCGTCCAGGCACAAACAAATAAGAAAAATATTGTGAAAGCAACTTTAGCAATTCTCATTTCAACGCTTCTTTCCTTGTCTTGATTGCTCACAAGGGACTTGACGTTCATTTTTTTAGCCTTTAATTACAATATCAGAAATTAGTTTAATTTATTTATTTTTTTGACACAATTTTTAAAAATGATAAAAATAGTGAAAAACGAATAAACAAAACAAAACAAAAATGTTAAGAAATAATAATATTTAAATAATTTTTTTGAAATATTCACGCACCTGATCACGTAACATCTTCTCATGATGGCGAACAGATTTCATTAATTGAGAATAAAAATAGACAATGAGTGTCATTGGAAAAACGTAGGACCAGCAAAAAATACTAGCTACGAATACTTTAGTATCGTCGTCATCTGTTAGAAAGTCGAAACTGCAGGTTGTTAAAAAGCCCTCTGAAACGGCAAAAAAAATGTTTACTTTTTCGCAAAATTATCATATTAATTTTGAACTTAATTAAAATTAATAATGTTTACGTTTCACCAGATCAAATATATATGTTTATTGTAGTAAATCAAACATCAATTTTCCAATTAAACACAATATTCGGGAAATTATTATAAATGATTCGTGAAAGCAGTATTGTTCATTGCTAAAGAGGATATCTCCATTCAACTGTATAATTTTCTAGCTCATAAAATGAAAAATTCCAAAACTATTTCACTGCATACTGATGAGGTGTTGGATTGAAAAATTCAAAATGTTGGATCCAATATGGCGGATTATTAAAGTTTAGTCAACAATCGAAAGATATGAAATTTTAAATCTCAGATTCGTGTTTAACAATATGTAAAACACCCGTGTAGATAACTATCTGAGTTTTATTGATATATGAAGATTTTTATCCGTCATTTTGGACCTCGAAACTCAATTATTGATATAAATTTTGATAAAGTGAATTCGAGGTTAGTAAAAAAATGAATTAAAATGCAGACTTTTAAAAAATTAGTCAAGGAAATTTAAGAGTCGAAAAGTGTATAATCAGAAATAAATAAAGAGACAGTTGTTGCGGATTTAATTTTTTAAAAATTCGTCTAGACAGCGGAGAGAAGATTATTTATTTAAGCCTCATAAATTAAAGTGACTCGGAAATTGAAGGTGAATTCCTCTAAAATAAATAAACGCTTGCTCGTACAATAACAATTATTCCGACCTTTTTATACCCAAGGTTTAATTATCTGGCAGAAATTAAATTAGATTACTTCGACAGTTCGACTAGAAAAGAAAAATAAAAAACTTTCTTTTTATCCCTTTTTTCTCGGAATATTACAAAAACTACGAGAGTACCCTTTTAAAAAAAAGTAATATCTTCATATTACTTTTCATTTTATCTCCAACTGTCATTTATTTCAATTTTATTGAATAAAGAAGAGTTTACCTGGCACATATCGACCCCAAACTCGAATCCATGGCAGAATAGTAAATGGCAGAGCCCAAAACCACGTGAGTATTATGATAACTGTTGCTTGCTTTCCATTAAGTCTGCCGTCAATGGGACACGATATAGTTCTATCGAAATAAAGTAAAAAATCTACTTATTTACTGCTTGAAATGAAATTTGTCCAAAGAGACATTCTACGTGAAGAAGACATTCTAAAATTTGTAACATAAAAAGCATAATTTTTAAAATGCTGCTTTTTCCAGTCAAATATATAAAATGAAATAAATTATGGCTTCTTTTTTGTAGGAAATTAAACGGTTTTTAATGTGGTGGGTTTGATTTTTAAAATTAAATTAATTTTCATTGGAATTTAATTTTTATTTAATTTATAATATCTTGGTATCCTATTCTAAAAAGGATCGGACGTTGTGATTAACTTCAGACGTGTAAGACCCTTTCTTGACCTCTTATTGGTCAGTTGACATATCGATAGTTTTCGATTTCGACTTTCTGATTTTCATAATAATTTTTACAGTAAAATTATTACAATGTAATTCTAACTTATTTTACATGATATTTTATAATTCTGGGAATTTAAAATTATAATAATTTTAATTAAGTTGACCGTAATTTAGAAATTACATTTGACCGTAAAGTTCATGAAAGAAATACCTTTCGACAAACTTCAGACGTGTAAGACCCCTTTTCGGTTAAGAGTGCTTTATAAAATAAATTCAGTGAAGTGTTAAGTGGTTAATAGTGTTTTAGTTTTATAAGAGAAGTAGTATTTGCTTTTAGTGTGCTTTACATGTCAATATTCTGCATAGTTATACAGGTGAGTAATTAATTAAATAATAATAATCTCCGTAAACTCCTGAAGATAGATACTATTTATATTTATTCATCTTTTTCAGTCCGCGTTAAAAATCCAGAGTGAAGTTAGTCCCGGTTTTTTTTTTTATTAATTTTGATTCTCTTCATCTAAAAATTTTAAAATTATTTTAGTTTACAGACAAAATATGCAGATGAGGTATCCTTAATGACGAGATATTGATTATGAGTAACAATAATTTATATATTACACACTTTTATGAATTTTAATAATAATTTAAATTAATTTAAAGTGTCGAATAGTAGAATTTATTGAAATTCAAATGACGTTATTTTACTTTATTGGAAAAAATTAAAAATTAAATACAGTATAAATTATTCTGTAACTTTTTTACCATTCTTGTAGTTCCAAAACTTTCATAAAGTTTGCTGCAAGTTTGAAAACTTCCGGAAAGGTTGCGTTTCTGAATGTATCTCTCTAAATCTGAATTCCTAGTTTTCTACTATAAATTAGAAGTTTTCTACTATGAATTAGTAAAATTCATGGCTCATTTTTCTCTAATTCATATAGTAGAAAACTACTAATTCTTAGTAGAAAACTACTAATTTTTAGTAGAAAACTACTAATTGAAATAGTGAAACTTTACTTTTTAAAAAAGTAGATTTTTATACTAATGTAATTAGTAGTTTTCTACTACAAAATTAGTAGTTTCTACTACAAGATTAGTAGTTTTCTACTAAGAATTAGTAAAATTCTTACTATTTTAATAGTAGCTCACTTTTCGCTAATTCATTAGTAGAAAACCACTAATTCAGATTTAGAGAGATAATTTTTTCAAATATCAATTATTCTCTTCAGTCTTTAAATTATTATCATGAATATTTAAATCTATTACACAAGTTTCCATTTACTTCTGTCATTTTTCAATTATTTTCTCAACATTTCATTTATTTTTTTTATATCTTTAAATTATTGCCAGGAAGATTTAAATTTTCAACATCAGTTTCTATTCTACTTTTGTTCAATAATTATGAATAATTTTCTTCAAATTTCAATTTATTTTGTCATTATTCAAGTATTTTTGTCATTTTACGATTATTTTCTTTACATTTCTATTATTTTTGCAATTTTACAATTATTTTCTACAAATTTCAATTATTATTCTATTCAAATTATTGAATGCGACCTATTAATATCTAATGTAGTAATTATTATTGTTATATCGACTTTTAATTTTATTGTTACTTAAAAAAAATTTTTAAATTTTATATTTTAATAGGCTTTTGCCAGTAAATAAATAAATAAATAAATTTTTATTGCTATGAATTTTTAAAATTATTATATTAGTTTTCAATTATTTTCTAAAAATTTTAATCATTTTCTTTATTGATCTTACTAGCAAAATAAAACGCGCGATTAGTTTTTCATACATTTTAGAAATTATAAAATACAATAATAAATATAACAAATCGGTAAATAATATTTATTTAATAAGAAGAAATGAATATTTCAAATATAATATTTAAAAATCAATTAGAATAAATAAAATAAATATTTATTTAGGACAAAATTTATAATATTTTAGAATTAAAAAGAATTGCAAAAAATAATTTAAATTAAACAAAATAATTTCAAATTTTGCAAATTAATTGAAAAAAAATAAAATCAATTAAAAATTGGAAAAATTAATTTAAACAATCATAAAAATGTTTAAAACATAAAGAAAATAATTTAAATTTCAGAAAAATACTCGAGAATCTTAAAAGTAAATTAAAACAAAATTGAATAATGAAAAATTAGAAAAAGAATTGAATATTGTAAAAACATGGTTAAAAATTGAGATAAATTTTTAAAAGTAAAATTAAATTAATTAAATTATTAAATTAAATTAAATTAAAATTTGAGAAAATAATTAAACATATTACATAAAATATTTTAAATAAAGTAAAGGTAAACAAAATTTGTGAAAGATACTTAAAACTTTCAGAAGTTCATTAAAATAAACGAAAATAATTAAAAACTAGCGTAACAACCCTCGCTCGCTAACGCTCGCTCGTTTTTTTATTTCTTTTATATATTTCTTTACTTTGTGTATTCTTAAAAATATATATAGATCTATAAATATGTTTAGTACCTTTTTTCCTTTTTTTTTATTTCTATTAACTAATTATTATTTATGTATAATTTTATTTTAGGTCAATACATTCTATTTCACCTTAAGTCGTTGCGGCCTATTTTTAGAAGAATATGATAATTGAATAATTTAAAATGTAGTAAATTATAATATATATTATGTAATAATAATATATATTTTTGAAATTTTTTATAATTAAAAATAAATTTTTATTAGAAATATAAAATTAATTCTTAAAATTTTATTTTTTTTATTTTAAAAATAACATCTAGTATTCTCAAAGATATTGTTTTAAAAAATATTGCCAGTATTAATGATAATAATACTAAATATTAATTAATAATAAATTATAAAAATAATTAATTAATATATTTATAATTAATCTATTATGTTATTTTTTGAAATTATTTATTTGTTTTTGTAATTAATATTATAGTTATAAATTTTTATTTTAAATTTTATAGAATTATTTAAAATAATGTTAAATATTTTAAACTAAATTAAACAAATTTAATCAAGTTTCTCACAGACAGGAATACTTAAAAATATTTTAACTAATTTCATAATCTTGTATGTAAAAATATTTATTATTGTAATAGAAATTATTAGAAAAACTTTTTACTTTAATAGACACATCGTTGATCACCTATACATGCGCAAAAGCTCCAAAAGGAAGTTACGCATGCGCAGTACTTTCCTATAAACAATACACATAAGCAGTTGTTACAATAACAAAGAAAAATGACTGTAAAAAAATTTAATTGTCAAAGCAAATGGAGAAACAAGTTAACAAAAAAGTTATATACATTGCGTAAAGTATATACTAATGCGCAATAGGTTCCTATGGAAGTTACGCATGCGCAGTAGCTTTCTATGAACAAAAGACATGCGCAGTTGTAAAAATATGGAGTATAAATGACATTTTAAATATTCTTAAATAAAAAAATATAGAAAAACGTGTAAACAAAAAAGTTCAATATATTGCGTAAAACATATAATTTAAAAGAGTAAATTCTACTGCGCACTTATTAAAAAAAGTATACTATATGTACTGAAAATGTACTTATCTGGTAAAGTACAGCACTGCGCATACGTAATTTTTGAATTTAATTAGAGCACATGTGTGACTATAACTGTGCATCATTGCGCATGTGTAACAGCAATACAAAACAACTGCGCATGTGAAATGTTTGTTTTGTAGTGCACACGTTTACACAGCTGTGGTGCACTACTGCGCATGTGCAACAATATGTTGTGCATGAAAAAATGTTCAGTTTAACATGCTTGACACGAATAGTGCCTGTGCGCATTGTTACAAACTATAATAACATGGTAAAATGAACATTATTGTAAGTTGACTATTGGAAAAAGTAGGTGAACTTTGAAGTGTGTACGACGATGAACGAAGTTTTCTCGGTATCGCATTAATATAATAGAAGATTAGAGAAAATAACTGAAAAAAGAAAAACATAATTCAAAATTGAACAGAACAAGTTTTAATTAAAGAGAAATAAATAAAAACTTTTTGGCAATTATTGTATATGCCAGTTCAATGATATTAAATAAATAAATAAATTATGAAAAAGAACGAAAAAAACGAAAGTAATTGAAAATTGAAGAAAATAAATTTTGGAAAATAATTGAAAAATGTTTTTAAATTTTAAAACTTGACGAAAATAATTAAAATATGATACAAACAATGATCAGTTGTAAAAAATAAATGACATTTAAATGTGATAATTGGAAAAACTATAGAATTTTTTTTAAATAAAGAAAAAATAATTGAAATTTGAAAAAAATACATGAAGATCTTAGAAATCAATTAAAAAAAAAAATAACTAAAAGTTGGAGAACAGAATTGAAGAAATAAGCTAAAAGTAATGGAAATTTACGATAATTAATAAACAAATTTTAAAATTATGAAAACAAATGAAAATAATTAAAAACTGAAGAAAACAATTGAAATTTTAGAAAAGTTCTTAAAAATCTTAGAAAATGAGAATAACTAAAAATTGGAGAAAAGACTGAAGGAATGCTAAACTAGGTGTAAATTCTGTCCATTTCATGGACACTTCGCTTCCAAGGAAGCAAAACAATTTGCTTCCTAATAGAGGAAGCAATAATTTAATAATATTTTAAATATTTTAAGTTAATAAAAACAAAAATTAAAAAAACATGAATTATTTTGATTAAAAAGAAACTAAAACAATTTGATTAGTTAATTTCAAAAATCCCTAAGTTCAAATTTAGATATTTATGATTTTAATAACCAATTTAAATTTTATGGAAAATCCTCTACAGAAAACTTTATGCACGCATACACATTTACCCACACATATGTACGTATACATAAATACACATACACATAAATAAATAAATTGGCAAGCAATAAAGAAAAACTATTAAAAAAATAGAATTATTTGAAATAATTTTTTTTTTTATTAGTTAACCTTTATTAAAAAAGGCATATGTTTTTTTCTTAAAAAAGGCATATAAAAAAATTGGCATTAAAAAAATATGAAAAATTGTAGGAGGAGATAGATTTTTACAAAAAAAAAAAAAAAAAATGTCAACAAAAAGAAATTTTTTTTTAATTTTCTTTTTCAAAATTTTTTTTTTTTTAATTTTGATAATATGACATTCTTTTACATCCAAAATAGTCCCAGAAAAAAAATTGGCACCGATAAGTAACATATATTTCGAAGGGTTGAAATTTCTCAGATGACTCCACTTAATGAACCAAATTTGATGATTTTCATTTCTCCCAAAAAATATGTTTTTTTCAGCCAATCAAAAAATGGCTTAAACAGACTAAAGGTACATGTTTAAAGCTTTAAAAATCCACTTAGAAATTTTATTTATGTCTATTTTTGGTGTTACTATAGCTATTTGAAAAAAAAACGACTTTTTAAAAAAGTATCTTTACATTTCTTGAAATATTAAAAAAAATATTATAGACACATTGATTTAAGCTAGATATTCTTTTTCTACAGGTTCTGGCAATAAGTTTTAAAAAAATGACGTCCCGATATGTTCATTAGGCTCTGAGCAATCAGCGTTTGAAAATCGCTCGGGTCCCGTAGACCCAATCTAGCAGTTACGTTAAATCCCGATAGTCTAGCAGTTGCTTTCTTATAGAAAAAGCAATATATTAATAATATAAAATTTAATTCGAGAAATTCTTTAAAAAAAGGAATTTTAAATGCAAAAAAATGAAAAAACATCAATTAATTTACGAATTTTTGATCAATTATAAAAGTTATATAAGTCAATCGATTCGTTTTGAGATAAGGAATATGATTTTTTTATTCATTAAGTTGTATTTTTAGCTTGGAAAAAAATTTTGGCAAAAAACGATTTTTTTCGATGAAAAAAGGTGCTCAACAAAATTTGATTGGGTATTTTCAAAAATCCCTGTGTCCAAATTTAGATATTCACGAGCTTAAAAAGTCATCCAAATTTTATTGAAATCCGTGGAAGCGTTCTCGAGATATCCTAGCGACAAAAATCGCTATACACACACACACACGTACACACACACACACACACACACATCTGGACATTTGCTTAGGAATGAAAATTTACGCTTTTTAGATGAAAATGAGTCGATTTAGACTATTTTTGGAAAATCGAAAATCTTAACGATCACAAAGCTTCCTCTATGAGGAAGCAAAATAATTGAAATTTAAGATAATTAATAAAAAAAAAATTAAATTCTGATAAGAAATGAAAATAATTAAAAATTGAAGAAAATATGTGACGCGTCGCGAAGAAAGGCACCTAAGAAGGAAAAAATCGATTTTCGGATTTTGATAATATTAGGTTAATCAAACGTTCCTTTTTCATTACCGTTTGGCTTCTTAGGTGCTTTCCTTTTCGACGCGTCCCATATTTGAATTTTCAGAAAAATACTTAAGGAGGAATGAAAGAGAAAAAAAAGTTAGTCCAAATGCATTATTTTGATTTTTGATCCAGAAAGCTCATATTTTTATGTAATATTTTTTTAGTGGAATATTTCTCATTTTTCTTTAATTTTTTTTCTAAATTTCAGTTATTTTTGTCATTATTCAACCCTCTTTCTACACATATACATTTTTTGTTATTTTTCAATTATTTTTTTCAAATTTAAATTATTTTCTTGAAAATTCTGTTATTTTCTTAATTTTTCAACTATTGTCTTATATTTATTATTATTAATAATAAATATAAAACTAATTTTATATTTTGCTAGTGTTACAAAAATATTTTCGATTTGTGGTTAAACGTTTTCGACGTATACGCAACAGTGTTCATGGTACTGTTAAAAAAAAGACTTAAATGTAATATTTTTCACTCATTTAAATTTATATCCGTAAAAAATGAATATTTTCATATTTTATGGATTAAATTCCCTAATTTATTTATTCTCAAAAGATTAATAATAACAATCTTATACGGATATAAATTTAAAGAAATTCAAAATATTACATATCTTAAGTCTTTTTTTTCAAACATTACCGTGAACACTGTTGCGTATACATCGAAAACTTATAAGTACAAATCAAAAATAAATGTGTAAAATACCAAGATATTGTAAATTAAATAATTATTAAACTACAAAAGCTGACATTCTGTCATTTTGTACACAAAATCTCCAATCCTTAAATTATTTTTGAAGCCACTGTAAGAAAATTTTTAAGTGGTCGGAGATCATGAAAAATGAACTTAAATTTTTCATTTTCATTTTTTTTTGGATAAAAAGTAATTTAGTTTTAAAAATCAAAAAACCCACCACATTAAAGACCATTTAATTTCCTACAAAAAAGAGCCTAATTTTTTCCAATTCATACATTCGACTGAAAAAAACAATATTTTAAAAATTATGCTTTTTATATTACACATTCTGAGATTTCCGCTTGACTTAGAATGCCCCCAAAATACAACGCTTATTTACAAAGTTTTAAATGTCATTTCAATATTATCAATAATTCTAGATTTGCAACAAATTTAAACCTGTAGCGATCGAAGGCGATAGCTGCATTGGTGATGGCTTGACCTATTCCAGAAACACTACCAAGTGCGCCATAAATATCGCAGCCCAATTGCCAGCCCAGCATTCGTTCCATGAAACTATTTGCAATGAGTAATGGCATTTCGAGCATCATCATTAAGTCGAATAGCGCCAGATTAATAATAAACATATTTGAGGGCGACCTCAGAGATTTCGACCTGTAAAATTTATTATTGAAGAATTCTTCTAAATATAAAAATTGAGGAAATTGACGACCTACTTGAAGAACTCTAAAATAGTTCTTTTATATTCACGGAAAAAGAAAATTTTGTCCTCGAATTTAAGTAATTTAATTTTGAGACTTTCCTGGGAAATAGAAACTTTATTGATGAATTTCTTTGAGAATCAGAGATTTGAAGAATTGACTGATTTGTTTTAAATAGAAATGGTCTTTAATCAATAATTACGTACTGATGAGTTTACTGTATCAGTTTTGACAAAATCAGTTTGTAAATTATGAGGTTAGATTATCATATTTTATACAAATTTTTTAGATAATTGAGCTACTTAAATAAATTATATCCAGAGAAATTAGTTTTGATAATACTTTTTTAAATTGAACAAATATATAAATTCTTTGTTGATCGTATTGCTGAAAAATTAAAAACACTTAGAAAACCAAAATGATTTGAATCGGAAATTTTCTTTTAAAAATGAGGATTCACTTGAGCTTAGGACCGATTCAGAAAAAGTGAATATAGGTATTTATTTCCGGGGTTAAGAGTCAATTGACATTAATTAATTAAACATTAAATTCAACAATAATTAAATGTTTCTTTTGTTGAAATAAGTCCTAAAAGAACGTTATGTTCGCAATTAAGTAAATTTTTTGAGTTTGTTATTACTCAATTTAAAACCCTACTCAAAATGAGTTGCATCACATGTGAGTTTAGGTTTTTTCAGTGTCTTGACGGAGAGGCAAGCAAGTTTTTAAAATCGAAATTGAAAACTGGAAAAATAATCCGAAAGGGAGAAAAAAATATTGATGATAACTTACGTTGAGAAAATCCAAACAACACATCCATTTCCTACAACAGAGAGGACCATTAACATAAAATAAATGAGTGCTAAACAAATGTGCCAGTATCTTTGAGGTGCTAAAAATCCTCTCCAGTGTGGATGCACCATATCCGAATGTTCTGCTGGTACATTCCATCCCAAAAGTCGATCATGCATGTGCTGAATATGTCTACAGAAAAAAAAAAACATTTCTTATCAAAATGACCCAATAATTATTTTCTTAACGCATTTTTTGCTGAAAATTGACCAATTAGAAGACAAAAATTGACTAACTAGAAACTTGACTATTTATATAATAAAAAACCGGACAAGTGCGAGTCGGACTCGCGCACCGAGGATTCCGTACACAAACGGTCGAGTCCATACCAAGTGATCACACCAATTTCAGTCATATTGAGTAATATTTACGAAATTGATATTTTGGGTTCCTTTAGGAGTAAAAAAAATAAATTTTAATTATTTTTAAAAAATTCAAAATATTTTCGAAAATATTCAAATTCAAAATTTTGAGTACTATTTTCTTTGTTTTATCATAACTTCTGTAATTTTGAAGCAATTGAGATCATTTTTTTTTAAATTACTCGTATTTAAATACTCTTTCAAGAAAAATTATAATAATTAAGAAATTGTTTATAATTAAATTTTTATTAAAAAAATTAAATTATTTATTTAAACAAAATCAGATGTATATCATCGATCTTTTTCAAAAAATTCATAAAATTAGCCTATAATGTGCTTAAAAATTTAAGCCAAAGAAAAAGATGGTATGTATTATAGTTTTTGAGAAAAAAATTATTAAGTTATGCTAGCGCGGCGCAGACCGGTGTCACCGCTACTCAACGCGTAGTTCCGTAGTAACCGAAATGTATGTATATTATTACATAATATAAATACAGTTAATCGTCATGTTTATTTTTTTATTTTACAAATTGTGCTGTGCACAGAATTTGAAAAAATTTTTGTTTCAATTTTATTCTCAAGGGGTACGAAGGAATGAAATTTTTGTGTACCTTTAATGGTCATAGCTTGATTAAATCTTTCACTTAACAATTGTTTTTCAGCTTCATATTCTGCGTAATTACAAAATTCTACATTAATTTTCTCTAAACTGGATTTTGCCCACTCGTATAAGTCAAGAGGAGTAACAATTTGATTGTTTAATGGTCGTTGTAAACTTGCTTGAGCCGCTAATCTTTTGATAGTGCCACCAATGCCATCACATGGTCCCTTACCATGTGATGTAGCAAAAAAGTGCCATTCTGCTTCAGAAGCAAAGTCCTCAATATGATAAGTCAAATTTATAAAATTTTTTTTATTTTTGTATTGAGCAGCTGCTCCATCTGAAAAATAATAAATTTTCTTCACATTCTGAGATACTTTCTCTTTAATAAAATTCAATAATTTTTTCTGAAATAAGTGGACAGAAATTGTGTTGTGATCTAAAACTTCACTTATTATTGCAAAACTAATATGATCTAATAATCCATTATCCTGCTTGTAATAGACCACAAAAGGGTGAATAGTTGCTTGACTGTTAGACCAATAAAAAGATTGCACAGCATCTTGAAGAACAAATGAATAGTTCTCTGCAAAATCGCCCAAAACAATAAATTCTCCAATTTGTAGATCAGCCTTCTTTTCTTCTAAAAAGTTTTGTTGCTCTTTTGCAATAAAATCGTGTATTTTAAGTTTTTGAAGCATATCAGCTAACAGGTCTACGAATTCATCAGCTGGTTTAATAAGTGTTTCTAAGTTGGACCTGTCAACTGTTACCCATTGTTTAAAAGAAATACTTTCGATTAAGTTTTCTGAAAGCAATTCTTTAAATTGATTCCGTAGGTTTTCATCGCCTGGACAATATTTACAATCTCCAAGATAGCAAATTGGTTGTGCAGGATTACACATCATTTGAGAGATCCAATCTTTATAAGTCAAAATTGTAAAATTGGGATTCTCTGCTACTAATTTGTTAAGCTCAACTCCTGCGAACATTAATTTTACATTTTGGTGAGAAACACATACACATATTGTATGCGTTCCACTTGCACCAGCTAGTAGGCACTCCTTCGGTATTAATTCTGCAAATTTTGAGAAACCCACTTTCATATTAGGATATTTGTCTTTGAATAATTTGTACAATTCTTTCAAATTACATAAAACTAAACGTTTTTGTACTTTTTCCTTCTTACCGTCTGTTTTAATTATGACAAAATCTCTTTTTCCGGGCATCATCCGACTGTTACTATCGCTTGTATAAAAGCTTTTTACACATGTCACGGTTTCTAAAGGCAGACTGTTTCCTAATTTCCGCTTTCCAGAACTGAAAAATTTCCCTTCTGCTATTAATTTTATCGCTGATCGAGCCATACGATTTGGAGCACCAAAAACTGTTTCTATTTTACTAAGAGACCATGATTTTGGAAGAGTAGTTAAAACTTTCAGTTTAAATGATCGATCTTCAGCATTAGAAAATTTTTCTTTTAGATGACTTATAAATTCACTGGCATCGTCTTTCAAATCTGGCAAATTAAACAATTTATTTTTTAAAATTAAAACAATATTTTGAAAATTTTCTCTTTTTTTAGTCACAGAAGATAGATCATTAAAATCTATAGCAGATTCTCCTAAGACTTGTAAACATTTATTTAAATGCGAAAAAGCAAGCTCCTTATTTACTTTAAAATCACAAAAATCTAAATCATCTTCTGAAGAAGAATCGGACTGATTTAAGTGATTCTGATCAGTAGTTTCATTTTCTTCTCTGAAAACATTATTCTGAATTTCTAGTGTAGAACTACACGGAGAGAAGGATCTTGCTTTTATAGCATGCCAGTAGTTCATGATTTTGTTGTAGAGTCACTTCGCTTGCTACTGACGTATGAAATCATACGTCAGCAGCATGAGTGCCATCTGTACTACTAATGCAAGGTACACACGCTTGTGCTGTTTAAGTCGCATACACAAGCAGTAGCGCCTTACGGTTATTTCATGAAGTATCACCTTACTACTAATGCATGAGACCCATGAAATTCTGGTATGGGAGCCTTGCATTAGATATTTTCTTTCGAAACCACGTGTACTGTTCAGTTGTGTTTATCAGTTAAACTTTTTGTGTTGGTTCCATTTTTGTGAATTTACTGTTTGTGCCTATTTTGGTAAGTATAAAGAATAGTTTAAATAGTAATGAAAAATTTGTTTTAAATAAATTAAAAATATATAATTATATATAGATTGCATACTATTATTAACTATATATATATAATTATATGTTCGATAAGTGCAAAAACTGAAATATTTTCGAAAAATTCAAATTATTATTCTGTAGGTTGTACAATAATATTCGAATTTTAAATTTCTAAACTGTCAACAATAACACTTAGATTAAAGGCTCATGACATATAAATATTATTGCTTGAAGTGTTGTAATCTTGTAAAAGTCACAAATAAATAGATGATTTGAGGGAATATATAATTGAAACTTTTCTTTAATATAAAATTTTGTATTTAATTATAATTATTACGTTTAATTATAAAAGTATTTTTTAAATATTTTTCTTTATAAAATTAAGTTTAATACCTGTAGAATCTATAATGCTAAATATTTCCAAATTTTCAAACAGTGGGCATGAAACACTATTTATAACTAATTCAATTTTTCGTAAAAGAATTTTTGTTTAATATTTTTTTTTAGAATTTGAAGCAGTTAAATTTTATAGAGAACATTTAAAAAAATATACCAAAAAATTTTTTAAGTTATATAAAGATAAAGATTTCGTCAGAATTAACAAAAAAAAATGTATAACTCAAAAAGTAGCATCAATATTTATATTTTTTCAATTAAAGGTTTAAATTTTTTTCCCCTAAAATAGCTGAAAATTATTGTATTAAAAATTATATTAAACGTTTGTAACACTATATTTTTATTGAATTTCAGTAATTTACTTTCAAATTTGTTGAACAATTCCTTAAAAAATATTTCTAGTTCTTTTTCTTAATTATATTCTAGGATATCTAAATAAAAGGTTTCATACATCAAAAGCGACCAAACATTTTTTTACACAACCTTATAAATAAGTAAACTTGGATGCACAATTTTGCACAAAATAGTCCCGCTTGAAATATAAAAAGATTTTTTCAACAATTCAATTAAAGCTAATACTTGCACGTATAAAAATTGTATTGCACTTTTTATATAGGAAAATAAGCAATGAATTCATTTAGTGAGGGCGAAAGTGGTAACGATTTGAGTCTGGGATCTTCTAGGTCGCCTTTGTGTTCTCAATATTTAAATAGTTTGCAAATCAATTTTTTTTATTGAAGCTTAATTTTCTAGTTAAAGATACATTTTTTATATATTACAAATTTTGAGATTTTTATGGCGTTAATAAATTAATATTTGTCAACAGAGAATACTTTTAACGATCAAACATTTTCGTCAGGAGGAGAAGAAAGACTTCCAGCTTCACCACAATTGGATACTACTTCGTCCCTAAAATCATATTCAGTGGCTATATCTAAGAACAATCAAAATGGTTTCTGTGAACTCATTGATGAAGAAAGTAGCTCATTACTTCATGAGGAACAAATAGTTAATTCTCCATCGAATAATCTTGAGAAAGGTATGTTTCGTCATTTAACAACTATTTCCTTCAATAATCAATTATTTTCCACAATTGTCAATAATTTCCTGCAATTTTTTCAATTTTCAATTATTATCTTTAAATTGTATAATTATTTTGTAATTTTCTAAATTCGTTGGTTCGATTGTGTATTAATATAGCCTTTTTTGAATTTTTTTTCAATTGTCAATTATTTTTGTCGTTTTATAAGTTTTTGTTTCCAATTATCTTGAAATTTTTTAAAATTTTAATTTATTTCTTAAATTTTAAAATTATTTCTTAAAATTCCAATTTATTTCCCCAATTTTTTATTATTTTCTTCCATTTTAATTACTTTTTTTCGATTTTCAATCCATTTGTGCAATTTGCAATTACTTCCAACAATTATTCCTATAATTTTTTTACCATTTTGTTTAAAATTAAAATTTCTGGTTTAATTTTTTTAACTTTTTTTTTCAATTGTGTAATTATGTAGCCATTTTTCGACTTTTGTTTTGAACTGTCAATTATTTTCGTCATTTTTCAAGAATGTGTAAATTTTAAATTTAAGAAAAATGCAAAATTATATATATTATATATCGAATTTTTCCCCCGATCCCTTTAAATCCGATATATGTGGATTTTACTGTATTTCATATGTACTACAAAAGTGTTTCTTTTTAGGATTGCACAATTCCAGACTACATAATTATGTTTTTCAAGTACTGTCACAAACTGCAGAAGGTGATTTTCAAATTAAAGCTTATGATTTTGAACAAATTTATGAAAACAAGAAAAGGTTACTTGACAAAAAAAAACAAACTTATTTTTCTGTGCACAAAATTGCACGAATACTAATATATCACGAAATTCGTCGCACAGATTCATATACGTGAGTATAAATCTAAATATTGTTGTCAAATAAATTACAAACTACATGTATATGTATTTTTTATTTCAAATGTTTAATTTGTGTGTTAATAAATTATTTTGTACTTTTCTTTGAATGTAGAATAACCTCAGACAGATTAGATTTTTTGGCAGATAGTGCATCAAAACTTTTTCCATCCTTTCTAAAAGAAACTTTTTACTCTCGATGCACTAAAACTCAGAATGCTCATGGAGTGCTTACAAATTTTTATTCGAAATTACGAGAGAGAGCCATTGCCATAGATATTATAAAGATATCTGGATCTCGAAAAAGAAAATTTGTGGACGAAGGTATAATAACATTGCTTCCTCATAAAGGAAGAATTTTTTAATGTTTTTATTTCAATTTATTACTCTACCGTTCATAATTTTGTGCACACCTGTTTTAATTATTTCCTATTAATTCATTTGTTTCTGAGTCTAATTTTAAAGCAACATTTTTTCTTTATAAAAGATTTTAAACTAGTTTCATTTTAAATAAAATAAGTACAGGATGACGCTGTTTCACTACTTTTTAAAACGTATAATATAAAAATAGTCTTAATGAAAAAAAAATTAATTTTTGTAATTAAATTTCTAAAACATAAATTGATCAATTTCAGATACTACATTCAGTGAGGAGTTTAAATCATTACAAGAGCCAGTTACGATAATTGATGAAGAATATAAACAAAAGTGGATTTCAAATGCTGTTGAAGAAAAATTTTTGTTTTTTTCTAACTCCGATGCTAAAACAATCTTTCAGACTTTTCCAGTCTTATCAAATCCATTAGGCTATACTTTGGTAAGTCTCATTTTGCTAGTCAATAATACATATTAGATGAGAAGCACTTTTTCAAAAGTTATGATAAATTCATTTTTCAAAAAAGTAGAGATAAACGCAATTTTAACATGTTAAGAATCTTGCAAATCGATCTGGCACTGTTAAATTTTAGAAACAAATTTTAGTAATAAAGAATTTTCAATTTAAAAAAATGTGGACTTACCAAGATGATTCAAAATTTTTATTATTGTTATTTTCTTTTTAACTTAAAATTACAAAACTCTTTAAATTCCCTAATTAGGATAAACTTTAATTAAAAACAAATCTCCTTAAGATTAAAAAATATTCTTATATCAATAATTTCGTGTAGTGCGATTCCAAGTGAAATTTACGTTTGTTTCCGTCAGGTTAACGGAATTTTATGAAACTTTGGAATTTTATTATATTTAGTATGACTAATGTTTTACATAAATATGGGGCAAAATATTAATTAGTTTACGAGAATTGAAATTTGCAAAAAAATTTTGAAATCGCAATATCTTCCGTTCTATTAGTCGTATCAAGGTTTTCTTTTTTTTAAAATGCTCAGAAAAATATAAGGAATAATTCTATTTCAGGACAATTTTTTATAATTTTAAAATTAAAAATGTTATTAAATAAAAATTATATCATTTTTAAGCGACGTCTGAAAATTCAATAACCCAAACGCTGAAACGATCTTACCTAAGTTCTTTTGAAGATTCCAAAAGAAACGAACTTTACAGTTAGCTCCTTAATATTTAATTTTAATAAATTATAAATGTAAACATTGGAATTTGAAACAAGTAAACATTGCTAATACGTTGCGCGCGCATCTCTGGCTGAGAAGTGCAAAGCCCATGTTACGCGACGTGAATTCAGTATAATTAGTGCTTGAGCAAAGAAACTTTGTACCCCTTTGTAGAATTAAAAACTATTTTTAACTATTTTTGTCAAAAATTCTTTTCTAGAATGATTTTAAGCTACTGGACATTCGGTGGCATAACACACACATGAAAAAGTCGTAAATACTGTGTTTGGTAACATGAGCTTTGCACTTCTCAGACGGAGATGCGCGCGCAACGTATTAGCAATGTTTACTTGTTTCAAATTCCAATGTTTACATTTATAATTTATTAAAATTAAATATTAAGGAGCTAACTGTAAAGTTCGTTTCTTTTGGAATCTTCAAAAGAACTTAGGTAAGATCGTTTCAGCGTTTGGGTTATTGAATTTTCAGACGTCGCTTAAAAATGATATAATTTTTATTTAATAACATTTTTAATTTTAAAATTATAAAAAATTGTCCTGAAATAGAATTATTCCTTATATTTTTCTGAGCATTTCAAAAAAAAAGAAAACCTTGATACGACTAATAGAACGGAAGATATTGCGATTTCAAAATTTTTTTGCAAATTTCAATTCTCGTAAACTAATTAATATTTTGACCCAATATTTATGTAAAACATTAGTCATACTAAATATAATAAAATTCCAAAGTTTCATAAAATTCCGTTAACCTGCCGGAAAAAAACGTAAATTTCACTTGGAATCGCACTGTAGTTTTTCTACTTTATAATTAACTTTAAGGGTTAGGTGCAAAACTGCATTTGTTTAATTTTCTCGAAATAAAAAAATGTGGATTTATGAACTTTTGAAAAAGTGCTTCTCAAATAGGTTTTATATATGTATTCTTCTCTAAAATAACTTACTCTAACATTTTAATATTTAACAGATTCAAGCGGACTTTCGTATTGCTTTCAATAAGCCAGATAATTTGTTTAAAGAGAATTGGACACCTGTGGCTAAAAAAATAATTAAATTGGCTAAATTAAAAAAGGACAAAGAAATTAAAAGTATTTTAAAAGATTACAACGAATCAAATGATGGTTTGTAAATTTTAAATAAAATTAAATATATTTAAGGCTAATCAAAGTTGTGAAGAAAAATGCTCTCACCTAATTTTAATGTTGATAAGTGGTGAAACTTAAATTTTTTTGTACCATAAAAAAACAAATTAAATCTTATTTTAAATCCCCTCAAGTGAAGGCATTTTTATTCACAGGTTTCATCAGTTTGAAAACTAATATTTTATAATCTAAAAATTATATTTTTTTAAACTAAAAGTATTACTTTTCAGAAGCTGACAATACTATTGCATTAGTGTTACTTCCTTTTTTGTTTAGAAAAATAACAAAATTAACAAAAAAGTCAACTTCGGGCAAAGCCTGGAATCCAGAAAAGTCTGAAGTTTTAACTTCCTTTGTTCATCACGTGCAGGTAAAATTTTATATACATAAAGGGTCGTGTACAAATTACGAATATTTTAAAATTAAAAAAAATCAAAAAAATTGAAATTTAGGAAATTTATTGCCCTATCTAGTGGTAATAAAACCCAAAAAATTTTTTTGACTTTTTTGAAAAATTGAGGGGGCTAGAGGGGGGTCAATTTTGTCAAGTTTGCTTAATACCGTCTTCTTACTTAATTTTCTCTGTCTTGGCGGGTAATGAGTATGGTTTTTAAAGATTTTTTAATGCTCTTTTCATTGGTAAATTTTATTTTTTAATATTTTAAAAATTTGACCCTAATTTTTTATAATCAATATTTAATTTGACATTTTCACCAAAATCGATTCGTTTAATTTTAAAATAAAGTATTGCACTCTTACCAAAAGCACTATTTTTGGACAAAAATCTGCTGACAACTCAAAAATGATCCAATTTTAACTTTTTTTTTTTTTAAATACTCGAGAATGTTTGTCCTACAACTCTCAACTGCTAAAAATGTAAGATTTTTTTATTAAATGAAATAAATGTTAATAACATTTAAAAATTGAAAAAAATTATTTTTAAGAAAGTGACTTCAAGGTCCTTCGATGACAGAAACTTTATATACTTATGTAAATACACACAAAATTTGTTAAAAGTATTTTTAAATTGTTCTTAGTTAATAATAAACAACAATTTTCAACTTTCAAAGTTATTCATTTATTAACTAAGATTGTTTAAACAATTTAAAAAATGTTTGTGAACGTTCTTTAACTAGATAGGGCAATAAATTTCCTAGGTTTCAATTTTTTTGAAAGAAATTAATTTTGAGCTTGGGACATTACACGTAAAATGCCTCACATGTATATTACGAAAATAAAATGTTAAAAAATCGATTTTTTGACAATGTTAGGTGTATATAACCCCTTTATATATAAGTAATTACTTTATTAATATTTTTTATATAAAATAAAATGTTTTTTAAATTTTTACAGGAAAAGGAAAACTTAAGAACTGCTTTAAATCGAGTTAATACAGAATTACAACTTTTACACACCGAACATAAATTAACTCTTGAGCCGTTTGTTATTATAAATGGTCCAACATTAAATAGCATAACATCCGCCTACGTTGTAATTGGTAACCATATGTACCAAGTGGCAGATGCTGTAATAGCTGTCGACTTATGCTTCCAATCTGTTAAAGTTCTTCACAGAAGATTTTCACATATTTGCAGCCACGTATGGCAATTTTTAGAAAGGGAAATTTACCAATTTCCAGTTCCGAACTTGTACGGAGTAGTAACACAAGTTATAGATAAGTTAAATAACGTATAACGAACTGAAGGATTCTTATGTTACTGTGTCACTTGATTTTATCATCAATTTAGTGTACTTGATTTAAGTGCAAGAATATTTATTTCTTCTACTGTTGTATATTGTTTTAAATAGTTTAAGATCTCGAAGATTCTAAATAATGTTAACTTTTAAAACTTACAATGTTGAAATAAGTATGTGATATTGATTAATGTAAAGCTACGTTTACCTAAGTTAAGTCAAATCAAAACAAATTAAGTAAATCCTTTATAATTGACAGAAAAACATTCTCATTTGTCAGACCAAATTATTTATATTAATATTTTATTAATATTACAAACAGTAAAACGAATTAGGATTTTGTGAACATGGTATAGACTCATTTGTATTATCTTCAGAAGCCTTTGATAAGAACTATTGCTGATTGAATAAAAAAAATTTATCAATATATTTTGTGTTACAATGGATTACAATGACACTGTTCCTGATATTACAAGGAAAGATTTGAGCAGAGAAATTTTGAAATTTACGCTCTCGTTGTATAGTATTCCGCACATTTCTAGAAAAGATGTTGATGTAGTAATAAATATGTTTCACGACTTTCTATCAGAAAAATTTATTCCATTTGTACAAAATGAGATGGAAATTCAGGTCAAACCAATCTCAAGTGAAACATCATATTTAAAAACACAGTTCGTTTTAAACAGTGTCAAAGATATACTGGAAAAATTTTCTACAGAGCATTTGAGACTAAAAATATATGAAGAAAAAAGTTTATATATACCTCCACAGCTTTTTGAAATAGGAAAAGAGTGTTTTTATATTAGCGACAATGACAAACATTTTCGTGTTGAAATGAAACCTGTATACGCAGCATATGTATCTTTAATAGAAAATCTGAAAGCAGCACTATCAATTCCAGGTGTATTTAAATCAATTATAAATTACATAGATGACTTGGATAAAGAAGAAAAAAATATTTCAAATAGTTTACAAGGTAGTTTATGGTCAAAAAAGTATAAAGATTTGAATAGAATAGTTTTGCCTCTTTACGTATACTTTGATGAATTTGAGACAAGAAACGCCTTAGGAAGTCATGCAGGAGAAGAAAAATTTGGAGGTATATATGTTTCTCTTGCTTGCTTGCCTCCCTCTATGTCTGCCAAATTAAAAAACATTTTTGTATCCACAATTTTCCACTCAAAACACATGAAACAATTTCGAAACGAAATGCTGTTTAAAAAAACTATTGAAGACCTTAATTATTTATCTGAGGAGGGTATAACCATCAACGTCGAAGGATCAACCCAACAAATTTATTTTCAGTGTCTTCAAATATTGGGGGATAATTTGGGACAAAATATGATTTGTGGGTTTTCGGCAAGTTTCAAAGCGAACTATTTTTGTAGAATTTGTTCTGCTTCTAATGAGCAATGTCAAAACATGATAGAGGAGAATGCATTCCTCTTAAGAACAGTAGAATCTTATCAAGATGATGTGAAGAACAAAACTTTTGAAGAGAGTGGTATTAAAGAAGAGTGCATTTTTAATAAACTTAATAATTTTCACATTTGTGAAAATATGTCTGTAGATGTGATGCACGACGTACCGGAAGGGATTCTTTCTTACACAATTTCAAACATATTGTTCGCTCTAATTAACGAAAAAGTATTAACTTTGGATACTATTAATAAACGTATTGAGACTTTCCAATATAGTGATCTTGAAAAGTCAAATAAGCCAAGGCTTCTATTTTTTTCCCAAGGAAAAAAAGGGGGTAGAAAATTAAAACTGAAGCAATCTGCATCCGAAATATTGTGCTTGACTAGATATCTAGGATTGATGATAGGCGATCTGATTCATCGCAAGAACTGTTATTGGAAACTCTACCTTTGCTTGAGGGAAATTCTTGACATTTTAACGTCTCCTATATTAGATAAAGGACAAATACAAAATCTAAAATTGCTCATAATGAAACATAATATTAAATACTTGAAGCTCTTCGGTAAATTAAAACCAAAAATGCATATATGGCTGCATTATCCAGGAATTATCTTGCAAAATGGCCCTGTAATTCATTATTCATCAATGAAATATGAAAGAAAAAACAAGGAACTTAAAGATATTGTCATTGGAACTGCATCAAACATTAATTTACCGCC
This sequence comes from Ganaspis brasiliensis, assembly GCA_037103525.1. NCBI lineage: Eukaryota > Metazoa > Arthropoda > Insecta > Hymenoptera > Figitidae > Ganaspis > Ganaspis brasiliensis. Next base: position 638,565 of record JAZKLR010000457.1, on the reverse strand, counting down.
AATTATTTTAATTAGGCATCAATTAAATTTATGTTATGCATTAGAGTTTTGTCCACCTATTCAGGGAAATTTAATACTTGGTGCAGTTGATAATAGCAATGCTCGTAGTTGCCTGAAAAAATTAATTCCAAATTTGTCAAGTAACGCTCCGGTCATGACTTTAAAAGAAATCAAAATTCTCGGCATCGAATATTCAGAAGGAACAGTGTTTGTGACGAGAATTAATGAAGATGGCCCTCACTTTGGAATTATTAAAAAAATATTTCATTGTAAAAATGTTTACTTTGAAACAGAAGAATTTAAAACAATCTGCTTCAATCACCATTATCACGCATACCATGTTCAATCCAATTTAAACAAACCACATTTATTGATAAATGTCAAATTAATTCCAAAAACATCGGCTTGCTTACTGTGTACAAAAAATAAAATTGACTTTGTATCAACGCGATACAGCATATAAAATTGTTAAAGATAAAATTTGTAAATATTAATACGTCTGCACGAAAAAGTTCAACTTTGTACATTTTATTTTCAGAGATACTTTCTTGTTTTTAAAAGTGGAACAGACTATTAATTTTTTTTCTGAAAAACAAATTACAGAATGTGACACGTCGAATTATACGTTTATAATAATTTTTTTGTAATTAAGAACATGAAATAATTTTATTTTTAATTAGCATGAAACCTAATGTTAGACTTTAACTTCAAATTCATTTGTCTCAAGGTTAGGTTTTTAACAATTTTAACGTTTAATCCCTGCCTTTTATTTTAAATTTCTTCCGTCTTAACAAAAGATTTTAATCAAAATTTTGTATATTTCTTAGCAATTATATGTACAATTCAAAACTAACGAAACAAAAGGCATTGTAAATACATTAAGTACGAAATTGTTAAAAATTTATAAGATTTGATAAATAAGACATTTTATAAATATACGTAAATAAAATATTTTATTCAATTTTTATGTTCCTGATGTTCTGAACGTCCTTTTAAACGTTCAGTTAAGCGTTCGAAACTTTAAGTTTTTTTTAATTTATATGTAGGTATTTTTTATAGATATTAGAATTATCATATTTATTACGACTTTGTTGAAAGATAGATAATTTCCTTAAGAAATTTTCATTATGCAAAATTTTATTTAAAATTCTATTTTTTAAAAATGAGATATAAATATATAAAAATGAAAAAAGTTCTACAGTTACATAATTTTTAAAGTTATATAAACAATATAAGACTCTGTTTCTTAATACAATAAGATATTATTTTACTAGTTTTAAGTATACTGCGTTTTTCTACATATTAGATTCTATTTCGAATAATTTAATCATATTTTAAATTATCACACTAACCAAAGTGGACAGTGTATCCACGTGGTTTCGAAAGAAAATATCTAATGCAAGGCTCCCATACCAGAATTTCATGGGTCTCATGCATTAGTAGTAAGGTGATACTTCATGAAATAACCGTAAGGCGCCCCTACTGCTTGTGTATGCGACTTAGACAGCACAAGCGTGTGTACCTTGCATTAGTAGTACAGATGGCACTCATGCTGCTGACGTATGATTTCATACGTCAGTAGCAAGCGAAGTGACTCTACAACAAAATCATGAACTACTGGCATGCTATAAAAGCAAGATCCTTCTCTCCGTGTAGTTGTTAAATTCAATAATGGAAGTTTCTGGGATAAAACATTTATCCTACATGAGTTGCATATAAAATATTCATTTGTTAATGATGGATATATTTTTATAATAGATGCTGGTACCAATCGCAAATTTTTATTGTAAAAATTATGGTTGGGTTTTTGCAGAGGATTGCAACAAAATTTTAAGGGCATCTTTACGTTTTTCTTGTAAACGAAAAAACGTGAAAAATAAAAAAAAAAGATCAGTAATAATACTGGCCCAATTTTTCTAATTTTTAAAAAATTAGAAAAAAGTGAGACTAGTACTAATAATGACCCAAATTCAATCACTTCAACTACAAACGCAAAACGATAAAAAATCAAAGGATACAAACCTGTATATAAGTGAATTTTTAATTAAAGCTTGCTTGCTTATATAGAAAATACTCAACGATCTCTCTTTCGAGAAATACACGCACCTAGCGGCAAGTTAAGAACTACAAATGTTAGCGGCAAATTCGAAATCTTTAAAATATTAAATATTGAATTTAATTATAGATATCAACACAAATTCATATAATTTTTTCTATTATGTGAACTTATAAGATTGATTTGAAATTTTTTTTTACAAACATTGATTAAAAATAGTTATTTATAATAATCTTCAAATTTCATTCATTAATTCAATCTGTCAACACCTGCGAAGTTTGTCAGTACTTCGCAGTACTGACAAATTTTATGTTTCATACTTTATGTTTCAAATTTTTAATCATTTTTCTCCTTATAAAATTTTGTCATCTTTTAAATTTATTATAGTTTTTATTTCTTTCAACTATTTTCAAACTATTTTTATCATTCTTTAAGGGGAGAGATAGGTGAAATTTTAACTCAACAAAATTTTTGATGCTCAGAGGTGTCATTTTTTTTCTTACATCAATTAAGATGTAGAATTATGGTATTACATAAAAATTAAAAAACAATATTTTTTTGGTCATTTTCGAAATTTTATTTTTCAAAATCCATACGATGGATTGTAGAAAATCATTTAAAAATCCCACAAAAAAATTGTCGATGGAAAAAATGAAAATTGTGAAAGAGGTTTAATTTTTAAAATTTAAGTTTTTCTTAGAATAAATTTCTCAAACTCCGCAAATTATTTGTTTCTCTATTTTTGACATTACCCCATAATTTTAGGTCTAAAATTGCATAAGAAAAAAAATTAACACCCCTGAACATCGCGAATTTTGATAATTTTACCAGTCCATTATTTTTCTTTCTTCAGTTTTAAATTATTTTAATTATTCACTTATTTTCACTTATTTTTACCAGTTTTTAATTATATTAATTATTTTTCAATTGATTTAACAAATTTTCAATTATTATTCTTAAATTTTAATAATTTTCCCAATTTTTAGTTATTTTTATTATTTTTCTATAAATTACCAATTTTTTAATTACTTTTTTTTACTTTAATTATTTTCTCCGATTTTTTTAATTCTAAAGTTTGATGTCCATGTACTAAGAAAAGATCAGTGTGACTTTCTGAAGCTTATAATTTAAATATAATACACTAACTATATTTACATTATGTAAAAATATACATACATTTCGGTTACTACGGAACTACGCGTTGAGTAGCGGTGACACCGGTCCGCGCCGCGCTAGCATAACTTAATAATTTTTTTCTCAAAAACTATAATACATACCATCTTTTTCTTTGGCTTAAATTTTTAAGCACATTATAGGCTATGTTTATGAATTTTTTGAAAAAGAACGATGATATACTTTAGATTTTGTTTAAATAAATAATTTAATTTTTTTAATAAACATTTAATTATAAACATTTTCTTAATTATTATAATTTTTCTTGAAAGAGTATTTAAATACGAGTAATTAAAAAAAAAATGATCTCAATTGCTTCAAAATTACAGAAGTTATGATAACACAAAAAAAATAGTACATAAAATTTCGAATTTGAATATTTTCGAAAATATTTTGAATTTTTTAAAAATAATTAAAATTTATTTTTTTTACTCCTAAAGGAACCCAAAATATCAATTTCGTAAATATTACTCAATATGACTGAAATTGGTGTGATCACTTGGTATGGACTCGACCAAACTTAAAAATGCATTAAAGGGGAACCTGTTTTTTGGTCAAATTTTCAATTTTTCGAAAAACAATACTGTGATAATAAATCCTTAAAAATGAATTTTTTACTTTTATTAAAATTTACGTATCAGATTTTGCATTTCTATAAGCTTACCTCTAGGTAAAATAGTTTTGAAGATAAGGGGGGGGGGGGTGCAAGTTTTTTAAAAAAAAATTTTTTCATGACAAAACTATGACAATCACCTCTAATCACGTTTTCTAATAGTTCGGGTGATAAGAAGGAGGGGGAGGTAAATATACATTTTATTGCCTTTTTTAAAAAAAAATTTGTCATTTCCTTGATAACACTATGAATATCACGTTCAATGATGTTCGAAATTTTGTGATAGAAATAACAAATTTTTTTACCTGGGAAAAATTTATCAATGTAAAATTTTCCAAGACATTTCGAATATTTATTAATGTGGATTTAAGTTATGGATTTGGAAATTTGCTGTGGGAAATTATTCATCAATCTATTTTTATCTGATGACATTATACTTAAGATCAGGTACACGTCCATGAAGGCATAAACTTTAATCTCAATTTTCTTGAAACTTTGATTTTCAAACATCTAACTTCAAAAGTGTTTCGATGCCTCGGATTTCAATCTAGAGGGTTCGTGCTAAGCTTAAAAGATCGAAATTTCATCTCAATATAAGAGCTTTTAGAAAACTTTGGATTGACAAAGCGAGATCATGCTCTTGAGATGGTAATAATTTTGTTGTATGTTTATTATATAATCGAGACATGAGAATAACGGAAAATAATTAAAATGTGGTACTAAAGTTGGATTTTTATTTTACCTTCTTTTTTTTTCATTAACTATCTTTTCGTTCAGTTTTTTATTTCATATTTTGAATTTCTTCCCATAAAATTTACCTCATCCGATTTTTTAATTAACGGAATTTTATGCTTAGATGTGGCAAACTAAAGTTTATGATTATGGAAAATTTGTTTTGCAATAAATATTCCTTATTTTTAAAAAATTTATTTAACCAAATGCTGTATTTGGACCTTTATAAGCTAAAAATTTTTGTATTTTCTAGTAACTTTGACGAGATTATACAAGTTAATGGGTTAATAATAAACTTTAGTTTGTCAAATTTAAGCACAATATATAAAAACGCGATATTTTTGTCACAAAAATGATATTTGAGTTTATTTGTTTATATAGATTGTTTATAAAAAAAGATAAATTTATTGTAAAATCAAATTTTACAGAAAGAATATACAATTTGTACATTCTAGTAAAAATTACCAGAAAATGCAAAAAGGTTTAGCTTATAAATGTCCAGAGACAGCATTTGTTTATACAAATTGTTTATAAAAAATGGATATTTATTGCACAACAAATTTGTCTTAATAATAAACTTTTGTTTGCCAAATCTAAGCATAATATTAAAAAAACGCAAACATTTTTGTCACAAAAATGATATTTGTGTTTCTTTGTGTATATAGATGGTTTATAAAAAAAGGTAAATTAATTGTAAAAACAAATTTTACAAGAAGAATGTACAATTTGTCTGTTTTAGTAAAATTTACCAGAAAAAGCAAAAAGTTTTAGCTTGTAAATGGTATACATTTGCAGCATTTGTTTATATAAATTGTTTATAAAAATGGAATTTTTATGGCAGAACAAATTTTCCTTAAAAATAAATCTTTGTTTGACCAATCTTAGCATGAAATTTAAAAAACGAGACTTTTATGTCACAAAAATAATATTTTAGTTTCTTTGTTTAATGCTTACACAGATTGTTTATAGAAAAATGTTAATTTATTGTAAAATCAAATTTTACTGAAAGAATATACAATTTGTATATTCCAGTAAAAATTACCAGAAAATGCAAGTAGGTTCAGATTATAAATGTCCAGATACATTATTTGTTTATACAAATTGTTTATAAAAAATAGATATTTATTGCACAACAAATTTGCCTTAATAATAAACTTTTGTTTGCCAAATCTAAGCATAATATTAAAGAAACGCGACTTTAATTATTTTTTTCATATTAATTTAAATTTTTTTGACATTTTTTAAATTATTCTCTTCAAATTGCAATTATTGTCTTCAAACTTTAATTAAATTCTTCAACTTTCAATTATTTTCCTCAAACTTATAATTTTTTTTTACCTTTATAGTTATTGTCTATGATTTTTTAATTTTTACACCAGTTTTGAATTATTTATTTCAATATTTCAATTGTTTTGTCAAGTTTTCAAGTATTTTCTTCAAATTTTTAATCTTTTTGAAATTAGTAATTATTTTTGTCATTTCTTAATTATTTGTTGCAGTTACAACTATTTTTGTCAATATTCAAATATTTTTCACATTTTTGAATTATTTTCTTTAAATGTCATTTTCTTCAATCTTTTTATTATTGTCATGAATTTATTAACTTTTGAAGATCAGTTTTCAATTATTTATGTTATTATTCAATTTGTTTCTTTACATTTTAATTGTATCGTTAATTTTTTAATTATTTTATACAATTTTTCAAATAATGTGTTACATTTTTTATTAGTTTACTTATATTTTGAATATATTTCTCATTTTTTTTGATGTTTTAAACTAAAAATCAAAAGTTAAAATCCTTACCTATAAAATAATTTCAAAAAATAAATCAAAGCATTGAAAATCTGTTAAATTGAACATTATTCTTTTAGGAATTTATTTAAGAGTGTAAAATTCGTCGTAATCATTGTGATGTTATCTAGTCCATTAAAAGGATCTTATTCATTGTTCTTCACAAGTTTAAATAAAATTAGGTTTAAAATCTGTTTATATTTATTTCAAACACACCAGTTAAAAGAAATGATCGAGACTTCGATTAAACATAATTTTGAATAATGTGTTACATTTTTTATTAGTTTACTTATATTTTGAATATATTTCTCATTTTTCATCATTTTTTTTTCTAAGTTTCAATTATTTATGTCATTATTGAACCAATTTCTAGACATATACATTTTTTGATATTTTTAAATTATTTTTTTCAAATTTCAATTATTTTCTTGAAAATTCCATTATTCTTTCCCATTTTTGAACTACTGTCTAAAAAGTGTAATTTTTACACCAGCTTTTATAATTATTTTTGAAACTTTTCAATTATTTACTTCAAATTCAGAATTTTTTCGTTTCAATTTTTGTCATCATTTTTTGATTTTTAATCAATTAGTTTTGCCATTTACAACTTTTTTTCAAATTGAATTATTTTTGTCATTATTTAATTATTTTCTACATATTTCAATTATTTTTGCGATTTTCGAATTGTTTTTTTTTCAAATTTGAATGCGGCTTTTCCTGCTGGCCCCACCCCCCTATTTTAATATCAGTAATATCAAAGTCTATACTGCTTATTAACTTTTTTTTATTTAAAAACTTACTATTTAATCATTTTTTTATTTAAAAGTTCACTATTTACTCACTTTCTTTACTTAAAAACTCATTATTTACTCACTTGTTTAAATTAAAAAGTCTTTTTTTCACTATTTTCAATTTACAAGTCCACTGGCAACCCTCTTTATTGAAGAAATATTATTCATCTATTTGTTTTATTTATTATTATAGTTTAATTTCTAAAATATATGGGTGATTCTATGTCAGAAATATCACAATCTGCAAGTGCTTTTAATGACTCACCCACCAATTTCTTCATAAAATTGTGTATTTTCAGAAAAATATAAAGCAAAAAACAAAATTTATTATTTAGATAGAAAAAAAGTGAAAATAAAATTTTATTTATATTTTTTTCAAATTTGACCCGTTTTTTATATTTTCTTTTATTGTTTAATAATATTCCCCTTTATTTCATCTTTATTTTAAAATACAGATAATCCTGGAGACTTTATTAAATCATGTGATATCGGTTTTTTAGTATCCTCATCTCAAAGAAAGATACTACGTAAATTTATGTTTTTACCTTCATTTTTTTTGACATTTTTTTTAAATTAGAAACTATTTACTGGGAAGATTTTTTTCAATTTCTTTATTAACTAAAGTGAAAATCCAATAAAATTGTTATGCTATTAATAGATTTGGAAATAATTATTAATTTTAACCAAAATAAAAAACATTTAATTAAAAATTAATTTTAATATAATTAAATGAATTAGGTAGTTATAATATTTATTTAATAACAATATAGTTATAATATAATATAATAAGTAATTATACGAACAATGATTTATTTAGTAAGCAGTTTTGTTTAATTAAAAAATTTAAATATTAAAAAATTTGTAACAAAACAAGTATAACTGATTTAATTATAAACAAATTCACGTAAATGTCCTGAAATCTATCGCTTTCGTATTTCGATGATTCTTGAACTTGAAATACGAAGGTTTCTTCATCAGCAGAATAATTTCTGCATTGCATTTTTTCATTTTCAATTAAAATAAAGAAATTGATATTATATAACCTTTATTTTTTGTTCCCAAAAAGAACATGACAAGAAAGCTAGAGTTTTAAAAAGGCGCTTAAGAAAAGCTTCAACCATTCCAGGCACAAGATCTTTCTATTCCTTTATTCCAATTGGAAATTAAACAATTCAATGCAGAAAATATTCTGCTGCTTAAGAAACCTTCAAATTTCAAGTCCAAGTATCATAAAAACGAAAGGACAATTATGTGAATTTGTATACTATTAAATCAATTAAACAAAATTGCTTACTAAATTAATCATTGTATATATTTATTATATTATATTATAATTATATTGTTATTAAATAAATAATAATTTAACTACCTAATTCATTTAATTATATTAAAATTAATTTTTTATTAAATTTTTTTAGTCTTACTTAAAATGAATAATTATTTCCAAATCTATTAAATAAAGTCTCCAAGATGATCTTTATTTTAAAATAAAGATGAAATATAGGGAAATATTATTAAAAAATAAAACATTTTAAAAAATGGGTCCAATTTGATTAAAAATATAGATAAAATTTTCTTTTCACTTTTTTTCTATCTAAATCATAAATTTTATTTTTCGCTCTATAATTTTCTGAAAAAACACAATTTTATAAAGAAATTGGTGGGCGACTCATTAAAATCGGCTAAAAATTGACCGAGATATACAATAATTAAGAAAATGTTGCATCTAAATTCAAAGTAGTATAATTCCTACAATTAATGATATTTTAAAAATTCTTTTTGCTGATTAATTTCTCTCATATTATACTACCATTTTACCAAGTTTCATTAAATTCTAGGAAGCACTTGCAGATTGTGATATTTCTGACGTAGAATTACCCATAAGGAAAATTAATCGCGGGCTTGCGCGCGTTATATTTTGTTATTTTCAAATAATCCAAAAATACGTATTCATTTTTCTTCGCATTGGAACAAATTCCGGGGGTGTCATGCCCCTTTCCACGAAAACAAAAATTTACAATGCATTTTTGGGTCATCCTAATATATATACTAGGGTGGTCCAAAAAAAAGGTGACTTTGAGATTTTTCAAAATCGTGGAATAGTTCCATATTCCTTATAATTAGTAACGACTTAAGGGCATGTGATGGATTATGACGTCACTGGTATAGGCAAACTTTGTCCGTAACTTTTCTCTTAAAATAGTGAATATTTTTTTATGAAACTTGGTAGAATTACTTAAAATGTCATTAGGAAGGTCTCTCAGACCCGAGTTTGTTTGAATTTTGTCTCAAAATTGATTTTTAAAAATTTTTCCAATTTTTCGAAAATTTCCAAAAATTAAGTTTGGGCCAAAATTTAAACAAATTCATGTCTGAGAGACCTTCATAATGACATTTTAAGTAATTCTACCAAGTTTCATAAAAAAATATTCACTATTTTAAGAGAAAAGTTACGGACAAATTTTGCCTATACCAGTGACGTCATAATCCATCACATGCCCTTAAACATTTTTTTAAAAATTTTTTGATAAAAAATTGAGTTTGCGCACAGGGCCTAAAGATTTCTTCTCTTTTGTACAGTTTTTTTTTTTTTGACGAAATACATATTGCAAATAATGAAAATCCTTTCCTACAAAGACTTGGTAGTTTACAGTAGCCGAGGAATTTCAAGCCTATTTAGAGCTTCTACAAAAAAAAACTTGGGTTTTACCCTGACACAAACCCTTTTTTTAATCATCGGTAGTGTCGTAAGGCCCGTATCGCTTTCACTTTTATGATGGTTGTAAACCAACTTTCGTTCAAAAAGTTGAAATTTTAAATCAATAATTGACCTGTTTAATATTAAACTACATTTTTAATTTTTACAGTAAGCCATTACCAGAAGATTAATTTTCTTTTAGTGTCAATTCTAAATAAAAAAAATTAATATTAAGTAGCTGAAAACCGCCCTTGAAAGGTGCCAAAATAGTGTTTTTTGACACTAAAAACAGATATAAATATTGTCAAAACTTAGTTTACTTTTTTGCAAAAGATTATTTCACTCTTCATCAATCAATTCCTTGACCGGCGTTATATTAAAATTTTAATAAAGAAGTTAAATTGAGAATGAATAAAAATCCATTTCGACGCCCCCCGTTGATAACATGTTTATTAAAAAGCAAATGAAATAAAATGTTAATTTAAAAAACAGTCGAAAATAATTTTTATTCATAATTTTGTAAGATATGATTTGTATTCAATTGTTTGTTTAATTAAATGTCTGTTGAAGTTGTGTGCCATAGAATGTTAATTGGACCGAACGTACACTATAATGTTTATTTAATCAAATATATGCAATAACATTCTATTTCAATCTTCAAAACTATATTATAAACTTAATACAAGGCTGTATATGTAAAAGAAGTATTCTTTTTTAATCTTGTACCTAAAAAGTACAATTCTGCTCAAATTTTTTATATTGCTTTAATTAATAATATTTTTTTAGTTAAAAGTATTAAAACCTGAATTAATAATTAAATATAATTTGAAATGAATTAATAAAAATATTAAAATAAAAAACTTGAATTTATCTACTAAAATTTCTTTTTTTTTAAACTTTGTCATTTCATTAAAATTTAATATTATATTTCAAAAGTTAAACATATTCTTTTTTGAGAAATTTATTATTTTTTCCATTAAGAAATTGTATTCAAAGTGAATTTTATCTAAATTATAATATATTTTAATAAATTTGAAATAAAAAATTATTATGTGTCGTATAACAATAACAATAATAATGATGATAATAATACTAATAAAAATGTAAGTTCATACTTTTTGCTTACCTGTATATTTTAAAGTTCATGAGTTAATTATATTAAAAATTATCATAATAGCTACTAATTGTACAATTTATAATATTTCTAAAATTATGTTCTAAATAAGAAGTTTAGAGTTCTATTTGATAATTTTATTTTGATTTGAAAAATAATCAAACACTGATTGTTCGATAAAACTTATGTGGTTTTTGTGTTTTTAAATAAATAATATATTTTTTACAGTTTATACAGTTTGGAATCTTTTTAAGTTTTCATATATTTGTTTCAATAATAATAATAATAATAATAAAAATGTAAGTTAATATTATTTGCTTACCTGTATAGTTTAAAGTTCGTGAGTTACTCCAAAATTCTAGGAAAATAGCTTCTTGAGTTATTAAGACATTAACTTTTTACTTTTAAAATTTGCAGTTGAGACTACTTGTATTTTTCATGGAATAAGCAGGAAATATTTTTGGTTGATAATGAAATGTTTTAAGTTCTATGATTAACTACCCTTTTAGTAATATTTGTTTTACAATATTATCCACAATATTTTGACATATCTTTTAATATTTTTTTTTTACTCCTATTTAAGTAAATTAATGTATTATTAAAATAATGTGATTAAACTTTTTTTCCTTCGTATTTTTGATATATCAAATTCACCATTTAAAGATATTTATCTTATAGTAGTAGATTCAATAAAAGATCAAAATTGTTATTTCTGCATCTGTAGTTGAATTTTACTGATTTTATTAAGACTGAAATTGACTACATCTAAAAAGTGTTATTTGTTACTAATTTTTTTTTACAGATTTTTGATGTTTTAAACTAAAAATCAAAAGTTAAAATCCTTACCTATAAAATAATTTCAAAAAATAAATCAAAGCATTGAAAATCTGTTAAATTGAACATTATTCTTTTAGGAATTTATTTAAGCGTGTAAAATTCGTCGTAATCATTGTGATGTTATCTAGTCCATTAAAAGGATCTTATTCATTGTTCTTCACAAGTTTAAATAAAATTAGGTTTAAAATCTGTTTATATTTATTTCAAACACACCAGTTAAAAGAAATGATCGAGACTTCGATTAAACATAATTTTGAACGCCGGCGGTTCAATTGCACTATTTAGTAGCTTTGAAGACAATTTTTATTATTTAATTAACGAACTTTAAACTATACAGGTAAGCAAATAATATTAACTTACATTTTTATTATTATTATTATTATTATTGAAACAAATATATGAAAACTTAAAAAGATTCCAAACTGTATAAACTGTAAAAAATATATTATTTATTTAAAAACACAAAAAACCACATAAGTTTTATCGAACAATCAGTGTTTGATTATTTTTCAAATCAAAATAAAATTATCAAATAGAACTCTAAACTTCTTATTTAGAACATAATTTTAGAAATATTATAAATTGTACAATTAGTAGCTATTATGATAATTTTTAATATAATTAACTCATGAACTTTAAAATATACAGGTAAGCAAAAAGTATGAACTTACATTTTTATTAGTATTATTATCATCATTATTATTGTTATTGTTATACGACACATAATAATTTTTTATTTCAAATTTATTAAAATATATTATAATTTAGATAAAATTCACTTTGAATACAATTTCTTAATGGAAAAAATAATAAATTTCTCAAAAAAGAATATGTTTAACTTTTGAAATATAATATTAAATTTTAATGAAATGACAAAGTTTAAAAAAAAAGAAATTTTAGTAGATAAATTCAAGTTTTTTATTTTAATATTTTTATTAATTCATTTCAAATTATATTTAATTATTAATTTAGGTTTTAATACTTTTAACTAAAAAAATATTATTAATTAAAGCAATATAAAAAATTTGAGCAGAATTGTACTTTTTAGGTACAAGATTAAAAAAGAATACTTCTTTTACATATACAGCCTTGTATTAAGTTTATAATATAGTTTTGAAGATTGAAATAGAATGTTATTGCATATATTTGATTAAATAAACATTATAGTGTACGTTCGGTCCAATTACCATTCTATGGCACACAACTTCAACAGACATTTAATTAAACAAACAATTGAATACAAATCATATCTTACAAAATTATGAATAAAAATGATTTTCGACTGTTTTTTAAATTAACATTTTATTTCATTTGCTTTTTAATAAACATGTCATCAACGGGGGGCGTCGATTTATTTTACGTGTTAATTTCACAATAATCCCATAAGAGAGAAAAACGCTGTGCGCAAGCTCAATTATAGATCAAAAAAATTTTAAAAAAATATTTAAGCCGTTACTAATTATAAAGAATATGGAACTGTTCAACGATTTTGAAAAATCCAAAAGTCACCTTTTTTTGGGCCATCCTAATATATAGTTATATACATATATATATATACGTTTAAGGCACATATGTTATAAGTTGCTACAAGGGGGAGGGAATGGTTGAAAAAGGGGAAAAAATTGTAACGTAATTTATGGACAGTCCCTATGCTCTTTTGCCTTTTAGCCACAGAAATGTAGCTGGAATACCTAAAAACCCATTTAATGAAACAATCAAACAAAATCCATTATTCAGCTTTATTTTATCACGCGAAATAATTTTACCGAGGTAAATATTTCCGCAATTAAAGAACTAGAATGAAGTTTGCTCTTTTGCGGAAGGGCAAAGTATTTTAAAGTAATTGACGCCTCAAATCTTGGATTAAGTCGAGTAGCAGTGTCTGGCTAAAAGCGTAAAATGACTGTAACTTCCCCTGGGTCGGAAGTTCTTTGCAATCACGAAATCCATAGCGTTCTTCCGGACGCAGTGTTCTTCAATGCTTCCTGCTAAAAGTTTTGCCTTTCTTTGAATCTCTCCCCTCTCCCTGTTTCACTTCCGTCAGGAAACCTTTCTTCTTCTCGCATCACCCTCCTCACTCCTTTTCTCATGCTCCCAACACAATACTAGGTGATTATCAAAGAAATGATCAAGTGTACCTACCCAGCATCACCGACAATGGCCATCGGCAGCAACATGGCGCTCTCATTGAAGAACATTCTTCCTCTCTCTCTTTCTCTCTCTGCTCACTCTATCACTGACCAATCGATAATTGCAAGTTCAACTGTTGTTAACGAACGTTCCCAATCTAATTGGTCTATTGCTAGTTGCTGATTGTTCGCGTTTTGGTGTCTACCCACTTTTCGCCAGAGTAGTTGAACTTTTTCTTGCGTTAACAGCGAACAATGAATTCGGGAACGTGAAAAGAAAAGAGATTCTCGAAGGCACCTTTTTTTTTTTGTTTTCACCTTTTGAGTTGAGCTTAATCCCCTCTTTCTACCAATTTACGAGTCGGATCGAGAAAAATTGATTGAACATTAGTTCGCGTAAAGTGTTCGATGCGGGGAAGAATTTTGAAGTGAGACGCGGTGCGAAAGTTGGAAACACGTTCCGCAACTCACTTAGGCCAAAGAATTGCCCTTTTTTTGCTTTTATATGGACACACCAAGAATGCGGATGGCGTGCTGCTTGAGAATTTAATTCAATTTGTAAATCGTGGAAACCCTTTATTTAGCTGATGTTAGGTGGTCACGCGATTTAATATCACATGTCTTTTTTTTTTATAAACTTGACATTTCGCCTTGAAGGTTTACCCTCAAATGTTGACACCTTTTGACGCTCAGGTAATCTAATTCAGTTATGCAAGTTACTCTGGCAAAAATAACCCCTCGTTCTGATTTTCCGAACAAAGCGCTTCTCGAGAAACTCGGGTATTTTTCGTATTTTCCTGACTTTTCTTTTTTTTTTGCTCCTATTTTATTTTTCGTATACTAATTTTCGGTTTCTGTGGTTTTGTATTTTTTGCTTTCTGTACTTTGTGCTTTTTATACTTTACGGTTTTTTTACCTGTTTGTACATTTTACTTTTCGTATTATTAAACCTTTTATGTTTTCTCCCTTTTCTAGACGCGGAGCGAATTTGTTAGTTTATCATTCTTTTGGTAGAAATAATTTGTCTTGACTGAGAGACGTATTCATTTACTTAGATATCAAAAGTCTTTCACTTTTCTAGTAAGTGCAAATACACTTATTGAAACTAGGTGAAAATTATGTTCATTGCTTGAATTAAAAATTCGATTTGTTAATCCAATAATTCAAAAATTCTCCGGATGTCTAATACTCCATGTAAAACATCACAATCCATAAAGAAAACCCACAAATTTTTGGATAAATCTTAAAAAATTCAATTTCAATATTTTAATCTTTGTAAAATTTAAAAAATTTTGCTAATACAGACGATCAAAATTCCTACGATTTACACACTTTTGGTATTATATATTCACAACAATTCTTTTTTTTTTAATATTCTTACAAAATTTCTAAGATATTTTAATTTTTTAAAAATGTTTAATTTTTATCTCATAATTTCTTATTTTTACAAAATTTTAAGTTTTTTTTCTACTTTTACTTTTGATATTTTTGTTTTTATTTGTCTTTTTATTTTAGGGTTTTCTTTAATTTTCCTCTTTTTATGCAAATTATTTAATATAATTTTAGACAATTTCGTTATAAAATTCACTAAACTTTTTATTTCGTGAATTTTCATAATTATTTCCATAGTTCTAAAAATAAATACTCTCCTTTTTTTTAAGTTTATTCAAGTTTTTTCACTCCTTTTTAATTTTTTCGAGATTTTTTGCAAGCTTACTTGTTCTTTCATAAAGTTTTTAGATTTTCTTTATATTTCTAAATATATTTTTGGACTTATTTTAAGTGTAATAATAAAAAAATGTGTTTGGCTTAATTTGCTGAAATTTTTTTATTTTTAAAGGATTTTTAAGTTTCTTTGTGTACTTTCTTTTATTTATCTTGATATATATATTTTTTAATTTTATTTTTTGTACTTTTTACATTTTTTTAGTATGTTAGATTAAGGAAAAGAAGATTTCTCTACTTTCTTCCTATTTATTTAATTTTATTGATGTTTCACTATTTTTTTTAGTTATTCTTTGAGTTTTAATTCATTCTTTAATTTATTTTTATCATCATTTTTCCATTTCTAAGAAACATTTTCCTTCTTTTTAATTGTTTAGTTTTTATGTTATAATTACGAATTTTTGAAAACATTGATTTGGTGCTTTTATCTATATTATTTAAATTTCCCAATTATATTTCGTCTTCTCGTCCTCTAAGTCAAAAGGTGTAGTAACGTTAGTTTCCCGGTCCATTCCACAGATTTTTAAATTTCGCGGTTTTTATTTTGTACAGTTGGCGCGCTGACCCCAGCTGTCTACTTCCCATTTCCTCGTTCCTCATTACTTTTTTCTGTGCGGTCCACGCCACATGGTAAATTGATATTAACCTCAATAATTAAGTGAAAAATCTAACTTAAAGTGAGTTTATCAGATAAATGTAGTTCTCGTAGGTTTGTAGTGTTAAAAAACAAAATCTAAATGTGAAAATGGAAGGCTTTTAATAGAATTTGGAAAAGTGAATAGAACATTTTAAACGTGGTGTCCTGTGTGATTCGTAGGTGAAATGTTGTAATTAGAAAAAGCGTGAAAGGAAGGACAAATAATAATAAATTCTGGAAAATTGAATGTGCATGTTTCAGATAAAGACATCGGTGAGCAAACTCCTAGAAGTTTGTCCCGTTGTAATCAGGGTTTTCAATATCAAAACAGTCGAAAAGCAGAAAATGTAGCCATTTTAAAATTCAATCGACTCAGGTAAAAAGGGCTTTGAGTGTCTTCCTAGAGAAGCGCCGGGCTTTGGTCAGGACTCAGAGAGACAATGTGACAAAACAAAAAGAAGAATTTTGACAAAGAGGGCGTTGGGTGACTTCCTAGAGAAGCGCCGGGCTCTGGTCAGAACTTGGAGAGAGACATTGTAATAAAATACAAATATGAACTTTGACAAAGAGGGCGTTGAGTGTTTTTTCAGAGAAGCGCTATGCTCTGGTCTGAACTTAGAGACATTGTAATAAAATAAAAAGATTAATTTTGACAAAGAGGGCGCTGAGCGACTTCTTAGAGAAGCGCCATGCTCTGGTCAGATCTCTAAGAAAGTAGGTATAATTTGTTAAAAATTAGAACAGCGAAAACAATAATAATAATAGTAATATTAGAAGTAAGGAAATATAAATAAACATAAAATAGTAAATTAATTTAAAACTAAAAAATTTTGAAAATATAATAGATGTAAATTTATTTGAAAAAGATTTTTCAAAAAGTGAACTAATTTAATTGACAAAAAGAAGTAATTACTGCAGTTAACAACAATGACTAATTTAAACTAGGTACAAGTAAGGTTTCTTTACGTTTAATCTGTTTTAATGTGTAAGCTGACAGAGAGGTCTCAAACAAGTATAAAAATTGTCTTATCACAAGCACAATAATTTATCATCATATTCGACTGTAAACGTAATTATAATGAATTTTAGAACACATTGTAATACTAAAAATGTATAACCTCCACCAAATTTATCTTAAAAAATAGGATATTAAAAATTCCATTTATTGAAGAGGTTGGACAAGTAAATTCAGCAACTTTGACAAAATCTTTAATTGGAAAGTTCAGGATAGTTATAAAGCAGAAAAAGTACTTTTATAACCCTGGAAAAAAGTCTTTCTATCATGTTGAAAATAAAAATAAATAAATTGTTTGAGTGTGCATGTATGTTTTGTGTGCATCACAGTCTTTATAATTATAAAATTATTATAAAACTGATTCAGAGAAATAAATTTCGTTTCCTTTATTTACTTGTTGTTAATTACAACATATTTACAAAGAGTGCCTTGATTTGATAAAATAAAATCAACTAAAAAGTCATAGTATATAATGAATTGTATCACGTTAAGTAGTCAATGAAATCAACAAAGAAGTTTTTGAGTTTTTTGGATTTAATTTCTATTACGATGATGTATAGTTATAACATACCTTATAAAAGTATTCAATGAAAAATGGCAGAGAAAAAATTACAAAATTTCAAAATGTTTCCATTTGTTAATCATAACTTGGCCTACAAAAGAAATGTGGAATTTTATATATAAAAAGAAAAAAAATATATTAAGAAACGTGTAAAGGTAATTTTCACAATCCCTATATGAAAGAATACAAATAATTTTGTTTTGTTATCAGTAGGAACAGTTTTGAACAACACATTAAAAATCCTAAAATTTTATGGGATTTAATAAAAGTAAGAATTAACTCATTAGTTTAGTAATTTATTAAGGTTTAAAGATATTCTTAAAAAACATAAATTTGGTTGTCTTAAATTAGAACTTAAAGTTGTTGCTCAAAAGGAATAGCACTTCAGCTTTGTCTTATAAAGAAAATGATTAGAGTAAGATTTTCTTAATCAAATGCATCGTGAGGAAAGATATATTTATTTAGTTAAAATTATAAAGCTAATTTTTAATTCCGCAAAATCTTTATAAGCTCTGAAGGTGAATTAGAAAAAATAAAACTCATCATCGAGAAATTTCTTCAAACATTTGGTCAATTTTATAAAATGTATATCAAAAATACATGTAATGTTTAATAACAAATTTTTTTTTTTATGATAAGAGAACAAAATAATAATAGAATTAAAAAAAAAAATAAATAAAATAAAATAATAATAAATTATATAAAAATACAAAATTCAGAAAATTAAAACTTACGATCGATTCATGAATTAAATTTAATTATTAACTCTAAATGTAAAAATACATTTTTTGTATCCTAATCAAAATGATAGACGTTGATGCATTTAGTTCTTGTTTCATCTGTTTCATAATCTATTATTTTAAAAGAGTAATTATTCTAATTATTAAAAATTAAAAAATTTCAATTTTTTATGTAAAGAAGTATTTAATCATTCTTGCCTAGTGCTAAGGAGGTTATATAAAATAAAGCGTTTATTGAAAAATAAATTTTAAAAGATGCCAAGAAATGTGAATCTTTTATCCTACAAAATAAACTCCTAAATAATATGAAAAAATTAGCCAAAGTTATTGGAGTAGGAATATTGTAAAACATACCAACTCCATTTTCACATGAGTTATCAAAACAAAACAACAAGAATAAACTAAAATAAATAATAGGCGTAAAAGGAATTTACCGATTATTTAAGACAAGTGAAATAAATAATAAATAAATACAAAAATAATAGTTTGACTTTAGCAATAGATAAAAATCAAAATTAAAAGTAACAATATAATTGTGTTTGGTATCTGCTTAAAGTATAGGTACTAATATTTGTTTTTGCTTTAGGCGTAAAGGAAGGGCACTAAATAATAAACAAAAGAGTTAGTGAATATACTCACATTAACAACTGCACAAGGGTGCGAACTTTGAAGCAATTTTAATATTCAAAAGTATTTCAAAAAACGATTAAATGAAAACCAACTGTTAAGAACTCGTTTATCAATTAACTGAATTGCGTTATGTATTAGAAACAAATTAAATATCTTCTCATTTTAGATGAGAATGTAAAATTTTAAAAGTTGTTTAAAAAAAAAAAAAAAAAAAAAGGACACTGAATATCAGATCAAAACGATTTGTCACATTCAAATAGCTGTATAAAACGGCGTCTTGACAATCTATTATCAGGCTCTTAAAAAATATAATTGAGCAAATCAGTATATATCGACACAGAGGTAATTGAATACAGTAATAAATGAAGCACAGTAAAATTCATGTATTTACATCAACTACAATAAAATGTGGAGTTAATATAGAGTAAATCAGAAAAATCTCTTAATGGACAGCTCTCAAACATTTGTTCATTTTATAACTGTCCAGAGATCCAACTCAACTTTACTATAAGTTAAAACGTTCAAACCTTAAAGATTGTTTAATTTTCTAAATTGAAGATTAAGAAATATTAAAAATGAAGAAGCAAATTTTATATTCGTTAAAACGTAGTACTTAAGAGCACTAAGTTTGACAATAAACTTTAACTCGCAACAGATTGTCTCTGAAAGTCTACACCTTTTGACCTAGAGGACGAGAAGACGAAATATACTTGTAAAATCAAACGAACTTACCTAAGTGAAGTTCGATTTCAATTATATGAGTCTTCTCGTCCGAATAGGTTAAACCCCTCCCTAAAGAAAAGAGAATTATTCAAATTACCCACCCCTAAAAAATATCTGTCGCGAGTTTAAGGCTCTAAAATAATGAGGAACGAGGAAATGGGAAGTAGACAGCTGGGGTCAGCGCGCCAACTGTACAAAATAAAAACCGCGAAATTTAAAAATCTGTGGAATGGACCGGGCAACTAACGTTACTACACCTTTTGACCTATTCGGACGAGAAGACTCATATAATTGAAATCAAACTTCACTTAGGTAAGTTCGTTTGATTTTACAATTTTCTATACTTTTTTGAAAGCTTTTATTCTTTTATTTTATATTATGTGAATTTAATCTTGTACTAAATATTCTCATTTTAACATCACATTCTTGTATTTCAAAAAATGTCTTTTCTTTTAAATTTTTTTAAATTTTACAAAATTTTATTCATTCTTGTTTTATTCAATTTGTAAAATAATTCTTTAATGTTTCTAATTTTAAAATTCTGTTCTTTTTAGTACATTTTAAAGCTTTTTTAATTATCTTCTTATTTATTATTTTGATTTAATAAAGTGTCCGTAAATAGTTTAATTTTTTTATATATAACTTTATATATTACTTTTTTTATATACGGTCGAGTCCATACCAAGTGATCACACCAATTTCAGTCATATTGAGTAATATTTACGAAATTGATATTTTGGGTTCCTTTAGGAGTAAAAAAAATAAATTTTAATTATTTTTAAAAAATTCAAAATATTTTCGAAAATATTCAAATTCGAAATTTTATGTACTATTTTTTTTGTGTTATCATAACTTCTGTAATTTTGAAGCAATTGAGATCATTTTTTTTTTAAATTACTCGTATTTAAATACTCTTTCAAGAAAAATTATAATAATTAAAAAAATTGTTTATAATTAAATTTTTATTGAAAAAATTAAATTATTTATTTAAACAAAATCTAAAGTATATCATCGTTCTTTTTCAAAAAATTCATAAACATAGCCTATAATGTGCTTAAAAATTTAAGCCAAAGAAAAAGATGGAATGTATTATAGTTTTTGAGAAAAAAATTATTAAGTTATGCTAGCGCGGCGCGGACCGGTGTCACCGCTACTCAACGCGTAGTTCCGTAGTAACCGAAATGTATGTATATTTTTACATAATGTAAATATAGTTAGTGTATTATATTTAAATTATAAGCTTCAGAAAGTCACACTGATCTTTTCATAGTACATGGACATCAAACTTTAGAATTAAAAAAATCGGAGAAAATAATTAAAGTAAAAAAAAGTAATTAAAAAATTGGTAATTTATAGAAAAATAATAAAAATAACTAAAAATTGGGAAAATTATTAAAATTTAAGAATAATAATTGAAAATTTGTTAAATCAATTGAAAAATAATTAATATAATTAAAAACTGGTAAAAATAAGTGAAAATAAGTGAATAATTAAAATAATTTAAAACTGAAGAAAGAAAAATAATGGACTGGTAAAATTATCAAAATTCGCGATGTTCAGGGGTGTTAATTTTTTTTCTTATGCAATTTTAGACCTAAAATTATGGGGTAATGTCAAAAATAGAGAAACAAATAATTTGCGGAGTTTGAGAAATTTATTCTAAGAAAAACTTAAATTTTAAAAATTAAACCTCTTTCACAATTTTCATTTTTTCCATCGACAATTTTTTTGTGGGATTTTTAAATGATTTTCTACAATCCATCGTATGGATTTTGAAAAATAAAATTTCGAAAATGACCAAAAAAATATTGTTTTTTAATTTTTATGTAATACCATAATTCTACATCTTAATTGATGTAAGAAAAAAAATGACACCTCTGAGCATCAAAAATTTTGTTGAGTTAAAATTTCACCTATCTCTCCCCTTAAAGAATGATAAAAATAGTTTGAAAATAGTTGAAAGAAATGAAAACTATAATAAATTTAAAAGATGACAAAATTTTATAAGGAGAAAAATGATTAAAAATTTGAAACATAAAGTATGAAACATAAAATTTGCTTCTGAAGCAGAATGGCACTTTTTTGCTACATCACATGGTAAGGGACCATGTGATGGCATTGGTGGCACTATCAAAAGATTAGCGGCTCAAGCAAGTTTACAACGACCATTAAACAATCAAATTGTTACTCCTCTTGACTTATACGAGTGGGCAAAATCCAGTTTAGAGAAAATTAATGTAGAATTTTGTAATTACGCAGAATATGAAGCTGAAAAACAATTGTTAAGTGAAAGATTTAATCAAGCTATGACCATTAAAGGTACACAAAAATTTCATTCCTTCGTACCCCTTGAGAATAAAATTGAAACAAAAATTTTTTCAAATTCTGTGCACAGCACAATTTGTAAAATAAAAAAATAAACATGACGATTAACTGTATTTATATTATGTAATAATATACATACATTTCGGTTACTACGGAACTACGCGTTGAGTAGCGGTGACACCGGTCTGCGCCGCGCTAGCATAACTTAATAATTTTTTTCTCAAAAACTATAATACATACCATCTTTTTCTTTGGCTTAAATTTTTAAGCACATTATAGGCTATGTTTATGAATTTTTTGAAAAAGATCGATGATATACTTTAGATTTTGTTTAAATAAATAATTTAATTTTTTTAATAAAAATTTAATTATAAACAATTTCTTAATTATTATAATTTTTCTTGAAAAAGTATTTAAATACGAGTAATTTAAAAAAAAAATGATCTCAATTGCTTCAAAATTACAGAAGTTATGATAAAACAAAAAAAATAGTACTCAAAATTTTGAATTTGAATATTTTCGAAAATATTTTGAATTTTTTAAAAATAATTAAAATTTATTTTTTTTACTCCTAAAGGAACCCAAAATATCAATTTCGTAAATATTACTCAATATGACTGAAATTGGTGTGATCACTTGGTATGGACTCGACCATACACAAGAATGAAACAGTGACATAATTATATATAATTATGTCACTGTTTCATTCTTGTGTTGTTTTTTAATTTTTCTTTATTTCTTTAATAAACTACTTGCAATTACACATTTGGAGATTTTATATATTGATCATATTTTTAAAAAAATCAATTTTTGATTTAATCCAAAAAAATCCGATTCAAATCAAATAAATCCGATTTTTTTTTTTTTTTTAAAAAATCATGATTTTTATCAGCCCTGAAAGCAACTAAGGTAACTGTACCAATACTCGATCAGTACCTATAGTCGATCAATGATGATTTAATTAGCCAAAACTAATTAATAGTTTTGTTACATTGGTAAAAATAAATATTGTAATATTCAAAGTAGTATTTGGCATCAATATTATTAAACTATTAATTAATTTTATCCAATTAAATCATCACTGATCGACTATAGGTACTGAACGAGTATAGATACTGTTACCTTATAGTCAAAAAATAAAAATTATAGAAGTTATAGAAGAAAAGATATTTTTAAATAACAGAAAAAAAATTAAAAATCATAAATTATTATGCGAATTTTCGATAAATTACATACTTTAGATAAATCAATCGATTCGTTTTAAGATAAAGAATATGATTTTCCAGGCCACTTACATAAAAATATGTCGATTTAGACTATTTTTAAAAAATCTAAAAGCTTAACAATCACAAAGCTTACTCTGTGAGAAAGCAAAAGTAGAAAAATTTGACTTGTTGAGATTTAGAGAGTAACAATTGTTAAGAATTGCTGTTATTTTAAAAAAAATTTTTTAATACTCCTATCTTATAGCCTGCTTATTTTTAACGCGATATTTATGACATTTATCGATATTATAATTTAAAAAACATGTATAATTAATTTTACAAAAATTTTTAATACACCTTTCGAAAGAGCGATTCTTGGACCATATGACATGGCTATTGCAGAGTTTTTTTCATAAAGTTTAATTGGTAAAATTTTGCGTCAAACTTCATAACAAAAAAATTGTACGCTTGGGCGTTAAAGGGTTAAAATTAATTTTTTAAACTAATGTAGTTTATTTATCTTCGGTTGGAAATAGTTTGTCTTGAGAGAGAGAGACGAGCAGGCTTAAATTTCAAGTCAATATCGTGAAAAAACCATATTTTTCGAAAATTTCCCTCCGTATAATTTTCATACTCTTCGTATTTTTTTATTTCATCCAGGTCTTTGTATTTTTTCCAATGCCCTCGTTTGTGGTTTCATTTTATTTTCAAAATCCGTCGATAATACAATCGAAGAGAATTCAAAGAGAATGTGATACTAGATGCATAACGAATATTTTCCATGTAATTTTGAAGCAAAAATTTTTAATGAAGTGATTTTTCTCTGAATCCTATAAATAGAAACATTGTGAATGGTATCAAATCGCCAAAGGGTTGTTTGTAATATAATATTAATAGTCTTTGTTTCCGAACTGATAAAAGGCAGGTTGTCCGTCATTATAAAAGACACAAATTTAAAAAATAAAATTATATTTTCTATTGTGTATTTTGTGTAAAACACAAAATTGTAAAAAAAGAGAAGGCTTAAAAAAATTGAGTTATTAAAAAACAAAATTAAATTCTGAATAGAATATCCAAATGTTCTAGGAAAATTTTATCTTTTTAAATTTTTTACTTTGTGCTTTGAAATTCTATAGAATCTGTACAATGTTTTTGTTATTTGTTATGTTATATCCACATTTTTGAAACATTTACCTTCTGCTTCTCTATGTAGTTCACATCCTGTTCATCAATTGTTATTATTTTAAAAATAAACTCCACCACCTATAATATTAATTAACATTGCATTAAAATCAAATAATTGCTGCAGTACTGCTTCAGTATTAACGTAATGTATAGGAAAAAAAAAGTTCACGAAAGTAAAACTTTTCTAGAATTAAAAAGTGTTTAATTAAAAAGTTCAGAGGATTTTTCATAATTTAGCATTAATATATTTATAAATTGCAGCCATTGTTTTTAACTAAAAAAATACATCACAAATGAATTCTGAAAATGAATAATGGTCGAGTGAAGTTCATTAAGAGGATGTAAAAAAAGCTTTATTGTTTAATCCGAATAATAAAATGGACACCTTTTAGTGGTAATTTTAATATTCTTTTTTTCTTGCACAAAAACATAAAATAAACGTTTCCGCGTTACTAGAGAAATCTGTAAAAATGATAAATTTTATTGACTGAAACACGTTTCCTATTAGAACGAAGCATATCGTTTATATTCATAGCTTTCAGGATTGTCTGGCTTTGTCAAGTGGTCGATACGAGTATCAACACTTTTTTAAAATTCAAGAGGCTTCACGATTATTCAAATGTTTTGAATACGTAGTCTTGTTAACTCTAAATCAATTCGAGTCTCTCTACACAATATGTCTGCTAGTAGTCAGATACTGTATAATCAAGATCTCATTAATCTTCTGCAAAATCTCCCTCATTTTTTTGAATATTTCTTTTTTTAAGTAACAACTTTGTTTTCTAAATATTAACAAATGAATCATCATTTGTCTACGTTATTAAACAATCAATTAGTATTAGGGGCCATCAATAAATTACGTAACACGTTTTGGGGGAGGGAGGGGTCTTAAAAAATGTTACTACGTGTTACATTCGACATTGTTACGTAATATTATTTACTAATGGAATTTTCTTTCAATTATATATTTCTTTTTAAATGTTTGCGCATTTTGTAATAGTAAAAGACAAAACAAATGATAATTAAAATATTTACTAAATTTGCTAAGTTAAATTATCTTAATTTTTTTTTCTTTTTTTAAATCGAGCAATATTTAGGGGTAGTTCAAAGCCTTTGAAATTTCCTATTGATTTTACATGGAAAAACGTATTTTTTCCTGAAATTCGCTATAAAATCATCAAAAATCACTCAAAACAGCAATTCACCAAATTACGTCTTGAAAAATCCTTCAGAAAAAATATTCCATAATTTACTTAATAATAATTTGTTCATATAACTATTTTTTATAGTGTTATACACAACCCCCCTAAATGAAAAAATGACATTTTTTTAAATTCTAATTAATACAGATATTTTTACGTATTGTTGATTTGTTTAGATCATTTATTATTGTTAACTTATAACTATTATCTAAATAAACATACAGAGTTGTAGTTTTTCTTGACTTTTATATTTTTTTAAATTCAAGCCAATAATATATTCATCGAAATAAACCACAATCACCATTTGCAACAGTTTATACAAATTATTGTTAATAATTATTGATTCGTTACAAATAGATCTAGAAAGGCACACATTTTTCCTAACTTTACAAATTAATGGGCTCTGATTAAAAAAAATAAAAATTACTGACTATAAATTATTATTTACAAATTTTTTAAACAATTTATTACTGTTAATTTATAACTTTTATCCTGAAATTAAAACTTTTATCCTAGCGAGTTGTAGTTTCAACTTATTAATTTTTTTATATTTAAAACCATAAGATATTCAGCAAAATCAACTAAAACTCTCACTTATAATTGTTTAAACAAATTATTGTTATTAGTTATTAATTCTTTACACATACACTTAGAAAGTCGCAAATTTTTCTAATTTTACAAATTTGAGGTGTGTGGCTAAAAAAAAATACTGACTATGAATTATTAATTAACAATTATTTAAACACATAATTTTGATTATTTCTTAACGTTTCTTAGAATTGATAATATTAGAAAAACACTTCATAGTTGGAGATAAATTCTAAAAAAAAGTTAAGACATAACAACAATTACTAAATAATAATTCAAAATCAATATTTTTTTTTCTAACCACAGCTTATTAAATTGTAAAATTAACAAAAACTTGTGACTCTCCAGGTGTGTTTGTAAAGAAATTATAATTAATAACAATAATTTGTTGAAACAATTACAAATGGGAGTTCTGGGTAATTTTGCTGAATATCTTATGGTTTTAAATATACAAATTTAATAATAAATTTAAAACAACCACAACTCGCTAGGTATTTTAGGATAAAAGTAATAAATTAAAAATATTAAATTTTTTAAATAATTAGTAAATAATAATTGATTGTCAGTAATTTTTGCTTCCTCATAGAGGAAGCGTTGTGATCGTTAAGATTTTCGATTTTCCAAAAATAGTGTAAATCGACTCAGTTTCATCTGGAAAGTTCAAATTTTCATTCCTGAGAAAATGTCCGGATGTGTGTGTGGGTGTGTGTGTGTATGTATGTGTGTATGTGGTAAATTTTTTCTCGCCAGGATATCTCGAGAATGCTTCAACGGATTTAAATAAAATTTGGATGACATATGAAGCTGACAAATATCTAAATTTGGACACAGGGATTTTTGAAAATACCCAATCAAATTTTTTTGAGCAACTTTTTTTCATCGAAAAATATCGTTTTTTGGGAAAAAAATTTTTCATGCTAAAAATTCAGACAAATGAATAAAAAAATCATATTCCTTGTCTTAAAACGAATCGATTGACCTATATAAAGTATATAATTGACTAAAAACCCACGTAATAATTCATGATTTTTCATTTTTTTCATCGAAAAATCTCGCGATTTGACAAAAAAAATTTTCATGCTAAAAATCCAACCAAACGAATTACAAAATCATATTCCTTGTCTCAAAACAAATCGAGTGACCTATATAACTTTTATATTTGACTAAAAACTCACGTATTAATTCATAATTTACAATTTTTTTTTATTGAAAAAGCTCGTGTTTTGACAAAAAAAAATTTCTTGCTAAAAATTCAAACAAATGAATTTTTTTTATTTAAATCCGTTTTTATTTAAAAAAAAAAACAGATTTTTAAATAAACTGGTTTTTCTAGAATAACAGGCTTTCTTTTTTAAAACACTTTGTAGGTAAATACTGGAGAACATGCAGATAAATTAATTTTATTATCCATGAATAAAAAAAAATTTAACCCTAATAGCTAATTTAGTAATTCTTTTAAAATTAATTTATTTCATATATACATAATACTTAATTCATTTTTCAAAAACAGAAAACAGGTTATGTATTTTCAATACCGCACAGACTTAGACGTTAAAAGAGATTATGTAATCAGAATTAATTTTAATAAGATTGTTATTAGTTAAAAAAAAAAAATTTTTATATTAATTATTCTATATATTACACAACTTTGGTTATAATAAATAAATAAAGTTTTGGAAGATAGAAAAAAAATATATATATATTGATTAATTATTATTATTATTTTTTTTTTTTCATTTATTTAAGGTCGCTGTGGAACAGCAGTATTATTATTTTATTATTATTACTTATTTGCATAAAAATAAATAATAATTAATTTAAAATTAAATTATTATTTTTATATTATAAATAAATTTATTGCTTCCTCTATGAGGAAGCAAATTATCTTGCTTCATTGGAAGCGAAGTGTCCATGAAATGGACAGAATTCACACCTAGTTTAACTAGTGCTTATTAATTTTCAAAATTAGGAAAAAGTTGTGTCTTTCTAGGTGTATTTGTAAAGAATGAATAATTATAAACAATAATTTGTTTAAACAATTGCAAATGTTATAGTGGTTAATTTTTTTGTATATATTATCGTTTTAAATATAAAAAATAAAAAATTCAGTAAAAACTACAACTCGCTAGGTTTATTTGGATTATAGTTATAAATTAACAATAATAAATTGTTTAAACAAATTAAAAATACGAAAAACATTTGTAAACATTTATAACTTGACACTACATAACGATCTTGTTGAAAAATCTTACACAAACTATTAATTAGTATTTTTAAAAAAATTTGGATTTTTTCTATTTTGAGGGGTTGTTTATAACCCTATAAAGAATAGTTAGTTTTAACAAATTATTAAGTAAACTAGCAAAATAAAACGCGCGCAAGCGCGCGATTAGTTTTTCATATCTTTTAGAAATTATAAAATACAATAATAAACATAGCAAATCGGTAAATAATATTTATCTCATAAGAAGAAATAAATATTTTAAATATAATATTTAAAAATTAATAATTATAAATAAAATAAATATTTATTTAGGACAAAATTTATAATATTTTAGAATTATAAAGAATTGCAAAAAATAATTGAAATTAAACAAAACAATTGCAAATTTTGCATATTAATTTAAAAAAATAATGCAATCAAGTAATTTAAATTTGAGAAAAATACTTGAGAATCTTAAAAGTAAATTAAAATAAAATTGAATAATAAAAAATTAGAGAAAATAATTGAAAATTTAAAAAACATGATTAAAAATTGAGATAAATAAATTAAAATTTAAAAAAATGACTACATATTGAGAAAATAATGAAACAAATTACATAAAATATTTTAAATAAAGGAAAGTTAAACAAAATTTGAGAAAAATACTTCTATCTTTCAGAAGTACATTGAAATAAAAGAAAATAATGAAAAATTAGTCAAAATAAATGAAAAAATGAAAAAGATAAACATAATTTAAAATTGAACAGAACAAGTTTAATTTAATAGAAATAAGTAAAAAGTTTTTGGCAATTATGAAAAAGAACGAAAAAAGAACGAAATTAATTTAAAGTTACAAATGTAAAGAATTGAAAATTGAAGAAAATAAATTTTGGTAAATAATTGACAAATGTTTTAAAATTTTAAAACTTGACGAAAATAATAAAAATAAGATATAAACAATGATAAGTTGTAAAAAATAAATGACATTTAAGTGTGATAATTGAAAAAATTACACAATTTTTTTAAAAAAAGAAAAAGTAATTGAAATTTGAAAAAATACATGAAGATCTTAGAAATCAATTAAACAAAAAGAAAATAACTAAAAATTGAAGAAATAAGCTAAAAATTGGTAATTGAAATTTACGATAATTAATCAAAAAAAATTTGAAATTATGAAAACAAAGGAAAATAATTAAAAATTGAAGAAAACAATCATTGAAATTTTAGAAAAATTCTTAAAAATCTTAGAAAATAATTTTAGAAAATGAGAATAATTAAAAATCGGAGAAAAGACTGGAGGAATGCTAAAAATAATTGAAATTTACGATAATTAATGAAATTTTTTGAAATTATGAAAACAAATAAAAATAATTGAAAATTGAAGAAAATAATAGAAATTTGAGAAAAATACTTTAAAATTTTAGAAATTAATTTTATAAAATGAAAAAAACTAAAAATTGTAGAAAAGTCTGAAAGAAAGCTAAAAATAATTGAAATTACGAAGTTTAAAATTCTGATAACAAATGGAAAATAATTAAAAATTGAAGCAAATATTTGAATTTTCAGAAAAATACTTAAAAAAATTTAGAAATTAATTTTACAAAATGAGAAAAACTAAAAATTGGAGAAAAGTCTGGAAGAAAACTAAAAATAATTGAAATTTACGATAATTAATAAAAAAAATTTGAAATTATGAAAACAAAAGAAAATAATTGAAAATTGAAGAAAACAATTAAATATTTAGAGACATTCTTAAAAATCTTAGAAAATAATTTTAGAAAATGAGAATAATTAAAAATTGGAGGAAAGACTGGAGGAATGCTAAAAATAATTAAAATTTACGATAATTAATAAAAATTTTTAGAAATTCTGATAACCAATGAAAAATAATTAAAAATTGAAGAAAATATTTGAATTTTTAGAAAAAAATTTAGAAATTATTTTATAAAATGAGAAAAACTAAAAATTGGAGTAATGTCTGGAAGAAAGCTAAAAATTATTTAAATTTATGATAATTAATAAAAAAAAATTTGAAATTATGAAAACAAAGGAAAATAATTAAAAATTGAAGAAAACAATTAAATATTTAGAGAAATCCTTAAAAATCTTAGAAAATAATTTTAGAAAATGGGAATAATT
This sequence comes from Ganaspis brasiliensis, assembly GCA_037103525.1. NCBI lineage: Eukaryota > Metazoa > Arthropoda > Insecta > Hymenoptera > Figitidae > Ganaspis > Ganaspis brasiliensis. The sequence goes on along the minus strand of JAZKLR010000457.1, from coordinate 607,752 downwards.
AAAAATTGTAGGAAAGACTAGAGGAATGCTAAAAATAATTGAAATTTACGGTATTTAATAAAATTGTTTAAAAATTCTGAAAACAAAGAAAAATAATTTAAAATTGAAGAAAATAATAGAAATTTGAGAAAAATACTTTAAAATTTTAGAAATTAATTTTATAAAATGAGAAAAACTAAAAATTGTAGAAAAGCCTGGAAGAAAGCTAATAATAATTGAAATTTACGATAATTAATTAAAAAAATTTGAAATTCTGATAACAAATGAAAATTGTAGAAAATATTTGAATGTTTAGAAAAATACTTAAAAATCTTAGAAAATAATTTTAAAAAATGAGAATAATAATTAACAATCGAGAAAAATAATGGAAAAATGATAAAATTAATTTAAAATTGAAAAAAATAATTGAAATATGCTGAAAATAATTTAAGATTGAGAAAGAAAATTGAATTATGATGAAAATAATTTAAATATGAAAAATTGAAAATATTCAATAAAATTTGAGAGAAGTAACTGAAAAAAATTATAGAATATATGTTTAAAAAAAATAATAATTACAAAATTACTTAAAAAATTTTAATTAAAGAGAATAATTAAAAAATGGCAGAAATAACGAAAATTGATGAAAATAATTGCAATATCGGATAAATAATTGAAATATTTAAAAGTAATGCCAAAATAATGAATATAATTATAAATGGATGAAAATCAAGAAGAATTGCAGAATTTATTTTTAAGCAAAAGAAAATAATTAAAAAATCCTTATATAATGGAAAATTAATGACAATAATTTAAATTTGAGATAATAACTGAAAATTTTGGAAATTAATAGCGTGTGTATATATTTTAAACTTCTTCAAAAACCATAATAAATTTTTGAAGCATTTTTCGAAACTTTTTTTTTACACAAATGACAATTAAAAACCAGCACAACATGGCACTAACGAAAAAGGTTACCTTATTCTTTCAATTCAAATTTCAAAATATTTACTGATAAAGAGAGTCAAAATTAATCAAATAACAGGGACTAACTTCACTTCAGTTTTTAAAACGTGGACAGAAAAGATGAATAAATATAAATACGAACTAACTTCAGGAGTTTACGGAGATTATTATTATTTAATTATGAAATATTGTTTTTTTAGGATTTTTCAAAATGTGATTTGGTGTACTGCTGTTTTGAGTGGAATAATTTTTTTTTGTTCGAATTTGAAAAAATTTTGGGGAGTAGGAGCAAAACATTTTCGACTTTTATACTTATGGACCACCCTAATATAAATATTAGGGTGGCCCAAAAAAGAAAAAACTGCGATTTTCATAAACCTTTCAATTTTTTTTCTTGGCGAAAAATAAGAGATAAGTATTTTTTATTTTTTTTTTTAATTTAATGTTAACACGTGCCGCAAAAGAATGTCCAAAGAATGAAAATCTATCGTATATTTATTAAATAAATTATAATAAATATTTTTCATGCAGCTTTAAAAAAAACCCCATAAGCGTATAAAAATCTGGTATTTATTAAAAAAAAATATTTATTATTTTTTCTCAATTTTGCAACTTTTGTTTCTTATGACAACCACATATTAATAAAATTACTAAAATTATTATTGTATCAATTATTTAAATAAATTATTGTTGTTATTTATTAACATTAATAAGAAAAACAATTGGTTACATTTGAGCAAAAATTAATAAATATCAACGATAATTTGTTTAAACAAATTATGTAACATGTAAAAACATCAACAATAATATATATTTTGATAATAATATCAATTATTATTAAAGAAAAAATCCTTAAAAATAATAATTAATATTTTTTTAATTAAATTCTAGGTACTACTACTTTCTAGTTAACCTTTTTCATTGTCCAAATACTAAAATCTATAATTTGATATGGACTTTTGTTTTCTAGTGAGTTTTTTCTTATTTTATTTGTAATTATGACTCTATAGTTCTTTTGGACTTACTAATAATTCTAAAAAAAATTTTAGTTGTAACTGTTAACTTTTTAAGTATTTTTTATTTTATATAAAAACTATACATTATTATCTAGATATATTTCTTTATTTTTAAATTTTTTTGTCTTTCTAGGGGTTTTTGAAATCTTCTAGTTTTTTAAAACCAAAATTTAGTTATTTTGAATTAAAAGATTTACGTTTTTACTTTCTAGTTACGTTTTTCTAATATCTAGGTATATCATTCAGCAATAATATTCTGTACCTTTTTTATTTTGTAAAAGTTTCTTTTTGTTTCTAGTTATTTATCTACTGTCTTAGTGACTTATTTACCTGTCAGCGGTATTTTTTAATTTTTTTTTTTTTATAATAATTGTCAAGTGATCTTTGCACATTTTAGTTATAATTTTCATTTTATAGTATATTTTGACTAAAAAATAATTTTAACAAATTTTTTAGTTACATCTGTTACATTTTCAAGCATTTTTTACTTCATAGTAATTTTTTCCTTAGGTCCTAGTTATTTTACAATTTTCTAGTAATTTTTTTTTTTGCTTTCTGCTATTAATCTCATTTTACAGCTGCTTTTTTTAACTTACTATTATTAAGTTTTAAAAAAAAATATTGATTCACGTTTCTTAAGTTTTTGTTTAGAATTGTTTCAATTTATAAAAATAAAATTCTACGTGAACTTAAAACTTTTTTAATTTTCTAATTCTACTTACATTTTTTAGTGAAAATGTCTTGTTATTTTTACACTTTCTGGTACGTTTTCTTTACTTTTGAGGTACTAATTTTTTAATAACAGGATTTTTTACGTTTCAGTCATTTTCTCGAATTTACTGCCTATATTCATTTATTTGCAGTTATTTTCTTAATTTTCTAGTTATTTTTATTAAATTTAAATTATTTGTCCACTACTCAGATTTTTTCTTTATTTTTAAGTTATTTTCAAAAATTTTCATTTTGTTTATAAGTTTCCATTAAATTTCTTAAAATTTTAATATGTTTTTAGTGATTTTTGAATTCTTACATATTTTTTCAACTTCTAGTAATTTTTAAAATTATTAAGTTACTTTCGTCTAATTAAAGGAAATTAACTTTCTGGTATCTTTTTTACATTCCAGTTAGTTATTACTTTTAGCGGTTTTCTTTTTTTAAATTTTTATATATCAGTTTTGAAGTATGTAATCACATGCTTGGTCATTTTTATATTTTTATTCTACCTACATATAAGTTCTGTCAACTTTGAATCAATTTTAAAAATCCGTTTTTCAGTTTAAAAATGTAGGTTACACAATTGATTAATATATTTATAAATGTCGAAAAATATTACAAATAGAACTGGAAACACACAACATTTTAATTTACAGAACTATCTTTAAACAATCGTTATCAATTTATCAAATAACATTTTGCATTATCGAGAATACAATGAAGGTGACTTTCGACAGTTTCATACTTTACATTAAAATGCCCGATGGGTGTTGTGATTAATAATTGGAATAATTTATTTACCTTTTGATTACTTCAAATTGATATTTAAATTTGATATAAACCAACATTAACGTGTATTCAAACTCAACATTAATCATTCTCGAGTTTCGATTAAATCTCGGAATATTTATATGCATATTTAGATAAATGGTCGCGATTTCCAAAGTAAAGCTCACTTCTTTCAATGATTTAAAAGCACGGAAAACTTTTATTCATCGAAAATAAAAAAACATAAATGAAACTTTCTTAAAACAGTTTGACTGCTTCAAGTTAATAAAATATGCTTTATTCTTGTTAAAAAAGGTTGAATATTTATTTCTTAATTTTTGAAAAAAAAAAAAAAAAAAAAGCACTTTTTGTAATGCGGAAAAATAAAAAATACTTTATTCTAATTTTCACGCTGTTAAACAAATTTGTTCCCAATTTACTGATTTATGCAAAAGTAACAAGCTCACGTGTGTAAATCGAGATCAAGAGCAGTTTCAGAACTGAGATGAACCCACTGGAGAAAACGTCTCATTTATTTGTGGACCTGCCTTCGAATCGACTGCGACAAAGGAATTGAGATACGTAACGTCGATTTCGTGAAATTCTTCGGAAAAATCTCCATAATTTGGGAAATTGCCTTTTGATGTTTCAGATGAAAGAGCCCGAGGCTGAGTGGCAGTATGCCACATCTTTTTCTAAGGCTCTAATATTTTCTTTTGTTCCATCCTCTGTGTGCATTCTTAACCCAAAAATTGGACAAGTATAAAGACCCCCAATGATGAGAAGCTCCTTGCCCATCGAATGATAACTCTTTATCGCGCCAGATAGCTTTTAGTAGCTGAATTCAATTTTTTTTAATCTTTTTCTTTTTCACACTTACTCTTTTATTCTAGAATCTTCGAACCGTTTCAACCTCGGGTTCCTTTTTTTCATCGCATCGATGCAATTACGACCCTCTTGGGAACAATGTGAGATATCTCATTCAGTAAAAGTACTGACGATCTTTACGTAATGCAGTTTCCGCGGCACAAATTTCATCCTATTTCCCAATGGATGCATAGCTGATATTCCTTCATGCGATTTTTCACTAGAAATAAGAGAAAAAAGACTAATGAGAGATAGTTAAAAATTTTTGATAAATAGTAATTGTATTTTTTTTTATTCTCAGTTTGCTCGATTGTGTTACTGGGTTTTCTTTTTTATAAAAGAGATAAATTATTAAGAATGTCTATCTAAAGACAGTCACTTTAAATTATTTAAATTTATATCAAAAATCAATATTTGAAAAAATTTACCCATTTATTGCTATATAGTTCATTTGTGTGTTTTTATATAGATATGGATAAATAATTAAAACTTGACTACCAGACGAGTGATAGATTGTTTTCAATTTATTTTTTTACATTGGAGTTACATATTCTGTATTTGATAAAAAAATCCATGAATTGAAACAATTCCAATTATATAAATAGGTTCAAATTACTTTACACTTTTTTCCCCTTTTTTCAACCTCCTCCCCTTGTCACAACTTGTCACATATCACCCCTACCCTTTAAACGTTGCGTCACATTTTTTAATCCCAACCCCCTATATTTTATATCACGTTGAGAAAATAGCAATTACATTTTTTTATTATATACTTTAAAGTGTTAAAAAATGTTCTCTTTTGAACTCTTAGAAACTACTATATTTTCAAAAAATATAAAACAAAGTTTGCGAAACAAGATCTATGTAAACATTTAACACATTAAACATTCAAAAAAGACCCTTAATTTCAAGACGGTCCCTGAATTTATTTTCCAACATGGCAAAAAATAGAGAATTAAGGGTGAGAAAATTTTTTACTCCTTAAAGTCAATATTTGTTATAAACAAAATTTGTTTATAATAAAAAATTCTTGTTTTTTCATAAATATTGATTTTAAGAAGTAAAAAATGTCTGGTTTTCTACCCTTGCAGCTTAATATACTATTCTACCCTTGAAATAATCAAAGATTGCGTCGAAAGTCATATATTAAAAATATTTTGGAGTATTTCTAATATATAAAGATTTGCATATTAAAAGTTTTGTTAATTTAATAATAATTTAATTAACTAAATTATAGAAAAAACGACATAAAGACAGTAACGTAACTGGGAGGGCAAGGGCCCTGGGGCAAAAAAAAAAATGGGGCCCCAATATAATAATTTATAAGTTTAATTAATTCATACATTCTGTCCATACCTGACATTTGTTACTAGATTATTTTTTCTTTTAAAATTTTAACTCATAGTTCACCTTTTTAAAATATTCTCAAAATTTAAATTTATAGAAACTTTAATTTCTTCAAATTTTAGTTAATGTGAACTTACATTGATTAAAAGTTTATTTAATCGACGTTTCAAATATACTAAATTTGAAGTGATTTAAAAATTTCTTCAATTGTTAATAATTCTCTTTTATTAAGATTCCAATTACTTAAACTGCAATTTTGTACTATTTTTTATCATTTTTTAATTGCTTTCTGCAATTTTTAATTATTTTTAAATTGTTTCCCTAAATCTCAAACTTACCTTCATCAAATTTCAATTATTTTGTTTAGTTTTTTCAATACTATTTTAAATTTAATTAATTTTCTCCTTAACATTTAATCAATTTAATTATTTATTCCTAAATTTTATATTATTCATCGGTAATTTAATTTAAATTTTTTAATTTATTATTAATTTTGTAGTTTTGCAATTATTATTTTCAATTTTTAATCATTTTCATAATGTCTTAATTAATTTCCTGAACTTTCAAATATATATCTCAATTTTCAATTATTTTGTTTACTTTTTATTATTTTGTAATTATTTTCTCCATTTTTTAATATTTTTATTATTTCTCAATTAATTTCCTAAATTTTCAGTTATTATCTCAAATTTAAATTATTGTCATCAATTTTCCATAATATAACGATTTTTCAATTATTTTCTTTGGCTTAAAAATAAATTCTGCAATTTTCCTATAATTTTCTTCAATTTAAAATTATTTTCATTATTTAGTCATTATTTTTATAAATTTGAATTATTTTTCCGAAATTTCAATTTTTCTGATCAATTTTCGTTATTTCTGCGATTTTTTAATTATTCTCTTTAATAAAAATGTTTAAGTAATTTTGTTACCTTTTTTTTAACATAGGTACCTATATTCTATGATTTTTTCAATTATTTCTCTCAAATTTTATTTACTGTTTTCAATTTTTCATATTTTAATTATTTTAATCAAATTTAAAATTTTTTTCTCAATCTTAAATTATTTTCAGTATATTTCAATTAATTTTTTCAATTTGGAATTAATTTTATCATTTTTCAATTATTTTCCTGGATAGTTAATTATTATTCTTATTTTCTAAAATTATTTTCTAAGATTTTTAAGTATTTTTCTCAAATTTAAATTATTTTCTTTATGTTGAAAATATTTCTATGATTGTTTAAATTACTTTCCTCAATTTTTAATTGATTTCATTTGTCTTTTTTTCAATTAATTTGAAAAAATTGCAATTATTTTGTTTAATTTAAATTATATTTTGTAATCCTTTTTTATTTTTTTTTACATTTTTTTTTAAATAAGAGTCTATTAAGGTTGATTTGTTTTGTATTCATTGAAGATTTTTACTGTCATTTGAATAAATACTTAAAATTTGTATTCTCTTACATAATGTTAGACATTTAAAAAAAGTTTAAACTCTCTTATTCTTAATTATAAGTTTTCTTATAAATAATAATCATACGGAGTTTTAGTTTTTTGTAAATTGAGCAAAATTTTTGAGCAAAATAATATCTAAGTATAAAGGTGAAATATACTTGAAAATGGTTAACAAATGATTAAACAATCTATAATTGTTAGTTGTTAATTTTTAATTTTCTGGAAAATAATCGTACAGAGTTCTAGTTTTTATCTCTAAATTTTGCAACCTACGATGTCTGCAATAACTAGAACTAATAAGTGTATCTAGTATGGTAAACTTAAAAATAATGTAAAATTTGGTAAAACTTGTATTTTGTATTATAATTTTCACGCCAATTATAATTGATCAATAAAAAAAGATCAAGAAAAAAAACTAGAACTCTTTATGAAAATTTTTAAGAAAATTAAAAATTTACAATAACAGATTGTTTAAACAATTGTTGAACAATTAAGGTTATCCTTTATGGTAACACTTAGTTATTATAGTCACAAAATGTTTCTTAATTTAGAAAAAAATAGAACTTTGTGGGCTTATTTTTAAGGAAATTTATTATAGATTGTTTAATCAATTGTTAATTATTTATCCTTCATCTTCATA